>BMAU01004239.1:5000-296042 GCA_019973935.1 Trichonephila clavipes
TCCATTGTTGATTTTTAATAATTATTTTTCTAGAAAAACCTGGAAAAAATACGAAAATTTTTAAAATATCAACTTTAGCATTTTTTAGAAAAATAACTAGAGTTCTCGGCCCTAAATCTATACTAACTTTTATAGAACATACATTAGGGAGTATATAGAAAATAAATTCAAGGCTCTATCTTGAACAGGAAAAAAGCCTTAGGGATTAGAAAACACTTATACCTTCAACATTAAAAGTCTGAGAAAAAAGCATTTAAAGTTTGTAAAGTAATAAAACAAAAACTCATAATGCCCGTAAAACTCTAATTTTTTAATATGTTATTTTCCCCCCAATGTATGTTCTACATTAAAACACTATTTTTATTAAATATGTGTGACTGAAAATTATATTTTTAATTCAAAATTTATTTTTGCATAATATTGATAGCATTTGTTAAGACGTCAGTTTATTCAGCTTTAAATTAACCTAATATTTCACAAAAGTTTTGAAACACGAAGTATTTATGTACAAAATAATAATGATACTAACTTAAGCTAAAAATAGTCAGGTTTGCTCATAAAATTTAATTTTTTTCAATTCTTAATTGGGGCATTTTAGGAAGTTTTAGCTCTTGTCGTACGACTTTAAAATACTAAAATATTGTCGTACAATATGTTTAGTATAATGTAGTTTGACATACATACATACATACATACATACATACATACATACATACATACATACATACATACATACATACATACATACATACATACATACATACATACATACATACATACATACATACATACATACATACATACATACATACATACGTACATACATACATACATACATACATACATACATACATACATACATACATACATACATACATACATACATACATACATACATACATACATACATACATACATACATACATACATACATACATACATACATACATACATACATACATACATACATACATACATACATACATACATACATACATACATACATACATACATACATACATACATACATACATACATACATACATACATACATACATACACATACATACATACATACATACATACATACATACATACATACACATACATACATACATACATACATACATACATACATACATACATACATACATACATACATACATACATACATACATACATACATACATACATACATACATACATACATACATACATACATACATACATACATACATACATACATACATACATACATACATACATACATACATGTACGTGCATGCTGTGTACGTACATACATACATACATACATACATACATACATACATACATACATACATACACATGCATACATACATACATACATACATACATACATACATACATGCATATACATGCATACATACATACATACATACATACATACATACATACATACATACATACATACATACATACATACATACATACATACATACATACATACATACATACATACATACATACATACATACATACATACATACATACATACATACATACATACATACATACATACATACATACATACATACATACATACATACATACATACATACATACATACATACATACATACATACATACATACATACATACATACATACATACATACATACATACATACATACATACATACATACATACATACATACATACATACATACATACATACATACATACATACATACATACATACATACATACATACATACATACATACATACATACATACATACATACATACATACATACATACATACATACATACATACATACATACATACATACATACATACATACATACATACATACATACATACATACATACATACATACATACATACATACATACATACATACATACATACATACATACATACATACATACATACATACATACATACATACATACATACATACATACATACATACATACATACATACATACATACATACATACATACATACATACATACATACATACATACATACATACATACATACATACATACATACATACATACATACATACATACATACATACATACATACATACATACATACATACATACATACATACATACATACATACATACATACATACATACATACATACATACATACATACATACATACATACATACATACATACATACATACATACATACATACATACATACATACATACATACATACATACATACATACATACATACATACATACATACATACATACATACATACATACATACATACATACATACATACATACATACATACATACATACATACATACATACATACATACATACATACATACATACATACATACATATACATACATACATACATACATACATACATACATACATACATACATACATACATACATACATACATACATACATACATACATACATACATACATACATACATACATACATACATACATACATACATACATACATACATACATACATACATACATACATACATACATACATACATACATGCATACATACATACATACATACATGCATGCATGCATGCATACATACATACATACATACATACATACATGCATGCATACATACATGCATGCATGCATGCATACATGCATGCATGCATACATACATATGCATACATACATACATACATACATACATACATACATACATACATACATACATACATACATACATACATACATACATCAAGGAAATATTCAGTTATATCTGCAGCATTTGAATTCAGAATACTTGTATTCGGAAGTCTAATTGCAGAATCAGCTGAGGACTGATTTTTAGATACATCATTTTCAGTAGTATTTCATCTCTTCGAAATACTGTTTCTCACAGAAACCCAGAACGCATTTGCCATGGCATTTTCTCTGCAGGAAAAAATTAATGATAAGGTTTTTAAGTTATATAAACTATTTTTAAAGCAAAAATTGGCCATGAAATTAATCTTTATTAATTAATTATGAGAACTCAAAAAACTCAAAACATAATCAAGCAAAAATGATTTTAGTAATGAAAATTGGAATTAATAACTATTTCAATCTAAAAGCTCAAAAATATTTTTAATTAATTCAACTTAAGTGCGAAAAAATGCTTTAAAAGGAAACCGAAAACAACACCGTAGCTCATAAAACTTCCAATATCTTAAAAACTAATTTGCTAACAGATCTGAAATTTCGTGGCAAGCATCTCAATGATATGGGCCACCGAGACATGAAAAAAAAATTTTCGGTAAAAATGAAATTTTTATATAGGGTATTGTGTAGTCTTAAGGTAGAATATCCAAAGGAAACTACAATTCAACATATAAATATGGATTTAGATACATAAAAAAGGGAGATAATCTCTTTTACAGTATTATCCCGAACTTACGCGATGAGCGCAAGTCCTGGTATAATTTCTCTCATAAATACATATAAATTATTTCTAGTTGGGGCCGGAGACGAAAGAAAAAGTAATTTTGAAAAAACTTCAGTTAAATCTTAGATAACACAAAAAAGAAAATCGCAAACCGAAGTTATTTTGATGTAGGTGGTTTCATAAAATCCAACTAAGTAGTCTGCTGGGTTCAAAGACTTTTTCTCTCGCAAAAATTTCTCTTAAGGTATCCGACTACTTGCGACAACTTTTTTTAAAAATACGGAGTATTATTTAATTAGTACATTTTAAGAAAAAAAGCTAAAATTAAGAAGAGAAAAATAAATGATTACTACTAAAATGGGTAAAAATTAGCAAAAAATTACACAAATAGGGCCAGCTCTGTACAAATAGTAAATAAACCAATTCTCAATTTTCCAATTTTGATGTATTACTTTGCTTTTCCTTATTGAAATGACTTTCAAGATAAGAGATGTTTTAATTTTTACAAAAACTAGAGCACTTTATCTTGGTTATTATATGAAATTGCTTTAAAAAAACAGTGATTACATTCACATAAAAGCTGTTAATTTTGTAATAAAACAGTGATTGATAAATCTGAAAGTTAAAACACTTCTACTGTTATACAGAACATACACACGAAATTTCAGCGAATTATTTTAAAATTGTTTTGAGCAATCACAGTCCCCGTTTGAACTTTTCGAGAAAAAAAAATACATTTCGGATAAAATTCATTTAAAAAGTTTGACATCTTGTGCAAAGTTATGGCATCTGTTTTTACTAAAACGCTTGTAGTTTTCGTTTTCGTGAATGAAAAATGAAAAACTTGATCATTAAAGCTAATACAATACCCTATAAAATAAAATCATAAAAATAAATTTGTCAATGTTTTAAAAAATATCATGATATTAGGGTAGTCGGACGCCTTAACATGCTAATAATTTTCTTAATGCTTGTTTTGTTTGTTTGTTTGAAAAAATACACTCTTTGTTGGAGTCTATATTTTCTAAAATATTTATATATATACGAGCTCGTACTCGTATGTACCCTTTTTCAATCAAACTAACGCCTTCGGTCAAATTTCCAACCATCATTTGATCTTCTGATTGAACTGGGTCTAAAGGCTCAAATTCTTCAATGTCTTTTTCTCTTGTTTTTGCATTTCTCTAAGCTCCTAATTGTGGAAATCCTGCAGTTCTTGAACATCAATGCTATCTACTTCTAAATTTATTAGCCTGGCAAGATCGTCAACTTCTTTAATCACTAAACTCCCTAAGCAGAAAGAAGAGGTGAGTAATCGAATTGAGTGGCGCTCAAACAAAAAAAATGAATAGATGAGATTTGAAAATCGTGTATCTCCGGGTTCGCGTAAGTCATGGTATTACTATATTTATAAAATTTTACCACCAGTAATAAATTAATAACTAGAAACAATTCCTGAGATTTTTAAATCAAACCACAAAAAACAGTTTTCGGATTAAAAAATAATCTCCTTGCATCTTTATTCGTCACTAACATTTAAGCATAGAATTTCTTTAATCTGTTAAAAAAATTACAAAAAGAAATATGTCTAAAAAAGTAATTTAACAATTTAAATGCATGCTTATAATATTGTTAACATTTTAATGGCCGAAGATTATCAGAAACTAAATAATTCCATGCTTCGCATTGGTTTTCTTTAAGCCATACAAGACCAGTATTCTTTCTGAGCCTAAGTCTATTATCAACTACGTAAATAAACAATTTTCTGCGAATGTGAGTTTCTTTTCCATATTGGTATAGCCTACCCTAGAACATATATCTTAACAACTGGTATTAAATTCCCAAGGGAAATAAAACATCATCGAATCCGAAATCTTCCTTTTATGCTATGTCGTCTACGATTCATGGATACACCATACACGTGGCATAAAAAAAATCTATCTAGTTGGGAAGGGTGTCTTTACTTATATCTCCCACCAGCTTCTTCTCTTTATCCTGGAGGATTATTTCACGGATGAAATCTCCTCAGTACCAGGAAAGGAACAGCTAAAGGGCGTCTTTCCGTTTCGAAGAGCATCAAATCTTGTGCCCGGAATTTCATTCCGGGATTTGCTTGACAAATTCGATGGAGGCCGTGCACTTGGCAGTACGTAAACAATCACTTTCAGAGCGGTTTGGCAGCAGTGGAAGAAAAAAATGCTGAGAGAATTCTTCATGTTGCAAGTCCTTGAACAATCGAACCATGAGTAAAATGTTATTTATTATTCGATTGATGTTTGACAAACAAGATGGCTATAAAATAAAATGGTACATTTTTTTTTACTTTTTTTAATGTTATATGATCATAGAATTGATTTCAGTTTCTTAACATATAATTAAATTTCTATTCAAAGATATTCAAATGATTTTAAAATACAGTAAGACCCCGCTTTGCGCGGGGTATACGTTCCATCTTAGAGCGTAATATGAAACAGAGTTAAACGAGGTTATCTCATCATGTAAATAATGGGGTTAGAGGAAGATGGGGGGAAAACTGGTCAGTTATTTTGCCTTTAAATTTATCAATTATGTTTTTATAACAATAAAACAAAAATATATTTCTTACAAATATAGAAACATAATAAACGAATATACATATAAAAATAATAAAATTCTAAGTCAGTATGCTTACATTTCAGATCATTCAGTGTCTTCTTATTTCTAATTTTCTGTCTTTTTATCAAGTGTGTAGATTGACTTAAAGACATATTGCGTTCAATTTCGTCGTCAATCCATATAAAAGTTTATTATCCGTTTCATATATTGTAATATTTCTAGAACGGGTAATTCTAGTTGCAGAGCTTGTCGTAGTTGCAGTTACCGATAGCAGTATTTTTTCTTTTTTCTTAAGAATGGTCCTTATTGTGTTGAATTTGCCAAATTCAATGCAGAACCAATGTGAGATTGACGCTCGCTTGTATCTAATCTTCTAATCACTTGCATTTCAGTTTCTATATATAGTGAAATGCTTTTTCTTGTAGCTTTATTTTCGTGGTTTTTACTATCAACCATGATAAAAGCTAAAAATACTAATATTTGTCATTATAGAAATCGTTGCATTACCTAAATTTATTCTTACAATAACGTCAACAAATGTTTGAAACGATAAAAGTACGTTTGTATAACACCACAAGAAAGATGAAACACAGATAAACTGCTTCGGATATCGGAAATGATTGATTGAATGTTAACGTCGCACTATTCAGCTACACGAGGGCTTTTGGCAACGGACCACGTAATTTTGAACCATTGTCAAGTGACGTGGATGACACCTGAGTTGGCACCCTCCTCTCCTAACTACCACACCACACCAACGGGAGGACGTTTCAGCTCTCGACAGATTTAACGTGCATCGCTGCCCTACACGGAAGGTCTTTAGTGGTACTGGGCTCGAACTCGTGTCAAGGTAAGCCACGATCCGATACCTATACCACTCGGCTACCGCGGCCACTCGGATATCGGGAAGTTTAACGCTGCTTGCAATTTTGGGGAATCCCAATATTAAAAAAAAAGCGTTAAACCGAAATAGCGCTAAACGAAACAACGTTAAGCGGGATCTTACTGTATGTTATTTTTATTGAGGCTTCTAAATCAAATTTGTCCTTCTTATTTGAAGAAGTTCTATGAAAACAATTCTAGTGAAAATTTTCAATCCTTGAGCAATAAAGTATCAAAGAATAACACATTTTAGCCTTTCCCTATAATATTACCATAAAAAAGCCTTTACAAAAATAAGTCTCGATTTCTTCAGACACTTCCAGACAATAAACGAGACGCAAAAATATTCTAGAAACTATAAATAGATTTCAAGAAAAAATATTCCAAAATATTGTTACATATTGAAAATTGATAAAATTTATGTAGTAATTTTGAAAGAAAAAAAACACGAAGAAATATATTTCCTTAACAAGAATGGTTCATCCCAGTTTCAAGTCAAGCGGGGGATGACGTTAAAATATTGAAAATCTTAATAAAATAAGATATAATAATAGAAAATAAATAAAAATAACCCAAATTGAGAAGTCTAACTTTTTTAACTGGAATTATGGAAAACAAAGGTGATTTCACCCTTAAAAATAACTTCAAAGTGGAATTTTCAAATGCGGAAGTATACAAATGCCGACAGATGTCTTAAGAAGAAGCGATAAAAAAACACGGAAGCACGAGTGCGTAAAATATTACATTTTAGAACTTATAGATATATTTTGCAGATTCAAAATGCTTTTTCTCTTTTCTAAAACTTCATTCAGAAGTATATCCTTCCTTGGAATTCCGAACTATATTTTTCAGAGCTATTCGTTCAATTACATTAAATACACCTCAGGATTTCTATAATCATATAGATAGTTATTTGATCATATCGGCTATATATATGTGTGTGTATTGAAAAACAAATATAAGTCATATGAATCATTAGAATTGTCAAATTAAAGATTATTTTGATTATTAATCGCTTTAAAATGAATGGTATAAAGTTTATAAAATTTTAAAAAAGATAGGTAGGAACAGAATTTTTTTAAATTACATCAAAAAGCCTTAGAATATGGAAATCTTTCATGGTAAACTATACTTTGACTCTGGAATAACAAACAGGAAATTTATTGAAAAGCTCCAATCGTTCTCATTGAAACTAATTAAACATGGAAAAAGATTGAACCAATTTTAATTCTCGATTTTAATTTCTATTCTTTTTTCCTTTGTTATTTTTATCAAAATTTTCAGCCGTTATAAAGAGAATCAAATCTATCACTACAAAAATTATTGATGCAACAAAAAATTTAGCTTCCTATACATAAAAAGAACATTTAACTCACAGTAATCGTTAAAATGACAAAAGCAGTAGAATTCCACCAAATAAAGTAAAATTTCGACTTATAAAATGTACTTTGACTTATATCTAGATTACATTGTAATTTGAATAATATTAGAATTAGCTTCAAAAGCTTCAATTTTAAAAAGCTTCTTTAACATCATCTATTCATTTGTTTTATCACATCATTCAAGTCCTATCCAACTGATTATTTAGTACTATTGGACTTACTGAAACACAAAATTATACAAATAAGGTGTAGGAGAGCTGTAATTTATCAAATCGACTGTAAAATAAGAAAGGGTTTTCTGTTTATATAGTAAAGTATAATTTTGAGATGGAGCAGATAGTTACAAAATAGTTCTATTTCCTCAAAACGTCCCTCGACAAACATCTATTACCTATTTTAATTAATTAAAAGTTTAGTAAACGTAATAAATGGTTTTCCAATCTTCATGCTTGAACAATCAGCCGAAGACAAGAATTTTGTTGCTTTACCACTTAAAAATAATCAATCCTGTAATGTCATTATTCCGTGATGTTGCGCTTAGAAGCTGGAAAACACACACAGCCTTAGGCAAGTGAGATATTTAAGAGTTATCTAACTTGTAATAGTTTATTTGCATTTTTATGTCAATAATTGTATATTTCATTGTTTTGGAAGATTAAATTTCTATGGAGAAATTCAATGCATTGATTTGACATAATGAATTTATTAGTGCATGACTGAGTAAATTTTCAAAAGTATTGTTTATAAATTTCGAAACAAATCATGAGTTTTACAAAATGGTTATTTTGTCACATTATGTATGAGAAATTAATATTCGTAAAAATTGGAAAAGTTAATCATAATCATTTTATATTGAAAACACGAGCAATAAATGTACGTATGATATGTAATGTTTGTATTTTATCTATAATTTTGGAACATTTTTCAATATTGGAGCTCCATAATCAGAGATATGGTATGGTGTAAAAAAAATTGGGAATGATTCAAGTAAAACAGATTATACTAGAACTGCAAAATTATTTGATCGGAATATTTGACTTGTGGGCTCATAATTTAAATTTCTCATAGGTTCTCTATAAAATAACTATTTTTATTGAACATTCCAAATAAGAATTGTTTGCTGTTTTGATAATTAGAATTATCTTATCCTTGTAACATATAAAGCAGCATATCTTGAAAGCATATCTTAAGTCTCACCAAAACCAGCAGATATATTACTAGAATGAAATTTTAATCTATCAAGAAAACTCCATCATCAGCCTTCGTCTCAACATACCACATATAGTCAACGAGTTCAATTTGCCGTATAGTATCCCTCTTTACTCTGTCCTATATCTTTTGGGGAATAAGGATTACAAAAATAATTCGAAGATAAATGAGCCAAATCCATGAAAGTTTTTTTAGGCATGAAAATAACAGGATTCTGTAATATATCTATAACTTTTTCCATTTAACAAGTTAAATTTATATAAGTCATCTGTAAACACGCTTACATTTACGTATATAATCGTATTTATATAGGTGATTTAACATAAACAGAAATAAAAGAATTAAATTGGCTATTTTCGCAACGACTCAAACAATAAAATCAACACAATGTCTACAAAAAACTATTTAAATTAATAAATTATCCAATTCAATTTTTATTATTAATCTAATAATATTTGTTCAAATATATAACAACAAAGTTGCCGTACATCTCCAAATAACGAGATAATATGAATTCGGTACAAAACTACCATAAAATTCACTATCTGTTTCGCAAACATGAAACAAATGTGATTGAAAATGAAAATTATCTTGTTTAATGACTCTATAATAATATAAAGTTTAGATCTGTGATGCGTAAAAAACTTAATCATCTTTGGGGAAAAAAAGTCTTAAATTTTTTTTTTATTCAAGAGCAAATTAGGAAAATTGACTTCGTTGAGTCCATTGTGATAATAAATACGATATTCAACATGTCCTAGTTGGATCAGTAGCATAAGACAGATTATCAACAGTTCGACGGATGGCTAAACGCATTCTATTTTAGAGAAATCCAACTAACATTATTTTTAAACATTAGAATTGAAAACTATTTGATATTCAAGTTGAAGATGAGGGTGTGCAACAACGTAAAAGGAAAAATATGTGTTTAACACAAAGGACCAAAGTAAATAACAATATGAACACCACTTTATTATAAAATCACCTTCAAAGGGCTACTGGCACTAGAATCTCCATTCAAGTTGTTCAAAATCAATTCTGTTGTGATGGATTATACGCATTCTGAATACTTTATTTGTAATTAGTTAACAGCGTTTCATCGTACTACCCTTTGAAGATGGACACAGTACCATCACATTTAGGAATAAGATAATAAAGCAACGTAAAGCATGGATAAATCCCACTTTAAGTATACAACCTGACAACAGGCTGCTTATAATCTGGAGACAACTTGAATAATCTGAATAATCCTGCCTTTGTTTCCAGAATTGTCCGATTTGGGAATACGGAGTCATGATGTGAATTGGTATCTTTGTCAATTTCCGTTCCAACTAGTATATAAATAAAGGTGAGCCACTAAAGTTACATAGATATACAGTTGAGCGTTCAAACCCCGTTGTTGTTCTTTCATGCAGAAACAATCAGGATTAATTCCTTATCGTGAACAATAACGCCAAGACCATATCGTTCTCAATTATTAGCTAATTCTCTTTTCAACAAATGAGTTCTTTAACCAGGGTATTTTGCAGAAATTTATCCAATATGGAACATTTTACTTAGAATGTTTTCGGATCGCATAATCACAGAATTGTTTCTAAATAATTCTCGAGAATTCTTCTTAAATTACTTCTTGACCTCTGTTATTTAAAAAAAAGTACTGAATTAATTTAAAGATAAATGAGATTAAAGTGTGACGGAACTTAGCTCAAAATGAAAATCAGTTTTTGTTTCTTAAATGTTTTGCTTTAGTTACCGATCGTTATAATTTTGTAAGATTTTTTTGTCCTATTGAGAAGCCGATTTTACAAAATTTCCTTCAAATATGCAAATAATTGTTGCATTTTCTTTATAACTCCAAGAGAACAAAGTAAGTTACCTTTATGACCCCAAGTTTAATGACAATATTTATATCTTCATAATAACTAGGAAAATAAATTAGATGACATTGCGAAATAAATATCTAGAATAAAGATCTAGTTTAAAAACCTACAGTGAAATTTGTTTATCGCGAAAACGCTTAAGACGACATATCGGTTAGCACTAATTAATACAACGGCCCCAACAAACTACTACGTATTTTCATACATTTTTTTTCACTTTCCACAAAGTGAAATTTGCTTAAGAGGTGTTGGAAAGCTAAAAATCTTATTTTTTTTTGACAATTTGTTTTACCTTTCTAAAAATATCTTACTTTAACCTCTAGGGTATTTAGAAACCCTTAAAACGTATTTTTAAATAACCGCTGAATTTGGGCCACGCTTATTTTAATGGCGAAAATTGTAAACAAATTACTTTGTTTTTGCTTCAAAGTGTAACGACCGATATAAACCAAAACATGTATCTTTTATTTTAAATCGAGCCTTTTATTTTTTATTTCCTAGCCGATTAAAAGTCTCACTGTATACACTAAAATCAATTTATTTCAAAATGTAAATTTTAATGTGCGATGTACCTTTTCTGAGAAACTACTGTTCACAGGTATGTAAATTTTTTATGAATTATTTATAATGATATCTAATATATACTAAAATGAGCTTTTTGTAAAAAACTCAAAAATTTAATTTTTACAAATTTTTTAAGTAAAAAATGGGTCAAATTTCGCAATGTTTGATAAAATATTTCATAATTTATTAAAAAATTCAAAATTAGCTAAAAGCTCATTTTAGTATAATGAGAGAGGTGTACTTTAATAGTATGAGTTTTTAAATTAGCTAAAAGCTCATTTTAGTATAATGAGAGAGGTGTACTTTAATAGTATGAAAAGTTTCAAGCATGTACATAAAATAGATTTTGAGAAAAGGTACATCGAAAACAGCCAATTTAACATTGTCAGTATAGAGAGAGAGAGAGAAGTTTCCAACTCCCCTTAACACGAAATGATGTCCCTTCAGGGAATGAACAAAGTACGGAAAACACCAGCCACGCAGGCGAGATTTAAGAGGGGTGTGAAATGAGAGAGGTGGCTTCCCATGTTTCGCAGAAAGGAGACTACCTTGTTTTGAAATATCTTCGGAATAGCCCGTGACACGAGTCAATTTTTAAGAAATTTTCTTCCCCCGCCATTACAAATGCAACACAAAAACATCCGAAATGTTCAGTTATTTAGAAGCCCATTCCATTGGTGAAGTAAATAACAAAATGGACGACATCGAACAATTTGATACTAAAAAAGACAATGTAAAGGAAAATATCAGATTATTTTCCGAAAATTCGACATATATTTTGTTTTTCAAAAAACTTGAAAGTTTTGTATTAAATTTCGTTAAGTTATTGTGAATGTTTTTATTTCATTGATTTTATTATATACATGTGCATATATACATACCTATGTTCTTAAAATATGCTCTAATAAACTTAATTTTTTAATATATGTTTTTTTTGCAGTGTTCTTTACCATGAAATTCTTTTAACACGAAAAAAATATTTCAGTCCACTCAATTTCGTGTTAAGCGATTTTCACTGTATTTATATTCTACAAAATATTATTGTACAATGTATCAGAATATTGGATTTCAGAAAATAAATAATGAATAAGTAACATGATACAGAGAAAATAAATCCGCCAAATCATTACAAATTCAAAGAACAAACGAAACGAAAACGCTTACACCAAAAACGATTCATTCATTCTATTTCTTCATCTTGCATAAATAATAGCTTAACTTCCTCCTTATTCTAAAAGATTTTTCATTCATATTTTCCCTCCTTTTCCTTCGAAAACCATAGTAATAAATTATTACTTCAATCCCTATACACACACAATAAACTTATACAATCCATTGAATACTTCAACATGATATATATAAGTTTTCCTTTTTCTAATTTTAAGACAATCTTGACCTAAATGTAACTTGATCCCAATGGTTTTTTCATGTTCCCATACTAGACACAATATTGATTGCCCATCGAGTATAAGATTCGTACATTTATAGAAAATGGCAGATCCTACGAAATCGATCTTTCCAGAACTTTTTTTAGCTGTTTTTGTCAACAACATTATTTTTCCCCTGAAAATTTCATTAAATATTTCGTAACAGGGATAAATAAATTATTCTATCAACGTGGTTCCTAAAAAGAATCAATAACCTAAGACTTTATTCCATCAACAATTATTTCTTTTAAAAAATTTAGATAAATAATGAAATCGGAACAAATTAATTTCCAAGTAATATCTATGGAATTATTTGATTCTAATGAATGGGAACAAAACATTTTAAGACAAGATGTCTATAGTTAGATATTTTACATTTATTTTTACAAAAACACTAGGACAAGTCAACATACAATCGCGTCCAAACATAGAATGCGTACGATACTTTGGTTTTAGCAAGTGGCTTTTCCAGCCCAAAGAATGGCTCCCATTTCAGTACATTCTCATCTATCTTCTATTTTCTTTCAATTATCACATCTTTAAGTTATTGATTTTAACTTAAAAGAACTAAATGTTATAATACACCCACAGCAATTTCTCATTTAACATTTCTGATTTATTTTGTTCGAATTATTCTAAATAAGACCAGAATATGTTAAAATAATTTTGAGGAGGCTTGGGAAATAAAGCTTGGATTGTGCATTTTTAAATATCGAATAATGTAATCTTCATGGACAATTCAAAATACATTTGGTTATAAAATTTTGTCAGCTTTTATAGTAATCTGATACAGTGAGATAAAAAATTTTAACTCTGATTATTCAAATAAATTTCTGAAATCTGTGTCAGTTCCAATACATGAAACAAATATATTGTGTTCTACTTTCGTTATTATAAAGAAAAAAAAGAAAGAAAAAACTCTAATTAGTAGCATTTATTTGTTTAATGTTACTATTTTGCATTCATTAGTTCTACTTTTATGATTAATGTGTGTGTTGCAGTCAATCTTTTTTTTATATATTTTGAATGATGGTTTGAAGCACTGTGGCGTAGTTCTGAGTGAGCCCTGAATCAAAATTCCTTCGGGGCCCTTTTTCAGATATTAGCGTCTTGTTAGTGGGATTGTAGTTACAGGTGTTGTGTCTCCTGTAGCTTGGGGGCCCCGTATCATTGATATGGCAGTAGCTACGCCCCTGGTTTGAAGTATAATTTTAAAGGAAACTCACATATACATGAGAGAAAAAAGTTTCTTCATGGAATAACTTTAAAGAAAATTTTCCTAATTTTGATTAACATTGGAAGGATACCAAAAAATATATTCAAATATGATTGCTATGCAATTATTGTATATTATTGCACCATTATGAACATCTGTGAATAAGTATTAAAACCACGCAATTATTTTCCCCATCTTAGATAATATCGTTTTTAATAATGCTTTATACTTTTTTAACTTTGTTTTTTATAGTTTAAAAAATAATACAATTCCATTTAAGAAATTTTGTAGGTATAATCCCATAGACCCTTTTTAAAGAGTGTTGTGTCGTTTTTAATACACAGGAAAAAATCGCCTTCCCCTTTCATTAATATTAACCTTAAATTATTTATTTAAATTGTTTGGGAGTGGAAACCAAAAATTACTTATAAAAGTTTGAAATAAATACTATAAAACTGTATAAATTGAAACATCTTATGGCTAATACTTATATACCATTTGAAAGAAAAAAATTAATTATGAAACAAATTTTTGCATTTTTAAATTTGAAATTCAGTGTGTAATATTTAATACAAAATATTTTGTAAACATGTATTGGGGTACTTTTTAGAATTTATGAAATTTTCGTTTTGATTTAGATAAATCTATCCTTATTTAATTGAAATTCCTCCATAGATTTACAACGGGGTTTGTTATAACCATATATAACTTCGGTATTAAGTTTATAAAAAAAACTGCAATATATATCTATAAAGTTAAATATATGTTGTAGAATATAATTCTGGAAAATTAAAAAAAAATTGAGTGAAAAAGTATTTGTTTAACTTTAAACTATATTTATCTACTATTACTTTCTTGATGATTGCTATGAGCCATTAATACACTAAAAGAAGAGGGGACATGTTGAAAAAGTTTTAACATTAAAACATTTGTAAATTTTAGTTAAAATGAACAGAGAATTCTAACCTCTCTTAAATTTTTAATACATTTCACTTTAATTTTTAATTCTCATTATTTTACTACATAATTATTTTAAAGGATTAATATTAACACCTAACAAATTTTAATTAAAATATATATATATATATATATATATATATATATATATATATATATATATAAGTACTTTATTACAAGTTTGGTAAGAGCTTGCAATATTTTCTGTTCCATGTCTCTTTAGGTTAACCTCTTTTCAGCATCACTGAAATACTAATTAATTCACTCTAAGCATTTTCATCATTAAAAACAACTTTTAATTTACTCAGTCGAAAGTCATATACACACAAAACTAAATAAGCGTCTCATATGAGATTTAACGACTTCAAATGAACGCAGCTGAAGCGTTTGTTGACAGCGCTTTCGGTTCGTGATGTCCCCGAAACACGAAGTCAGGTGTTAAGCAAGTTAATGAAGTCAGGAAATCGAGCGCATGCAAACAAATGAGCAGCTGATTGCGAGCCTCAGCATTCCACCGCTCAGAGAACTCATGCAGCAGCTGACTTTACAATGAAACTCGACGATTAAATTAACAAGCAGTAACTCACTTGAAAAGCGACGCAGCAGATAATTTTTCCGAAAACTCAGTCTAGTTTTTCAACGCAGACGATGATATTACAGATTCATTTTTCATTTTGTATTCCGAAATGGCAATTCTAAATAATTATGATTATTTATTTTCTGTGTCAGAAATATAATGCGTGTTTTTAAGCTGAATAGTGCTAGAATGTTCCTGGATGCGGGTTGAGTTGTTTGTAGTTAAAACTGTACGTAAAATAAAATTTTATGTTGTATCCATGAGCTTGTTTAAAAGATTTCTTATTGCCATTGCCCTGGTGAGTTAAAACAACTAGATTTTAAAAATTTAGCACAATATCTTGCATTAAAAATACATCTTTTAAGAAACAGAAAAATGGATGCGTTATTTTTAGAATAAAGTACTGCCAGTTAAAATATGAATTATTCAAAAAGCAAAAAGGCGGAAATGACAGCAACTCTCATTTTATTTTTTTAAAAAAGGCACACATTTGAATATTAGTATTTGCTTCATTACTTTGTTTTTGTAAATGGAATTTAATTACCGAATGCGAATTTATATTTCTGAAAATAAACTAACTTCACATTAATGAAAATGCATATTTTTGCCATGGAATAGAAAAAAAAGACTTTTGCATTTCTTAAATTATTGATCGATATAACTGCGCCTCCCTTAAATTAAAAGGGATCAAACAAATTGAAAGTGCCAATATTTCCGAATTATTCTTTAAAAGTGCTATTTTTAATGGCAAAAGTAGGAAAAAATGCTATTTTTATAAGAATCTGAATTTTTTTTCAAAATGTTAAAGCAGCATCATATATGAGGTCATTAGATACTTCTTGATATAAATAGTGGAAAAATGAACTCTTACGAATTACTTTGAAAAGAAATTTCTTATAAAAATAATTTTGAAACATAAGCAGAATTATATACCTTTCTTAAAAAAATTGTGAATGGTATTACGACTTTTAATATTCTCACATGCAATAACTTTTTTAATATAAGGATAAAAATAACATGAATATACTATTAATAATGAATGGAATCGGATTTTTAAATGTATACCATTTTAAAAAATAAAACCCTACTAATTACCTCATATTAAACATCTTTTTCCTTGTGTTACTTAGAAACAATTTTTTTCAAAAAATAGCTCCATAAGAGAGATATATAGTACCTTTCGAGTCCTAAAAGTTGAATATTTTGGCATACATTTTCTATTTCTCGTAAGTCTGAACATTTTGCTCATTTAAAATATTACATTTTTATTACAATTTGTGCAGTAATGTACGAAGCTGAAAATATTGAAACGGGTTTACTCTAAACTTAATGTATACTTAAAAAGTGTAAAATATACATCACTACTTAACACAAAAATAATAAAAACAAAAACAATTAAAATACAACATAACTTTTTAAGGATGCAGAGTAGAACCTACATTCTCTAAAATAAAATTAAGGCTGTGTGAAGAAGGCATTTACTATGTATACCTCAAAATTTAACTCTACCTTATATGTAAGTATTTTTTAACTAAAAAAATTAAGTTTTTGATTGTTATTTTTTGTTCTATTTATCACGCTATAGAAAAGCTATTATAACTTTACATATGAAGCTTTTTGGTAACCTGAGATAGTTTTTGAAAAGTAGAAAAGGAACATTCACACACATATTTAAAAAATGTATGTTATCATTTATCAAAAAAAGTTAATTAATTAACTTTTTTTTATTCATTAAATGTATGGTGTTCTCACATGATTAAAAATGTTCCTGCATGACTTATTTTCTGATTCTCAAAGCCCTACTTGGCTTTGTACTGAAATTCTGAACTAAATTTCAATTATTTTTATTCACACATTGTTACTCTTAAAAGCAAAAAAAATTATTCTAAATTAAGACACCCATAAGTTTTATAATGTCTAGACGACTAGTCTTTCTATCGTTAAATATCACTACTCTTTCATTTACATCAATATCAACTGCTGGAAGAAAATAAAGTTTTTGGCCAATACCTCCAAACTATAGAATTGAAAGAGACATTTGAATTCTAAATCTTTCCACCCAAATACTTTTTTACTAGTTTGGATAAAAATAAGGAATAACTGGTATCCGACTACCCTAAAACCATGATTTTTTTTCAAAAATTGGCAAATTTTTTATGACTTTATTTTATAGAACATTTTATTAACTTAATAACAATACCAAGTACTTTATTTTCCCTTCACTAGAACAAAAACTACAAGCGTTTTAGTAAAAGCAAATGCCATAACTTTACACAAGCTGTCAAACTTTAAAATGCGTTTTACTCGAAATGTGTTTTTTTCGAAACACTCAAACGGGGACCGCGATTGCTCAAAAAGTTTTGAAAATAATTAGCTGAAATTTTTTGCTTATGTTCTGCATAACAGTAGAAGTGTTTTGATCTTCAGATTTATCAATAACTGTTTTATTTCAAAATTTGCAGTTCTTTATATGAATATAGTCAATGTTTTTTTAAGCAATTTCGTATAATGACTTAGATAAAGTGCTCTAGTTTTTGTAAAAAATAAAATATCTCTTATCCTGAAGGTCACTTCAAACAGGAATAACAAAGTAACACATCAAAATTGAAAAATTGAGAATTTGTTCATAAAATCTTTGCACAGAGCGGGCCCCGTTTATGTAATTTTTCGTACATTTTTACTAGTTTTTTCCCATTTTAATAATAATAATTTTTTTTTCTTTTACCAATTTTAGGATTTTTTCCTTAAAATATACTAAATACATATAAAAATCACAAAAAGATCTCCATATCTCCTTTTTTTTCAAAAAAAAGTTGTCGCAAGTAGTCGGATACCTTAAGATTGTACAGGACTCATAAAAGTGACAGGCACAATACTTTTGTAGTAGTTAAAATAATTTTTTTTCCACTTCTGTAAATACATCATACGTAGCATCAGTAGCTGTGATGTACCAATTAATCATTTTAACGCTAATAACGTTAAGTAGCCCATTATGGTATAAAAAAGTGTAAAAGTGCATTCAGTGGCGTAACGAAGAATATTGGGGGGCCCTGGAAAGTCAGGTTTTGGGCTCCAAATCGGATCTTACAAAGGATTGTAAAACCATAACATAACATAGATTTTGGTCCCTCTAGAATCCTGAGCCTCTCGCGCGGTGCTGGGGTATACGTTACGCCACTGCACACGTTCCAAATTCTTGTAAAGTTTGGAAAGGACGGTACCAACTCAAGTGTTTTATTCGCCAGTTGACCTTGGTTTAAAATTAAGAGATCCGTAGCCAATTGCCTCCATCTTGTTCATAGTGCAACATTAATAAAACAATTAACTAATAAATGAAATCCAAACCAAAATAACAGAAATTCCGATTGCTTACAACATTTTTGAGCTACAAGTTTCTATCAATATTTACGTTTCGCATTGCTCAGAGAATTACAGTCAGACTTTGATGTGATTTAATTTAAAAAACATTCCTAACATTCTATATTGATTTTTAAAACTGTTTTTGAAAATTTCTTTATTGGACACTTGAAGGTGTGCTATATAACCCCTTAAAATTTCATGTATAACTGTAAGCTTAGTAATTTAAACACTCAAGCAAATGTACTGAAATCAATTTTAATTTTTTTATGTTGGGATTAAAATTAATCCACTGAGATAATAACACCTAGTTTTTATTCATTAATTTTAATCATTAGAATGAAAATGCTTCTAAAATATTTGCGTTTCTCTTGTAGACAAATTGAAGTATTATAATTTTAAGAATAATTTAAAAAACGTTATTTAACACTGTTTTTAAACGTTATTCTTGTAACAAGTTTATTTTCTTGCCTTTAATTTTTTAAAGAAATTTGTCTATTTTCGTTGAAATAAAAATTAATAGTAAAAGTTACTTTAACTGATTGTTACAGTTAAAGTGATGACTTAGTACTCAGCATAAAAAGTATTTATTAGAAATGGTACTTATTTTACTAAAATATGTCTTAAATTTTCGGTAATCTTGAGCAAGAAATATTTGAAAACATTAATTATTTTTAGATATATGTAAGATATGACAAAATCTACAAAATTATTACCTTTTACTACGAAACAAAAAAAGGTCTAAAGGTTAAGTTTATTAAAAAATAACAATTTGTGTATTGAATAAAAAGTTGAGAGAATTAAAAGTAAGATTTTTAATTTAGTCCTCAAAATATCTTATATCCTTTTTCAAAAATGTTTTTGTGAAACCATGAAATTAACTTAAGTATTCAGATTTAGTTCATGAGTACGTTAGAAATTAAATCAAAATTAATAATTTAAATTATATAAGAATTCGTGATAAAGTTACTAAGTGTAAAGTAATTTAAGTGTTGCCCTGTATTATTCCTCTTCCAAAGAATTAATTTTATAAATTTCAGTTATTTCTTAGAATAAATACCAATTAAAATTGCATAAATAAAATTAAGAAAAAAATGTTTTAAATATTTCTATGCACGAACAAATAGTCGTCAATTTCTAGTAGACTTTGAGCCAAAAAGCATAGAAAAAGTTTCAATAATTTCCTATCACTTTTCATTGAACAATTTTAAAACAATGTGACGCGCCATTAGAAGAAAAAATACTTTTTGCTAAATTTTTTTCTATATTAAAAAAAGTAAAAATAATGTAATAAAAATGGTAGAATTTTAATATCCTAATAATAATGAAGTGATAGAAGATATAGAGAAATAACATGTTTCTTAATCGATTTCGTCTGCTTAAATATTTACATAATTATCTGCATAGATTAAAACATCTTGATCAAATATTTTGATTGAAAGAATATTTGCTTTAAGCAGAATAATCTTTGTATCTTATCAAAAGACAATGTCTTATTTTTGACTGAAATATACACAGTTTCAAAATGTATGCTATAATGTTTTTGTGCTTTTCATCATACATACATTTAATGTAATTTAAAAGTTTACTTCCACAAATCACATTCTGAAGTAAAAAGAAAGCTAAAATTAAAACAAAAACCAAAAGAAATCAATTTCCTCCTTCTTCGGCCATTTTTTTCATAAAAATGTTCCATTTAAGCATAAGCAATTTTCCTAAATGGTTAGGAAAAAAAGTTTTTTACTAGAAAAATTGCATTTAAACACGAGACAATTTTCTAAATCGGTTACTAAACTAAATCTCCTAAGTGGTGTTAAAGGGAGATTTTTTTAGAGCTAGTGAATTAAACTTATAGAAAAATCGAAATGGCTCTTAAGAAAAGTGGAAATTCTCAAACCACATCGCAATTGGTACTCTGAGAGGAAGAAGCTCATTTATGCATGAAAAATACACGATCGATTTTAGAAAAGTTCGAATTCCGAAAATATCACCCATTTTTAACTTTTTGCTGCCAATTTTCTGAACAAAAATCTACACGAAGTACGAGAAGCAAAAGGCTTAGTAAAGCGCTATCAAAGAAAGATGCAGAAACCATTGAAATTTCCCACCGGAAATGACTTTCATTCCCCCGAAAGTCGAACATTTTTCGTCATGTGAGTACTTTTTTAAAGTTACTCTTTTTCTTCTTTCTGATTGGCGAAGAACGACATGTCAATATTTTATGCATCTGGCAATAGATGGATGAAACAAATATTCGTGACAATGGGAGGCAAATTGTTCTGTGCTTTTTTATTCCCCTGAAGGAAGCTGCTAAATACAGATGTTACGAGCTGCAGTTTTGCTCGGGATAGATTTTGAAACATAAAACATCTTAAGAACATTTTATGTCGTGAAATAACATGTACTTCTCAAACTACATTTTAAAAAAGGTTTTTTAGATATCTAATAGAACGCTTTTCGTGAAAATAAAAGTTACAAATAAAAATCCTATTTTATTAATCTGCAAATACAATAGGCCAATATTTCTCAAACTTCCAATATTTGCGATTCAGTTTTCAATCATAATTTTCATCGCCCTCCCTTCTTACAATAGCAATGTATTGAGTGCAATAACGTACTTTGACGTAAAGCTCTCTGCTAAAACTATATGAATTTAATTATAAACCATACAGAATTACTAAGATAAGTATTAAATTTTCTGCATAATTTTGTATATGATAAGCTTATGAGAGTTACTTGTAGTTATTAAACTTGTTAACTTGGTATTGGTAAATTTGTTGTCAAATACTGTAATAATGTATAAGTATTTTATATTATAGTAAATGCGCATTTTATTTTTTATTATATCAGAATGTATTTTGCATGAATTCCTTTCAGTAAATTAATAATTTTTTTTTTAAATAATCTTTTACTTTCGAATTTTCGATATGCTCGCGGCCCCCAAATACGTTTATCCCACCCCCCAAGGAGGTGTTCCCCACAGTTTGAGAAATGCTGCTATAGGCACATTTGATCAGGTACTACTAGATCAATCCATTGCTTATAACAAAATGATTTATTAAAGTAGCTTGCGTGGAATATATGAATCATTATTTCACAGTATGATTTGAAAAAAAAATAACGTTTGAACTTTACCAAGCATATATATAAAAAATAAAAATTTAATTTGGATATTTTCAAAAATTATAAATTATTGCTCCTTAGAATAAATTAATAGTTAAAATTAATCATATCCATAATAAAGTTAAATGTCTTAACCCCACAGGTTCTATCATAATAAGATATATTAATCAAGAAATTTTTTAGTTTTGTTTTTTCCTTCGGTAAGCAGATAATTAAAAGAAAATAAAGTATTTTGATGCAAGAGAATTTTTTAAAAAAAATTAAAAACTGATGGCAATGATAAAATTGTATAATAAAATTCGTACTCTAAATATTATAAGTACTGAAATCTATGTAGTAAAATATTCGAATATAAGGAAAACATTTTAAAATAACGAAATTTATATGATATATGGTTTATAATATTGTTTGAAATCTTAGTCTTTTAAAATGGTAATTGTTTCAGCAATTTAATTACTACTAAATAAATTGTGCAATAATTTGATATCACAAAAAATTATATACATAACAAGATTAAGTATGGGTTTTAAATGTATTTTCTAGGGAAAACACAAGATTTATAAAAAAAACTTATATGTATAAAAAGTTATAAATCAAACTTACTTCGAAGTTTCCTAAAATCTGTTACATTGTTTCTAGGATCTGACTTTATATATTTTAAAGAACAGGTGTTATTAATAAATCTAAGCAATTTTAAAAGTTATCGTAAGAAAATGTTTACCCCAAACTCTATTCATTTGATTTGCAATACTTTGAAAACACTTCTGATGCATTGCCCATTGAGCTCAAACCCTTAACTGAAGTTAGTTATCACAACAATAATAAAATAATAATAATACAAATTTATTCTTATTTTTAAGAAATATTTTCTCCTTTTTCATTAAAAGGTTATTTTAAAATAATGAAACATTTTCAATTTTCTCTCTCAAAAACAAATTACTTCATATTGTTCTCTTTTCTTAAATATTTATTTACATAAAGCTTAGCAATGTGATCTAAGCCGCTCCTGCCCACATATTGGCTTGTATTGGTTGCCGTAAGAGCCAGCTGCTCTCAAGTCCTGCAACAGTTCTTCAAAGTTTAAAAACGCACGGGTTCATGGACTTGATCTAGATGATTCTATCAATCAAGTGGGACAAGAAGCAACAACATAATGTGTATTCAAGGCATTTCCAATTACCAAATTATTTACTCATTTATACGCTTGTTTAAAAAATCCCTGGTTTTTAAATCGTTGGACACTTGAAAAAATTTTTTTGATCGAAAAATATAAGTTTAGTTCAATATTATAAGCAATATATCACTATTTTGAATGCAAAAACAAATAAAATCTCGAATAAAAAATTACTTATTCTCATAATTTAAGATTATATATATATATATTGATTTGAAGATTAAAAAACCTGACTCTGGTATTTTTTTTATATAGAGTAATTTATCAAAGTATCGTGCCACAATTTTACTCTCGAAAAAAAAAAGAATTCCTTTCTGCATTCTTTCCTGAAAATCTAAAAACTACAATGTATGTCAGGTATTAAATCCAAGCGTTCTAGCAATATACAATGATAAAATGTGTGTCATCTATATTTTAAATGACTAAGCTTGATAGAAGTGATTACTCATGGATTTATCCTGAAAAGCTATCTTTATCTATATAAACTATACACTTTGTGGCACGTAATTTACAGTATATAAAGACTTGGTCTCTATAATTAACAAAATAACTAGATTTTTATCCCTTTCCTTACAAGATCAAATCAATCAAATGGTTTTGTCCCAAAACCTGATGGAAAACCTTTTTCTACTTTCTTCTGATTGATAATGAGATTACTTTTGTCTTTAAAAGGAAAATTTTTTTTTGAATTAATATATTGTAAAATTCTGAGAAAAAAGATGAGATTTTGATTTCTTGAAGAGCAGAAGAACCAATTCTGGCTGAATTCTTCCCAATAAATTATATAAAACAGAAGTAAGAGATTTTTTTTGCTTAAAAAACACTACTTATTTTTAAAATATGATTATATGATTCCATTTAAATTTTCATTTGTCATTTATAATCAGTTCGAAATTTATTTTTTTTAAATGAGAGGGAAAATGACACATTAAAGGTAAACCCATTTAAAAATAAAATAGATTTATACATGAAATTACTTCAAAAAGATGTTTAAAACTTTTAACATAAAAAGTATTCTTTTAATTTTGAATATTTCTTTATTTCGTAATTTCCAGGTTTTGATCTTTTTTAAATTTCGAAACTCATTAGGAAATATAACGAAAATATCATCACAATATTGTTAGATATAATTATATATTTCCATTTAAATTTTCATCTGTCGTTTATGATCAGTTAAAAGTTTTTTTATAATAAGAGGGAAAATGACGCACATTAAAGAGATAAATCCTTTTAAAATTAAAATTGATTTTCTGAATTCCTTCAAAAGATGTTTCAAACATTTAACATAAAAAGTATTCTTTTCATTTTGTGAATATTTCTGTATTTTGTAACTTCTAGTTTCTGAACTTTTTTAGGAAATATAAGTAAAATATCATCACAAAAAAAATATATTGTTAGTGTGTTTCCAACATTCCTTAAACTTATATATATCCTTCCCTAGCATTCTAAGTACTTAGATTTAGTGATTAAAAATAACTACTTTGTTACTGCAGAATCATTTTAAATGTTAATGTTAATGAACATAAAGTTTCTATTTTTCAAAAATATAGTGAAAAATATTTCGAAAAGAGGAGTAGCAAACAACCTATACTATACCCCCACAAGCCCTGTGTCACGTTAAATCTATCATGGATCAAAATCCTCCCATTGGCGATGGATCAAAATTATGTGGTCCATCGCCAATTGATTGATTGAATATTAACGTCACACTGTTCAGCTACACGAGGGCTTTTGGTGACAGACCACGTGATTTTGAACCATAATCAAGAGACGTGGACGACACCTGAGCTGGCACCCCCTCCCTTAACTACCACACCACACCAAAGGGAGGACGTTTCAGCTCTCGACAGATTTAACGTGCATCGCTGCCCTACACGGCGGGTCTTCAGAGATACTGGGCTCGAACTCGTGACAAGGCAAGCCATGATCCTATACCTATAGCACTCGGCTACCCCGGCCACGGTCCATCGCCAAAAGATATCATGTAGCTGAACAGTGCGACGTTAATATTCACTCACTCACCCTCCCGTTGACACGGTATGGTAGTACGGAGAAGGAAGGCAGCTCACGTGTCGTCCTCGTTACTTGACCGAGGTCCGTCGCCAATAGCTATCGTCTTCCTTTTTAGTGTGACTTTAATTAACTCTCACTCGTTATAGTAAGTAGTAGAGATTAAGTGGTAGTAAGAAGAAAGAAGCTACGGTTGATTATATTCCAGTTATTTTATTCATTATGATTTCTTAATTAAAAGGAATTTTGCTTAAAATAATCAAAGTAGTGTTAAATGTCTTATTTGGATATCATAAGCTATGAACATTAACAAATTAAAACTAAAAGAATAAAATACCACGATTTTTTTTTAAAAAAAAAGAAGCTCCTTTGTTTGAAATTGTCAGACTATTTGTTTTTTTATGCTTTAAAAATCATTACTCTTAATTTCCACAAACTTTATCTTTATGGCAGTTTATTTTTCAATAAATCATTAAAATCATAAATCATCCTTCATTACATTTATCAGTAGCTTTTATTGAAAAAAATAATTATCAAATAGGGCTTTTACAAATCTGTCATACTTCTTTTCGTTTCTTACATAATATTTAGTTTAGATGCTAAAGCAATCTCAAAGTTGTTCCGAAAAATGTAAAAATATCTGAAATTAACAGTATGGAGATATTTTTGAAAGCAATAAATTCCCTCTTTTAAAAGATTTTTACGTATTTAAGTCGTAAATATTAAAGGATGATGGTAAAAAGTATAAGATTACTTTTAAAATCTAATTAGTTATATTTGTCAGTTTTTATTTTTCAGCAAATAAAATTAATTTTCTTCTCTTTAAATAAAGATATTTTTATTTCATAAATTTATATTTAATAAAATATTTTCTACTTTAAAAAAAAGGTTAGTTCTTCTTTGAATAAATATTTATTCTTCTTTTAATAAAAGTGTTTTATCCAACAAGTTTCACTGTTCCAATATTACATTTTTGTAGAATATAATTCATTTTTATGAAGTATTCTTAAATTCGTGCCCACTCTGTAACAAAAAAAGAGACGCACCAAGAAGGAGTCTCCCGATTGTAATGAAATTTCGTATGCAAAGACATATATACTGAACATGCAAATAATTAAAATTTGGTGCCGAATGAATGAACAGAAGGAGCTACAGCGCATCGAAAATGCGCACTCAGCAGGTGTCTATAAGAAGCTATTCTCAATCTCATAGCCAAAATTTCTGTTGCATTGCAATTTAGGATACCTTTCAACGACTGAAAAAATACCTCGGTGTACGATTCGAGCTCATCACGAGCAGCTGTCAGAATTTGAAAGAGGTCGTAGCATTGGATTGTAAGAAAAAGGTTGGGCAAATTGGAGTATCGCTCGTCATATGAGTCGAAGCGATGCGGCCATTAGAAGATGCTGGCAAGAATGGGTGAATAATCGCAGATTTCAAAGTCATAAGGGTCCACCTAGGGTCACAGTAGATGGGAAGGACAGATTTATTATCAGATCAGCTGTCACAGCACCTGATTCATTATTATCAATCATCAGAAGTGTGACCCACAGACAAATGTCCACCATGACCATTCACACAGACAGCTAATAGAGCGAAATTTACTCTCATACGGACCACTACGCCACCTGTCACTCATGCCTACACACTGTCGAGCCAGATTACAATAGTTATTGGATCGATCAGGTTGGAAACAAGCTAACTAGGGACGTATAGTGTTTAGTGATGAATCACGCTTCCAACTGTGTCCTGACGATCATCGAAGATGTGTCTGGAGACGCCCAGGGCAGCGTGTCGATCTTGCTTTCACTATTGCACGCCACACAAACCCTCAAATAGGAGTTATTGTCTGGGGTGTCATTTCTTTTGACAGCCGGACCCCTTTGGTCGTCAATAGAGGCACACTTACAGCGAAGTGGTACGTCGATGACATTCTGAGAACTGTTTTGCTACCGCTCCTTTTGCAGTACCCTGACCTTATTTTTCAGCAAGATAATGCCAAACAACATACAGCACGTGTTACTTTGAACTGTCTTACTGCTTTTCAAACACTTTCTTGGCCAGGCAGATCGTCAAATCTCTCTCCAATCGCGCAAGTCTGGGATATGAGAGGAAGACAACTGCATCTACCAGGGAATGTTTTTGAACTGGTCCAACAATTGGAGCAAATTTGGCAAGAAATACCGCAGGAAAGCACCAGGGTGCTTTATCACTCTATGATACGTCGCGTGGCAGCTCGCATTCAGGTAGAGGTGGGTCAACACCTTATTGAGCTCGTTACTTGTTAACTATGAAACTCTAAAATAAATCATTAAATTTTTCTGAAATTTTAATCATTTTCTATTCTGTACATAATCTTTCTTCCCACCAAATTTTGTCTCTATCGGTCAACTTGTTCTTGGTGCGTTGTTTTTGTTAGAGAGTGCATAATATTGTTACTTAGATCCATGGTTCAAGGATTTTAGGCAATCAGTCATAAAAAGCAAAAAGAAAGTTTTTCAAGAGCGATGGAAATTTACTGACGAAAAACAATCCTTAAAATACAGGATACAAAACTCAAAATCGCTTAATAAATCCAAAATTCACTTAATCTCCAAAAAGCCTTAACACAGTGTTTCTCAAAGTGGGGGCGCGATGACCCTACAAGGGGGGCGCGAGCGTATCGAAAATTTAAAGATTTTTTTTAAAAAAAAATAACCGGAAAGAGAAGTAAAACAAAATGCTTTCTTACATAATAAAAAAAAATACACACAACAACACTGACATAATTTATGTTTATTATCTGGCTTTTTTCCGTCATCAAATAGCTATCTCTGTTCCCAAAACCAAATTAAAGAAAAAAAAACATTTTGTTTTATTTGCTGTATTTCCTCAATGATAGATTTTTTTATTACGTTTTAACATAAAATATTACTCATTAAAAGAAAAAACGAAACCCAGACCCAAAGAAAAATTCTAATAAGATAAACAATTCACCACTGTATTTATTATTGAAATACTGTACATTAGTTGTAGAAAAAGAAAAGGAAGTCATGATTCACTTTTCAGCCAGGCTGCATAGTACGTTTGCTAATCATTTGATTGACCTTCAATCTTATGGTATGGTTATTATCAATATTAGTTCCCTCCCATCTTTTATGCGTTTGCTTTTCGCTTAGGGAAATTGTAAATAATTGGGTTTTGCGATATTTGGAAAAGAATTGATTGATTTAACATTTCTGTAGGATAATTGAAAAGTGTCTGATTTGCGTCCTTTATTATGGTCTTGTACTTTTGAATCATTTTAGTTCAGTTTTATTGGATTTTTCTCAAATCATCAAAGAATTGAATAGTCCTTGAAAGAAGGTAAGTATACTTTCTATAAATTAAAATATTCACTAGAATTCCGATTTGTATCGTGTACAGTAAAAATAATTCTAAACAAATGATTGGGTTGACTGAGTCCCCCGGACTACCATTAATGTTAGTATCGAGTACGCGCCTGCTCCCGGGTTAAAACATTTTGAAGTCTTCTCGCTTTAAATGTTAAAAAGTAACACAATTATTCTTCATCGGAATTTTATATTCTTTTCATAATTTAACATTAATTCTAAATGCTTATTGTGTGAGGTTTAAAATTACAGTTCTTTTAAACAGTTATTTACAATTATAGCATTTATGTAAAAAAAATCATTTTACATTTTTGTATACAATGTCGTGCACACAGTTTTACTCTCCTTACAGTTCAGCTATTATATCAAGAATAATGTTTTATTTTTTTAAAAATGAACTCGTGCGAAGAGTCGGTGTTTCAGCCAGTATACGTTTGATGTATCAGTACTGAAGAAGGTATTTTATAAATAATTTCTTATTACTGAATTTGGCTGCGGTAGCCGAGTGGTATAGGTATCGGATCGTGGTTTGCCTTGTCACGAGTTCGAGCCCAGTACCACTAAAGACCCTCCGTGTAGGGCAGCGATGCACGTTAAATATGTTGAGAGTTGAAACGTTTTCCCGT
This sequence comes from Trichonephila clavipes, assembly GCA_019973935.1. Lineage (NCBI taxonomy): Eukaryota > Metazoa > Arthropoda > Arachnida > Araneae > Nephilidae > Trichonephila > Trichonephila clavipes. The sequence goes on from BMAU01004239.1 coordinate 34,776, forward strand.
TGGTGTGGTGTGGTAGTTAGGAGAGAGGGCTGCCAGCTCAGGTGTCATCCACGTTACTTGACCATGGTTCAAAATTACGTGGTCCGTCGTCAAAAGCCCTCGTGCAGCTGAACAGTGCGACGTTAATATTTAATCAATCAATCTTATTACTAAATTAAGAACAAGTTTAATAATTATTAGGGACTTCCACGGGCTTGTCTTGTAGAGGAAAGGTTTAATATCAGAAATTGACACTTAAAGAGTTATTTTTCTATATTTAGCTGAGATCTATATTTTGTCTTCAAGGCATCCACTGCAGAAAATCTGGTTTGAAAAAGGTAGGATGTTGAAAATGGTAATAGTATACGAAGTGCTTTTGTTTTCAGTACAGATAATTCCTCATCCACCTCTACCCCAAATTCAAAGAGCGATTTATTACAAAATTGCCTTTTAATTTTTCACTGGATGTGAAATCTATGAAGATTTCTTCTTTGGAAGTTGAGAGCCCTTTTGGAGTATCTTGAAATAGATCCCTAATCCACTCGTAACTTGCTACCAAGCTGTCCTCATTCAGAAAATACTTTTTAAAATTCTTTGCCAACATAGCTAAATTATTTTACATGTTTTAAAAACAGCTTTCACATGTTGTTCTACAGATTTGTAAGTTTTAACACATATCGAGCTGGGGCTTTTTTTCAATCATTTACTTCAGTAGTGGTAAATCCAAAATTTAAGTATTTTTGAGAAGATCGCCTTGATTTAATTTTCGGAACCATGCTCGTTCGTCTGTGTACTTGTTGATTCTTTATTATGGTCGAATGTTTGCTTACGACTTAAAAATGTATGTATGATATTGTTTTAATCTACTGCCGTAAATACTTAATTACCGTGAATTACAATTAACGGGGAAATTAAAAAAAATGTACATTCAAGCTAGATTCGGTAGCTATAGGAGTATCGAGTCGACCAAAACTGACTGGAATTGTACGAGGAAAAGCATTTTTACATGTTTTGCGCAGACGTCCGATAGGTTGCCCAGACTCACGCAAACGTACCCTATAATGCCAGATGTGATGGATATGATAGAGAGCAACATTGATTAGACTATTTTTCTAATGACATTTGTACTTTGAGAAATGAATGCTGAAGGAAATAAATCTTTAATTAAATACATCATTTTGCGATCTGTTCCAATTTAAAAATTAGAGAAAGAAAAATAACATAATTCTAAGTAATGTATATTTTAAGTAATTTTCTTAAAATATATATTACTTAAAAGTTACATATATACAAAATTTAATATACTTATCGTATTAATTTGTACGGTTTATAATTAAGATCGTATTGTAACTTTAGCGTCTCTCTCTCAAAGTGCATTTTTATTGCAGTAAATACATTATTGTTGTACAGGGAGGGGGGCGAGACAAAAATTATGATTGAAAATTGGGTCGCCAGTATTGAAAGTTTGAGAAACACTGCTTTTAATGTATGAGTGGTGCACAGAGTATTTTATGACTAACTAATTAATACTAAATTAAGAACAAGTTTAATAATTATTAGCTACTTCCATGGGCTTGTCTTACAGAGCAAAGTTTTTGAAAGGAGTTTTAAGATAAGAAATTGACCCTCTGAGTTCATTTTCTATATTTAGCTGATATCTATATTTTGTCTTCTAAGCAACCACCGCATTTTGTAATATGTTCCAATTTAAAAATCAGAGAAAGGAAAAATAACTTAGTAATTATCCTATTACGTAACTTTTTTTTGCTTAAAAGTAACATATACAAAATTTAATACTTATGCCATGAATTTGTACGGTTTATAATAAATATTGTTGCTTTATCATAAAATCGCATTATTATTGCATTCAGTAAATTATTATGTATAAGGGGGTGCGCCAGTATTGAAAGTTTGAGAAGCACTGCCTTAAGGGGACTTGGTACCCTAAAAATCACAAACCTATCGTTTTTTTTATTTTCCTTTAATCTTATTCTTTACATTATTATCTTTCGATTGATATATCACTTGTGCATGTCGGAAAGTTAGAAGTTGAATAAAACTTCATTTGAAAACAAATTAGGCAATTCAGCCACACACCCTTTTTAGAAAAAAAAGCTAAAAAATGCGTTATGATAAAAAAAAATCTATTTTATAAATAAAAATAATAACTATAAAAAAGAATGTGTAGAATTAAAAGCAGAATATTTCCGAGGCAATACAACAATGTAATTTTTCTTCCTTGTGAAATGTGTGCATGTAAAATTTTTAAATTAAGGCATTTTATATTAATAATTTTATAATTTCAGTTCTTATTCTTGATATATTTTTCATACAAATGTAATACTTTAATATTATAAGAAGAAAAACAGCTAAAATTTCTGTCGTGACAGAAAAAAAAATTTTTTTTAAGTTTTTCTTGAGTTTTCTTGTGCAATTAGTACTCTCTAAAAGTTGATCATTTATAAAAATGTGTGGGTTGAAAACATATGAAAATGCAATTATTTTAAGGAAAAACGTATAACCAATATCTTAAAGTGGTATTTTAAGTTTAATTAAGCTTATAATAATTATTTTTTCAGAATTATAAACTTTAAACTGGTTTTTCTCAGTTTGTGTTTTTCGAAACCTTAGTGCATTCAAAATGCTACTCCTTCGACAATTATTTACCAATCACTTCCATTTTCTTCCTGCGTGTTAAAAATAAAGCATGTAATAAAATTAGGGATCCGTTTTGCTATAAACTGAATACTTTTTTTAAAAAGAAATAAAATGTAAGACATGTTGGCTTTTTCGTTGATTTTTAGCCTGTATATCAACATTTTATTTTTTTTCTCCAAAACGAATGAAGTTATTCTAAAATCGATCCCTAAAGTTGCTTAGAACATCCATAAGAATATTATAAAAAAATTTCAGGTCAAAAAATTAATTGTTACAAATGGAGTAGGATTTTAAAATTTTCCCAATTTTCTTCAAAAAATTTTAATTTTTAAAATTGTGTTAAAATATATGAAAATTTTCATCTGGTAACATTTTCTTGAATAGAAACATTGTATAAAATGCTAAAATATAATTTTTAAATACGTAAATAAAGAAGTTTGCTCAAAGGGTACCAAGTCCCCTTAACATCTTCCACGGCGCTCAGACAGCTATCAGTGTCTAAAATACAAGTACATTTAAAGATTATTCCCAAGCACACGCTCGACCTATTCAACAGCCGAAGTAATTCCTAATCACTGATCGACTCTTCACGATCTCTCAAATCAATACCAACTAATTGCTAGTCAAAACAATACTAACTCCGTAACGGTCAAAACAATACTAACTCAGTTTCGTCGAGTGACTCCCTATTTGTATTCGACACGAATTATTCCAGAAAATCCCGCTTACGTCATAGAACAGGAAAAAAGATTTCTCTAATAATTTCCAGAAGAATCCATAGAGTCAGCAACTCGCCGAAAAGGATCGCTAATGTAGACAATATGAGTATCGCAAATGATGCCAACTTGGCTCTATCACCAAAATTTCGCCAAGTTTCCGTTAAGTTGCCATTATAATGTAAGGAACGGCGTTGCTTGCGAATATTACCATTTTTTTCATAAAATAAATACAACAAAAAGTAATTTTAATGTATTATACATCCAGATATAAATTATTTACATTATTTTAAGTATTCACGATACAAAATTCGCAACAGTATATTAAATGAAACCTTCACATGAAATATTGTTTAATTTTTGTTAATAATCTATTTAAAATGTGATCAAATATACATTTTTATAGAGTTTATAATTGAGGTAGAGTTCTTAGAATATAAATTTTACAGATTTTATTTAAATATTTATTTTATGAAATTTTTTTAAATAAATCAATGTATTATTAAATATTACTATTTTATCTCCATAAAAATTAACCTATAAGAAAGTTTCACAAAACAAATATATTGACTGTTTACGAATGAATTTTACAGCTTTAATATCATTTTGTTTTGTGTGTTTAAATTTTTTAAAAATATTTTTGCTTCTGTAAGTAATCAATTCCTTGTGTTAAGAAAGATAGTAGTGATAAAGTCCTTATGGAAAAGCTTTTGATTAATTGAAATTAATTAGTAGCAATTTTAATAATTTTATTTGGACTTTTATCAGACACATAAATACTTTATTTAAATTCCTATCATTTATTTTATTTTTACAACCCAAAACTAAGCAGAATTTAAATGCTTCCTTTGATCTTTTAAACACAAAAACTCGAAAACCTCTTGATCTTTCCAAAATTTACCGTGCTGAGATTTAAAATGCGTAGAAAGAGTATAGTAAAAGACATTTTGAAATAATTTCATCAAGAGTTCAAAGAGAAATTCTTTAAATAAAAATCTAAAGAACTTACATAAACTTGTAAAATTATCGTTCCTTCTACTTATTACATATGTTTTAAGTGTTTAAAATTTCAGAAAATAAATGTTCCACTTAAATTTTTTAAGAAAGCAAATTTAAGGGCTCCATCTATTTTTGATGGCACCTTCTGTAATTTCCTTTCAATTCTTAAATTTTCTTGAATCCGACCAATTGAAACCCAACTCTTTAAACGATATTACACTTATTTTTTTAGAAAGTAATAGTGGTTGCGTTGATCAAATAATCAGATGGTCCCAAATTACTTTCCAGCATTATTTCTGTTGACTCGTTTCAGCTCAAATCCTATTTCCACAAAGACAAGACAAAAATGTATAGAGATTGATATACGCTGAACATGTTAAGGTATCCGACTACGTTCGGAAACGTGATTTTGCAAAATCGCATAAATAGATAATTTTCATGATATTTAGTGTCACTTAGATTAGAATACATGAATAAAAGTGTCTTAAGGAGATTTTGACAAAAAAATTATTTAAATTAAATATTTTGGCAAAAAATTAACTTATAATAATCTTTCTACAAAATGTTCTCCTTTTGTGAAAAGAGCTTCTATTATAATTATATTTTGCCTGTTAATAGTTCAGATCTTTGTACAGAGGCTCAACTAGAATTTTTGAAATATATAAATTAGAAGTGGGCTTATCTATATTTTACTGCAACAGAGGGGAGCAATTTTAAGAAAAAAACTCCAATAATTATTTCAATTGGTGATAACTCTGAAAATAATGTGAATTTTTCAAAAATTCTAGTTGAGCCTCTGTAGAGAGATCTGAGCTATATACAGGCAAAATATTATTATAACAGAAGCCTTTTTTACAAAAGGAGAACATTTTGAAAAAAGATTATTCTAAGTTAATTTTTTGTCAAAATATTGTATTTAAATAATTTTTGTTGTCAAACTGTCCTTAAAACTATTTTATGCTTGTATTATAATCTGAGTGACACTAAATATCATGAAAATTATCCATTTATGCGCTTTTTTTAAAATCACGGTTCCGAACGTAGTCAAATACCTTAAAGTTCAAAGTCATCCCATTACTGAAGTGTGGAAGTTTTTAAAAGTGGAGTGGTAGCTCATATGTCTTCCTTGTCGTTTGATCTTAGTAATAATTACAATGTTCGTCGCCATTAGATCCAGTGTAGCCTCAAAATCCGAAAATGTTTGACTAATAAAATGGAAAGTAATTCCTGCTATATGTATATGTAGCATTAAATCAGTATTAAGATACTTTTCATTCAACTCAAAAGAAAAATAAAACATAACACAATGATTTTCAAAAATTTATGTTATATAATTAAGGCCTAACTCAGCGTTTCTCAAACTGTGGGGAAAGCCCCCCTTGGGGGGCGTGATTACCCTACGTGGGGGGTGTGAACATATGTAAAAGTCTAAAACAAAAGTTCGAAGAAATAAATAAACGCTTTTTACATACTAAATATGGAATAAATTATAGAATGAAAAAGCTGTATGCATGAAAAACGAACTAAAAATAATCCAAACGGCGAAAAGAATTTGATTCAAACAAATCGCGACAATAAGAATGTATTTAATAAAGTTTTTAGTTAGATTAAGAAAACTCCCAGACTTTTTTAATGTTGTTTTCTTTTTGTTTTGATGGCTTATCTATATATTATAAATAGCAAAAAAAAAAATAACAATATATTTTTATGATAATTTTATTGAATCAAATTTTGATTAAATTACCATAAAGAATAAATTATTTTTCAAGGATAGTTTAAAAATCTCTCTCTCTCTGAAAGAAAATTTATAACACTATAAAAATATACTGCTATTCTCTTTCTTTCAATAAAAGTTTCAAAAAGTATGAATACTTTTAAGTTTTACGTAGTAAGAATACTTTTTCGTTGCAAGTGAGCCTTAAACACGTCACAAAGATACCGCCTCTCCATAAAATCCTTGTACTTAGTTCTTTCACAGCAAATAAGACTTTTTATATTCTATTTCAATAGTAAAAATTGGATTACATCAAAAGAGTTATACTTAATGTGAAAAAAAATTGCAAGCTTTTTTTTCTGTAGGAACCTCAAATTTTTTTACTGTACAATAAAGTTTCCCTGGTTAATAATAACAATAATGCATATTATTATTATTATTATTATTATTATTATAAGAATTAAAAATATTTCATACATCAAATAGTTATTGTTATTTAAATTGAAATGTATAAATTAAATTTGAAGTACAATATTTTTGCTAAAATCAAGTTAAACAAGTAGTTTTTCTGAAAAACTATATACAGTATACTTTGCATAATAAATAAAATCAATTAATTATTGTTGTAGTAGAATTAAAATAGTTTTTATTGCTTGTATCACAGTAACAATTTATAAGGCAGAAAATAAATGCTAAAAATATAATCACATACACACACACACACACACACATATATATATATATATACAACTCATTTTGTGCTTTTAATTGGTACTTGCATTCAATGTTCTGAGAATTCAAATCAAAAATTCACTTTAATTATATTAATGATTCTAAAAAAAATATTTTTATTTTAAATATGTATACTCAAACTTTTGCTTTTATTTTATCATTATTCCATCTCATTATTTAGACGCTTAAGTTTTTTCCCTCATAACAATATTTTCTTTGTCAAAATTACTGTCATAAACTTTTTTACTAAAGAATTCAAAGCATCAAGTTTTTTTTTCCATTTAGAAATGCAATCGTTTAATGAACACAGCATAATTCTTGACACGTTCATAAATTGAATTAAGAAAAATATATGAATATATTTAAAAAGGTTCTTTGTTCGCTCCGATTCGAAGCTATTTTAGGATTAAAGCGCATCAAATGCGGATTTTCAAATTTTTCTTTTCTCCCTGTCTTGTAAGCATTTTTAACAATAAGTATTTCTTAATCTTTTTCATTTTTCGTTATTTGTGACAAGCAATTATATCTTGCACATTTTCACATCACAATAATTAAATTGCTATTTTTAGTGAAATTACTCGATCAAATCACATCGTGACATTCATATATGAAAAATGACCGTTTTGAAACTACACTTCGTTAGCGCAATTTCTTGAAATTCAGATTTTAATCTTCGTTATAAGGATATCAAGAAATACGTGATAGGTACATTTAAATTATATTACATCTTATTTTAAATGTAATTTGAATACGTTATCAAACATGAAGGAATAAATAATAATCTAAGCAGATTTTTAAAAATAGAAATAGATAATTTTTAAAAGGAATAAAGGGGGAATGTGTGTGTGCAATTGTATATTAAACGGACATGTCATTTTAAAATTCAGCAGCAGCAAGATAAAAATAAATGGTACTTACGTATTAGGCTGTAACCAAATTTTGCTATTTCAAAAGACATCGCCAAATCTTGCCATCTTATTATTGAATTGCTACACTTGTGGGATGGTTTCCCCCTATTGGCAACATATCGTGGTATTTGGCGATATCTTTTGTTTGATAAAACTGATTGATGATATAAGATGTTCTAAATAAATATACCATCTAAATAATAACGAAACCCGATTTGTTAAGTATAATTAAAATAAAAATTATCAACTCAGTATTTTTTTAATCCATTTAATAGCCATTTTTAATTGGTAAGACAAAATCTCAGAGAAAGATAATTCAAAGCTCAGTTTTCAGAAAACTACTTAGTGGCCGTGGTAGCCTAGTGACCATGGTAACGGACTCGTGGCCGGCGTGTCATGAGTTCGAGCCTAGTGCCGTGTAGGGGAGCGATGCACGTTAAATCTGTCGAGAGTTCAAAGTCCTCCCTGTGGTGTGATAGTTAGGAGAGGTGGTGCTGGCTCAGGTGTCAACCTCGTCACTTGATCATGATTCAAAATTACGAAATCCTTCGCCAAAAGACCTCGTGTAGCTAGTATGTCGTTAATATTCATTCACTCAGAAAATTATTTGTCACAGTAGCCGAATGGGGTTAGGCACGGTAGGTTGCGAGTTCTTGATCGAGTCGGTGCGTTTGAACAATGAGGTCCCTTAGAACTGATCCACATTAGATCTATCATGGGTCGGAGTCCTTTTTCAATGGAAAATAAGGTGTCAACTTAAGTGTCATCCTCATCACTTGAATATTGTTCAAAAAACCAGATCCATCATTAATAGCCCTAGTTTTCCTTCTGAGTATAACGCTAGTATACATTCAATCAGCTTTGTTAATGGGTGAGTGAGTAAATATTAATGTCGTGTTGTTCAGCTTCTCGAGGGCTTCTGGTGACGGACCTCGTTATTTTGAGACACGGTCAAGTGACGATGATGACATTTGAGCTGGCACCCCTCTTCTAACTACCACACCAACCGAAGGACGTTTGAGCTCTCGATGGATCTAACTTGCATCGTTCCCCTACATGATGTGTATTCAGCGGCACTTGGCTCAAACTCGCGACACGCTGGCCATGAGTCCAAGGTTTGGTACTGGAGAAATATTGATTTCAAATTTATTTTCCCAATTTTTGACAGAAACTCAAGGAATTTAAAGGGGATCGAAGGATTGAAAAATTACACCAACTCAATTCATTTTAAGTTGGTAACTTTATTTCTATAATATTTTAAATCGTATTTATTTGTAAATTTAATATTTTTTTATGATGTTAATATGTGTGTTTTTCGTACAATATGCATCAATTACTCATACTAAGTACCCTCATACTCATCGGTAATTTAATACATGTATCGCGAATACAGTAGACTACTGGTCATGATTACAACGGACTCGCGGTAAGCGTGGGGCTGCGGTAGCCTAGTGGTCAAGGTATCAGATTATGGCAGGCATGTCATGAGTTCGAGCTCAGTACCACTAAAAACCCGCCGAGTAGGGCAACAATGTACGTTAAATCTGTCGAGAGCTGAAACATCGTGGCGTGGTAGTTAGGAGAGTGTGTGCCAGCTCAGATGTCGTCCACGTCACTTAACCATCGTTCAAAATTACGTGGTCCATCGTCAAAAGCCCTCGTGTAGCTAAACAGTGCGACGTTAATAATCACTCACTCACGCGGTAAGCGTGTCATGAGTTCGAGCCACTGAAAACTTGCCGTGTAGAGACACTAATGCACGCTAAATTTGTCGAGTCTCAAAGTCTTCCGTTGTTGAGCCAACGGCTTCAAAATACGAGGTACCTTACCAAAAAACAGTATTACCCTCTCATCATAATTAATAAAAAAAAGAGAAGAATTAATTGAAAGTACCATAAAATTTAAAAGATACTATCAAAATTATTAACAATAGCTCAGAGCCGTTCTAAAAGGAAGCTTCTCACCAGTAGCTGAGGATATACTACCAGTGAGAGAGTGAGAAATAATTCAATCGGCAAGTATGGAACATATTTAATGAGGCACCATGCCGGAGGGAGGTGGTAGAAATCTGTGCTCTTTTCTAATTCGTCCTTGACGGAACGAAATCAAAAAGTAGACACGGAATTTGGAAGATGAAATGGAAAATAAAAGCAATTAATGCCATGGTGCTCGTGGTACATGATGTTTAAATAAAGGGAAAAGACAAACACACTGTTGAATCGTGTAGTGATGACGGGAGTGTCGCTGAACAGCGAACGAAAAGAGAAGGCGTTGACACAGAAAGTGTCCATAATGTGATGCCATCTGCTGGAAAATGAGTAAAATAAAAGATGATCCACAAAAGATGTGGAAAAGGAGAATTATTGACCTGGAATTAAACTACTACGCAAGACCGATTAAAAAGAATGTGCGTTTAAATCGAAGTAATTTAATGGAGATGAAATCTTGCACATATATATATATATATATATATATATATATATATATACAAAATGACAAAAGTTAAAATTAGAGAATTTTTTTAAAAATTGAAAAGAATTACCAAAGACTATATTTAGGATCTCCGAAGTCTTTTAAGGACTGGAAAATGCTGATATATGTGGTGAAGAGCAGCTCTAGGTCTTTTTGCAGAGCTTGGGACCGAGTTATCATAGGCAGGGAGGACTCGGATAGGTTGGTTAGGAATTTGAGGTAATCTGTCAAAAAACTTTTTGGACTGATTTTGATATCTTTGTGCAAGATTTCATTTCTGACAAACCAGGGAGCATTAGTAATTTTTCGAAGGTGTTTATTTTGAAAAACGTGCAATTTTTTCAAGTGAGTTACTGCAGCAGAAGCCCAGATGGGAGATGCATATAACAAAATTGGTCGGAGAAATAATTTATAGAGCAAAACCTTGTGTCTGATTGGGAGCTTACACGTTCCAGAAATTTAGCAATTGAGCATTTCGCTCATTCCTGCCGCTTTTTGAAGTGCAGCACGGATGTGGGGGAAGAAGTTCAATTTTGCGTCGAGAATGATGAACCCTAGGTACTTAAATTTAGTGACCCAGGGGACGGGTTGGTCAAAAATGTAGATATTGGGTAAGTTTTCTATACACCTTTGTTTCGTAAAGAGAAGGCTTGCGCTTTTTGATGCATTAACTTTGATTTTCCATGCAACGAGCCAGAGCTGAAGCTTTGTGGTGTTATTTTGTAATCTTTCAATAATTTTGAAATTATAAGTGTATTGACTAATGATAGCAGTGTCATCCGCATACATATCCGTTGTTGAGGTGTGGTTCTTTAGAGTAGTGCCAGCTCAGGTGTTACCCTTGTCACTTGATAGTGGTTCAAAATTAAGAGATCGATCACCAATTGATTGATTGAATATTAACGTCGCACTTTTCAGTTACACGAGGGCTTTTGGCGATGGACCTCCTAATTTTATCGATCGCCAATGGCCGTCTTGTTGCTTCAAAGTGTTACGTAAGTTAAAATCAAATCAGTACAAGTATCGGGGAGGATATGGATTCGCATGTGCAAATTCACATTGTCATATCGAATCAATCAATCGTTTTATTAATGGATGAAAATAATAATGTGGACAAATGTGTTTGAAAATATTGTTACATTTCAGCATTATATTCTGGGCACTTTTCTTCCAATCAAACTTTGAAAAGTTTTAGTATCAACACCAAACCACAATTTGCAAAGAAGTTCAAATCAGCAAAGCTATTAAATATTGTCAGTTTTATAAATAATATCTCACATTTATGATGGCCGTGGTAGCCATGTGGTATAGGTATCGGGGCTTGTCATGTCATGAGTTCGAGCCCAGTACCACTAAAAACCCGCCGTGTAGGGCAGCGATGCACGTTAAATCTGTCGAGAGCTGAAACGTCCTCCCGAGGTGTGGTAGTTAGGAGACGGGGTGCCAGCTCAGGTGTCGTCCACGTCACTTAACCATGGTTCAAAATTACGTGGTCCGTCGCCAAAAGCCCTCATGTAGCTAAACAGTGCAACGTTAATATTCAATCAATCTCTCATTTGTGATGTCTTCATAAACACAACATTCAAACATTTGTTTTCAAAACTGAAAACAACTTTGAAATATATTATAATTTAATTTAAATAAATACAAAAATATGTTTTAGTATAATTATTTTTAAAAAAATCAAGTAGATATATATGTGTGTGTAAACCATTTCAAACCAAATTTCTATATAGATTTTTCCTTTAAATGTCTTTGAAAAAGAGCAATATTTTAATCTCATACGTTTTATTTAAGCGAATAAAAGCCAATTCATACTTACAAAACCAAAAAGTTCCATAAACGTACCCATCGAAGTATTTTTTTAATCCAATGTCATATCGTCCTATAGCTTTTATCACAAAACCTCAAATCTTCGAACTTAAAAACGATTCGTTTGCTCATACAAACACAACTCACGTGTTTTAGATTTCATTCGTCTGTTTCACGGATCGCTAGATGAAATTGTGAGAAGCGCTTCTGCAGAGTTGATAAAATGTAATGCTCAAAATGGGAAATAAAAGCTACATGATACATAAAAGGAAAAAAATGGTTCATAGCTCAGAAAAAAAGCGGTCTGGCGTCCTCCCCTTATTTGGCTGTTTATGCAAAAGAACGCGTCACTTTGAGTTACACCTGCGACAACAGTTCTGAGGACGTGATCTGGATGAAGAACAAACGCATTTCAATTTTATGCATCGATTTTGAAATTCCAGTTCACGCTTCTGCAAGTTAGTTTTTAACGTAATTGTGATGAATGGCAATAGAAAGAAAGCATTAGTTTTAGGTTTCGAAAATTTTAATATCTACTTTCTGTGATTCATAAAGAAAATTATGTATTCAAAGATTGATCGCCCGTTTAATTTTCTAGATGTACTATAGCCGGTATCCGCCCGCTTCGCAGGTTATTTCACGATGCTGTACGAATGTATACAGTTTACCTGTTTGAATGTTTCGACAAATATTCTTATAACTCTCCCCTCTTGATTTAAAAAGAATAGGACTTGAATTTCAAAAAGTGAAATAGAATTATCTTTTAAGCTTCCGTAACCCCTCCCCGAAAGTGGATTTCCTCAAAATCCATTTTTATTGAATCTCTACTCAACAAAATTAGCATGAATGTAAAAAATTCAAATTCTAAATCTAATAGTTAAAGAACGGAAATTTGATTTAATTATTCTAATAATTGAAAACGGAGAATCGATTTTTCGACTTGTCCATAGTGAATTTCAGATCAAAAAAAAAAAACACATGCATACTAAATTTCATTACTATAGGTCTAGTATCGAAAAGGGAATTTTTTATCCCCCCCTAGAAGTCAAGTTCCTAAAAATCAAAATTCTTAGCTGATCTCTATTCATCAAATTTGCTTACCAAATTTCAAGTATGTGAACCTAACAGTTCAAGAACAGGAATTTTTTATCTATAACACCTCTACTTGAGCAATTCCCCTTGAGGGTCGATTTCTGCAACACCCAATCTTGGACGAACTCTACGCCATAAAAGAACGCGCCTATCAAATTTCAATTCTGTGGTTCTAATAGTTTAAAAACTGGGATATCTTTAATCCACCTTAATCCCCCACAACTCCCATTAAAAGTCAATTTTTGTAAAGCCCCTTTTGTGGTGGACCTCTAATCCTTGAAAGGAATGAGCCTACCAAATTTCATGTTTGAAAGTCTAATAGTTCAGAAACGGGAATATTTATCAATAGCACCCTTTAAGCTCTCGCAATGCCCCTTGGGGGTCGATTTTTACAAAACCTCCTTTGTGAAGGATCTCTACTCCAGAAAAAAAGTGTCTACTAAATTTCAAATCTGTAAGTACAATACTTCAAAAATGGAAATATTTATCTATAATTCCCCTTAAGCTGCCTCAACGCCCCTTAGGAATCAAATTTTGCGAAACCTATTAGTAGCGGTCCTCTAACCCTTCAAAGGAACAAGCCTACCAAATTTCTTTTGAAGGTCTAATAGTTCAAAAAAGGGGATATTTATTTATAACGTCTCTTAGGAATCGATTTTCGCAAAATCCGTTCTTAGCGGATCCCCACTCCATGTGAAAGGAACATGCCTTCCAAATTTCAAATCTCTTAGTTTAATAGTCCTGGAGATATCGTGACGCGTGAGTGAGTCGCTTTTCTCCTTATACATATGGGTTACTTAAAAAAATAGCTTTTGCCTAGAAAAATATGTTTATAACTGGTCTTGTTTCTCTCATTACTTGAAAATTCAATTTACTTTATATTCCGAAAGCAATTAAATTTTCTCACTGGACATGGTAACTTTAAAGGTTATCTTAGCAGATTTATTTGGGTAGAAATTACCTACATTCAACTATTTTTGAAAATTCACTACACATTTATTACAAATAACTGTATTCTCCCATCATAACTTTTTAGTTTTCTTCTTTTTTCCTTCTTTTTAATGTGCTTTGTATTTACTTCTGTAAACCCCGTTAGATACCTTGGGGTGGCGAAGGAACTGTAATTTTTTAAAAAAAAACAAGCTTGTCAACATTTTTAATAGCATATTTGATCTTTACAGTATTTGTAAATATATATATAGAGAGAGAGAAAGAGATTTAAAACTTTTTTTTCTCATTAGAATTTATTAAAAATAATTCACATTTAATGAACTGTACAACAAGCTGTCGTATATATTTACGACCCTTTCACGGCACATTAGTTGAAATTGATGTCTTAAGATAAAACTGTACAATAAAGAACACTTTACATTTTTTTTAAAAAAGGAAGAGATATTTCGTTAAAAGGCTATGGTTTCCTAGAAAATTTCTGGTTTTCTTTTATAAAAACTCAGTAAATATAGCCAACATTATCGCCCATACATTTTTTTTCAATATATGTTTGTAACATCATTGGTGCAATGAACAAACTTGCTTATAAATTCTGTTTACGATTATTTCAATTTTTTCAAAATAACATTTTAACAATTTGTCAGAGCTCAGGTGCCTCCCTCTAGAGAGGAAACTGGGCGTCAAAATTACCTTCGGCGATTGGTATCCACCTATATGGTGCCGCACTAAAAAGAGATACTAACTTCCAGGGTACTAGGTCTGCAATGATAAAACACCAATCCAAAGCCCCATTAGAAATTTAAAAAACATTTTAACAATATATTTATAAATTTTACTTTACAAACTGAGTATTAAATTAAAACTTCTGTGTGAAGTATTCATAATATCTAAAATAATCTGTTCACCTCAAAAATAATTTATTTCTGTAAAGGTTTATCATGTGTATATAAATTCAAACTGTCGTAGTATATCTATTGTAAGATCACTAGAATAAAAGTTATATTGAACATAAACGACATGGATTGCTTTTTTTGTTAGAATTGATGTCTCACTTTTTTTCTTTCTTTTTTTTAGATTGTAAAAAAAGAAACAACTTTCCTGATTCTTGTATCAGTATTTTATTTTCCTTATTTTTCAGTATTTTATTGTTCTTGGTCTTTCTTCAAAAATTACTTTTAAATCTCTGCTCAGTGGTAAGGTCTAAAGTGAAATTCCTTTTAATTAGGGTAGTAAATATTTCATTTGTGTCTTATTATAGTGTAAACCTGTTGTTTGTCTCTTAGCATGTTCCAAACCGTGAAGGTCTCGAAATTATGACTACGTCATACCATTTAAAAACATGATACGGAAACAATAAACGATTAAATTTCTCTTGATAATCATTTGAAACTATTTAAAAATTTGGTAACAAAACTGAATGGCATTGTAAGCTAAATTGTTGTGTACCATAAAATGAAAAAAAAGATTAATTTTATGATTTATTAAAAATTATTTTATACAAAAATCATCAAAGTTTCAAAATATACAATGAAGTACGCAGAGTCCTCTCTTCAAAACTATTGTTCTAGAAAAATTCTGTATGTGTTCCATATATATAACGCTCGTTTTCAAAAACTAAATTTATCATTTTCGATTCTATGTTTATTTTCCATGTCATCAAATACGAATGCTGAATTATGCAATTTGACTTCAGAGATTTCATCTGTTATGGTATCGAGAAGGAAACTCGATTGCCCGCTACAAGCCGAATGTATTTATTTCCCTCGAGAATACCTCACAGAAAAAAGATGTTAACATATTTTAGTTAGTTTCGCTGCACAAATCTCAATGGAATTTTTATAAATCAAGTAAATATATATTTCAGTTTTTCCTTGTATATACTCAATGGGCATTTTCCTTTGGGTTTTGTATTTCTTCCAATAGCTTTGATAGGATTTAAATCGTTTTACAAGAGCGGCCAGATTTTACACTGTTGAAGTTTGGGTTCATAAATGTATTTGCATTTTCTTAACATACATTAAAACTTATTTCTTTCGATTGTTCTTTAGTAATATATATACAGTAAATTTTTAAGAAGAAATATCGGCTAATACGAAATAATAGAACGGTCCCGTCAAATTACTATGCATTTTCATGCATGTTCTTTCTCTTAACACGAAACGAAAATCGCTTAACACGAGAAGATTTCCCTTCTGCGAATGAACCAAATACTGAAAACACCAACTGGATTAAACTGCCCTACTGTATTATCTGAAGGATTCGTTGTATTAGATGATGCCAATGTGTGTATAGCCCTAATTATGGCAGACAAAGACATTTTGGAGGGTTTTTTTCAAAGCTAAAAAAATAACATTAATACAGATTCCGAAGACAAAAATGAAGTGTATAATGCAGCTCATTTCTTTCCATGTCATCCAAAATGAAGAACATTGTGAAAAGTATGCGCAGTTATTTAAATACACATTCCAATGGTGAAATGAATAACAAAATGGACGGCACCGAACAATTCATTGACAGTTAGACGCTAAAAAAAGACAATTTAAAGAAAAGTATCAGATTATTTTCCCAAAACTTAATAAATGATTTGTTTTCCAGAAAAACTTTAAAATTTTGTTATTAAATTTAAGTTATTGTGAATGTTTTTGCTTCATTGATTTTTATTAAATACATGCATATATATATGTAAATAAAATAAATTCTAATAACCATAATTTTGTTGATATGTATTTTTTTGCGATATCTTTTAATACGAAAAAATATTTTAGTCTAGTTTCGTGTTAAGCGATATATATATATATATATTATACATATATATTGATTATTTTAGGACTTATATCAAAGTGTGTGTGTGTGTATTTACTTAGAAAAAATGTATTTGCAGAAGGCCCTTTTTATTCTTGCAAGTAATTATGAATCCACTTGTGTGCCAATAAACATACCGTTTATGAATAAAGAACACACATTAAATCATGAGTAATGTAAAGTAATTTTAAATAAATAATGGCTATTATGCTTTTTTGCAAGCTAGTTGTAATGAAAATGGGGTTCATTCTATAAATAATTTGGAAAGATTCTGAAAATGTGTTAAAGGAATCGGAATTATTAATATTAGTCATAACAACGGCAATAATTTAAGCGAAAATAGCTTGTCAGTAAGAATGGTATTTAACATCAAAATTACTCAGATGTAGATAAACGAAAAAATTAGTGTTTCTTCTGGACATTTAGTATTAGTTATTTTCCGCTACATTCCTTCCTCGTTTCAAGAAAGTTGTTCTCCGTTAAGATCATTTACACAACTACGATTGATTGATTGTAATTTCGATTATTCTATTGCCTACAAAAGACTAATTTCTTTTCCTAAGTTGAAGTTGCTGCAAATTTCTTTAAGTAAAGAATTAATTCCATTGTTTTTTTCAGTATTTTAGAATTCAGATGGCAAAATTTGAAAAATTCAAACGCATTAGTGGCTCTGAACTTCTAACTCTTCAGTAATGAATAATTCATATCTGAATTATTCATTATCCAACTCTTAACGAATAATTATTTTCTGTAAAGTTTCATCATCACCTAAGACCATTGTCCCAAAGAAGAATCATTACATTTTCGCCATAAATCTCTATACTGGAATTTCAACTATGAATTTCAACTGGTTTAGATTACAGAACGCACTTCCTAGTTGACCAGATCGGAAATCATCTTAAGGTGTCGGACTACATTCGGGACCATGATTTTTAAAAAAAACGCATAAATGGATAATTTTCATGATATTTAGTGTCACTTAGATTAGAATTCATGTATAAAATTGTTTTAAGAACATTATGACAAAAATAAATTATTTAAATGCAATATTTAAGCAAAAAATTAACTTAAAATAACCTTTTGTCAAAACGTTCTCCTTTTATAAAAAAATGCTTCTATAATAATAATATTTTGCTTATATATAGTAAAGACTTCTCCAAAGAGTCTGAACAAGGATTTTTGAAAAATTCACATTTTCAGAGTTACCACCAATTGAAATAATTATCAGCATTTTTTTCTTAAAGTTTCTCCCCTCTGCCTTAATATAAAATATGGATAAATCCACTAATCCATAAAATATGGATCAAAATATTATACTTAAATAATTTTTTGTTCTAATAATATTCTTAAAATAAATTTATATACATTTTCTAATCTAAGTGATACTAAATATAAATGTTATCCATTTATAAGCATTTGGAAAATCACGCTTCCGAACGTAGTCAGATACCTTAAACATTTTGAACGCTCTCTGACAAGAGTAAAAACAACACAATCCGTTTGTAATGTCGTCACTGGACAGTCAATCAACTAGAGACACTTGCCCAAGAGTTGAACTGCGATACTACCGAGGCGGTGAAACGGAACGATGGTCAGTTTTCCTGTTACAGTAACATGACATATGAACAAAAAGCAGTCACTATCTGCCACTATTTTGAGGCTCGAGTCACGAATTTACGTTGCATTTTTACGAGCTTGTTTTTTTCTACTTAAAAAAAGAATTAGTTCTATATTTCAAACTATTCATAAACTAATATGTAAAAAAAGGACGAAACCTCATTCCCTAGAGTTATTATTCTGGTCTATGCAAAAAAAATTATTTTTCCTTTCCTTCATATAAGCTTAATAAGATCAAATCTGAAGTTGCTTCGGTAAATAAAAGAGAAAAAAATTCTTTTACAAAAATGAAGTTTCGTGATTAAAAACACATATCACGTATTTTGATCTGCTTTAATAAGAAAGTAAGGTAGAAGCGAACGAACTAGAAAATGCTTTAAATAATAATAATCTTTTCATGTTTTTCTCTACTTTCATTAGAAAAGTAATGGATATTTTTAATAATCCTTAGCAAAAGTTTTTCGCAAAAAATATTTAAAATAGCAGAAATCATTTCTTTTGACTTTAGATTTCTTTCGCTATTTAAACACAAAATAAAGATTGAAGTTATATTTTCTTTAAAGAAACAAGAAAAATTCTTAAATAATATATATAATTGAAATTTATGGTGCATAATATAGTCATAGTAACCAAATATTAATCATTATTTTCCTATTTAGAATGCTTGTAAAAATCTAAGAAAATCGATTGAGTAGCTTAGATAACTTTAAATGAAGTAATTAATTTATAACTGTGCATTCTAAAAATCATTCGATTTTCTTAATGTTTATCTGTGAGTGATAAAAACATATATCACAGTTTCCCCACCTCTTATCTCTTATAAAAAAAGTTTTAATAATTAATTACAGCACAATTTTTTTAAAAAAAATCTCAAGATTAATAAGGAAAAAAGCAGCAAAAAAAAAACATTCTTGAAATTTTTCAAGAATTTCAAAAATTGTATTTTTGTTTTTTTAATATATATATATATATATATATATATATATATATATATATATATATATATATATATATATATATCTTTATATATATATCTCTTCTGTACGTGTGTATGTGACTAAACTCCTCCTAAACAGCTGAACCTATTTTGATGAATTTTTTTTGTAGGTTCAAGTGGATTCGAGAATGGTTTAGATTCACAATTCGGTCCTATATCGCAATTAGTTTAAAATCCACCAAAATTATGTAAGGTCGCGCGATTGTTCATAAAAAAATCATGGGCAATATTCTTGAGGTCACTATTTTGAGCGGCAAACTTCCAGGTGAAGTTGTACTTCTACCAGAGATCTCAATGATTCTTTCAGACTCCCCTACCCATTCAAATGCTTACAATTTCCAATTCGCTTGGCATTTGCTATGACCATTAATAAGTCACAAGGTCAAACAATGACAATTTGTGGCTTAGATTTAAAAAACCCTTGCTTTTTTCGAATGACCAATTATATATTGCATGTCTGAGGTTTGGCAAACCTTCGCATTTGTTCGTTTATATCCCTGAAGAATTAACCAAAAACATTGTACATTCAATGGCAATACGATAAATTTATTTTTTGTGCATTAAAAAAATGTACCTGTTATGAAAATAGCTTGAGTTTTATCTATTTTACCCTTTAATCAAAACAAGTTTAAGTTTCCATTCAGAATAGCTTCTGTATTCAAAGTTCATAGTAATTACATACTCACACGCAATCGGTAAGTCATATTGCGGTAGCTGTGCTGGGATGATGTCAGTTATTGTAATAGCTTTCTTTATAAAAAAAATTCATCAAAACGGTACAGATTGTTACAACTTATTCAAAAAAGTTTGTAATTTTCCAATTTAAGGACATCGCCTGTTGGGACCGCTAGTATATATATATATATATATATATATATATATATATATATATATATATATATATATATGTATATGTATATATATATATATATATATATATATATGTATGTATATATGTATATATATATGTGTATATATGTATATATATATGTATATATGTATATATATATATATATATAGATAGATAGATATGGATATAAATATAAAATATATATATATATTACATATATATTACTTATACATATATATATTATATATATATTATATATATACATATATTATATATATATATATTATATACATATATATTATATATATATGATATATATATATATATATATATATTTCATATTTATTACATATATATGTATTTAAATTTAAGTAATTTTAAATTTACCCACCTTAGAAATCAATTTAAGTTATTTAATAATAATTGTAATAATACGTGTTAATATTAAAATTGAATTTATCTAAAAATGCAAAAAATTAAAATTACCTATCCTAAGATTTTAGATGCTATTTACATTTTTTTTATTCGTGTTGCAAAAAATTAATAAAGAAAAAATCAAAGTACTGTATAAATGACATTTATTTGAATATTTATTTACGCTATCTTAAGCTATCCTGTAAATAATGATTAGGAATTTAACAAAATTAAAAGACAAAAGTTAAAAATTTATTCAAATATCATTTTGAAATTGAAACGAAATAAAAATTAAATTTTCACCATGATGTACAGATACACATGTATAATTATTTGAAACTTAGTTGAATATGATTTGATAAGTTTTAGGTAGTTATCAATCAAAAAACCTCTTTTACTAATTTTTAAATTAATAAAATTCTACCAATTTTTTTTCGGCTTGTTTCTAGTAAAACTATATTCAAGTTATTCTGTAACTTCCTTGATTTGATCTTGTAATTTCGCATTCTTCTGATTTTATAATTTCATTGTTTTAGTTTTTGAAACTTTACTAATTTAGATTTAACTTAATTGTCTTATTTTGTTAACTTCATTGGTTTGCTTCGTAACATTTTTTTTGGAGGGGGGAGGATTTTATCTTTTTGTCTTATTTTATTTGTTTTTTTTTCTTTTATGAATTTCATGTTGTACTAGTGGAGAACAGGAATTATTTGATATTTTAATCTTTAAATAAAATTTCCCTTATCATTTAGTTTCATTATGAAAATGTATACAATTTAGAGAATTGTTGCCCATGATTTAGTGTGTGTGTGACACAAGTTCAATACACATATAATTTCATAATCAAACTAAACATGTCTTTTTAAAAAAATTAAGTCAATTCCTACCATTGAATGGATGAATATATATATATATATATATATATATATATATATATATATATATATATATATATAGTCTAATTCTCTACAAACGAGAGAGGAACAACCATCAATCAAAACCGAAAAAACACAGACAGTAAGAAAACTACACATTGAAGGACACGTGAGCAATTGAAATTTAAAAAATGGATGCTGCAGTATTACAAACATTGCTGACTTAGGAAAGCTTACATATAAAATAATTTATATAAAAGTGGGTTTGAATATGTTTTGTGGCCAGCCAACCTTCCCCATTTATGTTAATAATAATGAGCAGAATCCTATTGAAAATAATGGATAAGAATGTCTAAATCCATTACAAGATAGAGACAACTTACCTAAAAATTGCACTTAAAAATGCAGAGCATATGCGTTGTCCTGTACACACATCTTAAATTCAAAAATTCCAAATCTTTATGAATAAGCTTTAACAATCTGGACCGTTTTGAGTAAAATTTGTATTAAAAAGTTATTACAATGTAATTATGTGCCAAGGTTTATACTTCTGGGTTGCTTAAAAGTGAAACACACACACAAATTATTTCCGATAAGAAATAATTTTAAATAAAAAAAAAATTAATAATGTGTGTAATCAATTAGCTACACAAATGGTAATTGATTACACACATTAGGATAATTGTTTTCAACGCACGTGTAAATTTAATAGAAAATCATGTAAAATACTCTCTTCAATTGCATACTAAATTTGGAGAATGGATAATTTTTTATGCACACTTCAAAACTCTTCAAACACTAATTACATCTGAATGTAATAATTTAATTTACACACTATTTATTTCAACAAAATAATAACACGAAGTGAAAAAATATTTTCCTGAAATGATCACAGCATCAACTGTCGGGACCAACTAGAATTATAATAAAAGATTTTTGAATATTCAATTCTGCGATCATAGCGCAGTCTGCCGGATCCAATGTAAAATATTCCAAGATCAACAATTTATAAATAAAAAATTAATTAAATAAACATTTCTAAACCGAATTATAAATCTAAACCATTCTCGAGTCCACTGTAATAGACAAAAACTTTCATCAAAATCGGTCCAGCCGTTTAGGAGGATTTCAGTTACATAGATACGCACAGAAGAATTACATATACAAAGATTATTTAAAAAGATATTAATTAAAAACGCTAAAAAGCGGGAATCGTCTGCATTTTCGTAACAATAAAGACCGGGTTTGGCCACTTTGGCTGAAAATCAATTTTCGACGCCAACTTACGTCTTTTTCAATTCCTACTATTAGCTCACGATCTCTATACATATTTTATTTGTTTGTTTATTTATTTATTTATCTTGGTGGAATTTTCAATCGTTAATAAAATACATTTTAAAGCGCTCAATTGAGCTGAAATGTAATGTTCATGATTATTTTGGATGACAATACAATAATTTAATTATAATTAATAAAAATTATTGATTAAAACTAATTATGTAAAAAATTACAAATACAGCCACGTTGGCGACTTAGCGACCCTTTTGGCGACTTATGTCAAAATTTGAAAAGGTTTTTAGTCACGTGTGAAAGCATTCAATTTTATATATACGATTATTTTGGATGACAAAACGATGCTTTAATGATAATTAATAAAAATTATTTACCACTTAATGTTGTGATTCTGTCATATGCATATACATATTTATATTAATTGCAGCTATTTAATAAAAGGTAGCTAAAATAAATTTTTCTTGGTTGATTAAGTAGGAATTGATTTAAATTTTTTTTATATTACTTGTTTATAACAATAGCGTTGTTACAACAATGCAGGTGAATGTTGAGTTGTATTTTTTTAATGTTTTTAATTAATATCTTTTTAACTAATTGTGCGATATCGGACCGAATTGTGAACCTAAACCATTCTCGAATTTACTTGAACCCACACAAAAAATTTCATCGAAATCGGTCCAGCCATTTAGGAGGAGTTTAGTGACAAACACACGCACAGAAGACTTTTATATATAAAGATATAGGGAGAGAGTAAACTAATAGTAGGAATTGAAAAAAGAGCATGATTTGTCTGCATTTTTGTAACAATACAAGCCTTGTTTGGTTAGTTTGGCTGAAAAACAGTTTTTCGACTTCAACTTTTGTCATTGTTTTAACAGTTCCTTTATTGCAACAATGGAGACGAATTTAAGTTAGTTATTAATTAATAAGACCGGTAAATAATTTAATTAATCACTCGTTAATTAATTAATTAATATTTGAAGATACTGTATTAACATTAAGTGTCACCCACTACAAGTTTTAAAAAAATTATTTGAACTTGAATTGATGAATAGAAAGTATTTTATTAATGATTGAAAATTTGAAGGAATATATACATACATATATACATATATATAATCCAATATAAAAAATTCAATATATAAATATATATATACACATATATATAAATTTATACATATATATACATATACACAAATATATGAACGAAAATATAAAAATAAACAGATAGTTATATACCTAAGATATATAAAATTGGGAAGAAGGCACAGTAGTATAATGACAAACTCCTGGCCTTAGGAACCAGGATTGCAAGTTTAAACATGTTTTGCGGCCAACCAACCTTCACCTGTAATTTGTCCTACTATGTACCAAGAGGAAAGGAAAGAATTATATATGTGGAATTTAAATATTAAAAAATCATTAAACTAAATAACATATGAACAAAAACATAACCTACTTTTATTCGGAGTGTAAACGATGGTCGATATATATATATATATATATATATATATATATATATATATATATATATATATATACATATATATATATATATATGTATATAAATATATATATATATGTGTATATAAATAATATATATATATATATATATATATATATATATATATATGTATATAAATATATATATATATATGTATATAAATATATATATATATATATATATATATATATATATATATATATATATATATATGTATAAATATATATAATGAGAGAGTGAACTAATAGTAGGAATTGAAAAAATCAATAGCTTTAGAATAACTTTAATATCACTGATTCTTATACCGGGTGGGCAAAAAGTCCGTGTAAACTTTAAAAATTTATAAATCCCGAAAAATTAAACAAAATAAAAAATACTTTTCACGTGTAGCATCGATAAATCACGGGATTTATTAGGAAAAAAATTCAAAATACAACCGATAGGTGGTGCTTTTACGAACGACTTAGTTGGAAATATACAAATGAGAGGGGCGATTATAAATACTGATGACTCGAGACTAGCAGTGCTCGGGAAGCTGGCAGACTCTTGGGCTTGCCACCATCCTCGATACGAAACATTCTTCATGGAGTTCTTAATCAGTATTCATGCAATTTACAGTTTTGCCATGAATTTTTACGGTCGGATATCATAGAGAGAAGCATTTGTGAGGTGGGCTCTCTCTAAAATTGAACAAGATTCCTCTTCGGTCTTTAACAGCTTGTGTACAGATGAAGCTTATTTTTCGCTCCATGGCGACGTTAATACCCATAACTGTTGCATCTGAGGGACGCCAAATCCACGAGTGCACACAGAAAAACCACTGCATTCCTTCAATCAGAGCGTGGTGTGGACCCCTATTCTTTGAACGACAACGTCCAGTAAATGGGTGGAAAACAGTGACAGTAAATGTGCCCAGCGTTATTTAATGCTTCTGCGCGAAAAGATTGTTCCGTGTTTGCATGAAAAAGCTACGCTTTCCACTGTTACATTTATTCAAGATGGAGCAACAAGTCACACTGCTAATCCAGTCAAGGAATTCTTCATACACACGTTCGGGGAAGAAAAAATCATTAGCAAACTTAGCAAGTTTCAATGGCCTCCTCGGTCTCCAGATCTGACACCAGGAAACTTTTGGCTGAGAGAATAGCTGTGGTGGTGGACACGTGGAACATATAATGCAAAAATAAATGATTTGGTAACATTATTTTGTTATTTGCGTGTCTATTCCTTCACTTATGTACGAAACGCCGCCAATCAGCTATTTTTTGAATTATTATTTTCTTTTTCATCTTGAAAAAAATCCCGTGACTTATCTATGCTAAACCTGTAAACTATTTTTTATTTTGTTTAGTTTTCCAGATTTTATAAATTTCTTAAGTTTTTACGGGCTTTTTGCCCACTCGGTATTTTAATCAACTTCAAAGGAAAAGGCAAATTATTCAAAAAATTAAAAATAACGTGATAACCTCAAATGATTTTTAAACACGTCAATTCTGAAATCATTTCAGTCGCTTTTTATAAAAAGCAATTTTTTTTAAAAAAAAATAATCTTAAGGATATAGTATCAAATTTAAGTGATGTATTAATTCAATTTATCAAAATATTTAGCAAAAATAGACAAGGAGATAATATTAATGCACGATAAATTACAACATTTAATATAATTTCTAAATAGTTTATAAAGTTAAAAAAAATTATATTGAAGTAGCATTTTTTTTTCTTTGAACAAAAATGTCTTCCATCATTGAGGCATCGTTCAATAATCAATTATTTGTTCATTAGATATCGATATTTGTACATTACATCGGAAGTATTTAAAAATCACTTATGACAATAGCAATACGTAGCATAACAGATTAAAGGAAATCACTTCGAATTCCAAGATATTATGTATGTCAATACTATCTTTTCGCAATAAAATTTGTTATTTAGAAAAGACAGAATACTTCTTCTTTGCAACAAAGGTCACACACGTGAATTCATGTTTATTCACGAGACTATTTGTACATAGATGAACCAACAGTAAGACGAACAATATACAGAAAGAAATCACGTTCGTAAATAGTTCGGAGTTCTACAACGGTTTATTTCGTTCTTGGGAAAACACTCTCCGACAATGGATTCTTCGCTTTATTTGAAAGCAAGCATTTGATGAGTTTTGTTGCATGGTTTATCTAGATGCGATGGTTGTCGAAAGTGTTCTTAAAGGTGCAACTAAAGTTGTGTTTTAAAAACAATTACAATAGCGTTTGATTGAAATAGTTTATATTTAAGATTCTCTCTTTTAATGCTTACAGCTTTGTTAACCCATAAACTGCATATTATTTCTAAGTGCTGCGTCTGCATTTTGTTGTTTAATATCAAAATTTTTAAAAACGTTTTTCAGATTAACCCCTTGCGTACTATGTAACCACTTGTGGATAAATACCTTGTACATGGCAAAATCCCATTGTAACCTCATGTGGATACATGACTTATTTAAGTGTACAATGAGTGTAACTAGCACAAGAAACATTATAAGGTAGATTTCCTTTTATTGGGGTTGCATAAAATAACAAAAGTTAAGTTACAAAATGTCTGGATTACAAAAATTAGAAACAATTATAACTAAAATTACAAATCTTCGTGAAATTGTTCGAAACGTTCCTTGGAACAAAAAGCTTTTCCACATGCGTTACATAAGTGTATTATCCTTTTTGTTCCATTTCTACATCTTCTTCATCACAAATCAATAAATCCGCATCAGAGTCAATGTCGATTTTCATCGGTTTCCGACTAATATTCTCATTCAGTATCACTTTGGTTGAAATCCAAAGACGATACCATATTGGCAAAAAGTAAAAGTAAACAACAAAAATATTTATACAAACTTTAGAAAGAGAAGCGAAACACGGACGTACGTGCGCCTTAGTCAGTGTCAAAAGGAAAAATGAAATGTGCGTCGTAATGTCAATGTCATTATCCCCAGAAATCCTAGATTTCTGCGCAGTCTTGTACGCAAGGGCTTAACGCAGTGTTTCTCAAACTGTGGAGCGTGCCCCCTAGGAGGGCTTGATAACCCTACAAGGGGGGAGCAAACATATTAAAAGGTAGAAAACAAAAGATCGTTTAAAAAAATATTAATATACTAAAAGCAAACAAATAAAAAATGAAATACGCATCTACATTTAAAAATATATTAGTACTGTGTGCAATGAATTTTATAATTATTTTAAAGATACTACGCTCAGAACAAGTGTAATAATTACCAGTGTCACCATAGGCATGTCATATATAAAATTAAAAACAAAAATTAATACTTATCTTGATAATTTGTACGGTTTATAAATAATCCCTTAAATGCCGATTAAACATTATGTGATTCTCTCCCTAATACCACCGTTTAACACGTGGACGAGCGTATCTGGTGTATTGGGGAGGTTAAAGGAATAAAGAAACAAATAAGGTTAAAGGAATAAAGAAACAAATAAGGTTAAAGGAATAAAGAAACAAATAAGGTTAAAGGAATAAAGAAACAAATAATCTGAAACAAGTAAATCCTTTGCATGGACAATCAAGGTCCTTTTATTGCATTCCAAAGCCTTCGGAATAAATTTATGGATAGCAGTGCACAGAAAATATCGTACTTCGGAAAGACGTATATTTACGTCCGGGGGCAAGTAAAACACTGGATGAGTGAGACATTTATGTACGCCGGGGGCACTAAAGAGGTAAAAGCCATACTGTAGGTTTAACTTCAAAATATAGTATTATTGAATTAAGTGCATAGTTATTGTATGGGGGGGCGATG
Organism: Trichonephila clavipes; assembly: GCA_019973935.1. NCBI lineage: Eukaryota > Metazoa > Arthropoda > Arachnida > Araneae > Nephilidae > Trichonephila > Trichonephila clavipes. The sequence continues at coordinate 62,951 of BMAU01004239.1, forward strand.
AAAATAATGATTGAATATTGGGTCGCGAATATTGAAAGTTTGAGAAGCACTGGGTTAACGTTAATCTAGAATAGAGAGGGCAAACCTTTATGGATCAGTGTGCCATTTTTTCTAAAGAAATGTTTAATGAGATATAGACGTGCCGTCAAATAATTTTGACTTGTGATCATTGGGAAATTAAAAAACTAAATACCAACAACTCAAAAAACTCTTAATTTACTCCAAAAAATATATTTTGAGCTGTATAGTAGTAAATGTTTTAGCTATACATGTAATTCAAATTATAGTATTTGTCGTCGAGAATTCGATGGAGAGCAAGAGGACTGTAACGTTGATTCTAATGTTCTATCTGGTAAATGAAGAGCCCTTGGTAAACGAATAAGTTTATTGATGACTAAACATAACTTAACAGTACTACTCTCACACACACAAACATTTAAGAACTAATTACAGGGTTTAAGAAGAATATCACTTTAAAGCGCTCTGCCCAAAGCATCATGCCTTTCATGTTGATTCAATCAGTTGCATCAGCGCTCTCCTTATATTTAAATGCCGCGTTACATATGTTTATTCTCGCAACCCTGAAGTCGCCAATTACGTTCGAAGGCGCTAACAGTATTATTAGAGTGACTTCTGTTGTTGCAGATTAGATTACAAATAAATTATATTAAGATTGTACGGTTAATTTCAGCAGAATGTATGCTGAATTGGAGTCATCTGCCAAGCGGTTTCTTTGTTATTCATCTCTGAAAATAATGACGCGCAGACATAGGTAGAAATAATATGGTTAAAATAGCATAAGCCAGCTTCTTTAAACAGTTAAATGTGTCTGGAATCGAATTCCATGTTTCCAAAATTTCGTTACGGGCATTTTTGCTTACATTACTTGTTAATCTTTCATTTTCTTTTCTTTCATTACTTGTTAATCTTTTATCTTTCAGTCAATTCCAACTTTTTCCGTGTTTCAATAAATTTTTGAATTCATATTGAACTAAACTGGAAATCAATCTGCTGCATTTCAAAATCTTCAATCACCAAACAATCGAATTGGGACAAGTTCAGTTTATCAAATGAAGTCCATCAGAGTACAAACCAAACTTGAGCGCTTCCAAAAATTCTTTGAACTGAGAAAACATCGCTGAAAATTCCTTGATTGAGGAATCACACACAATTACGGAAATAAATTCCTCAATAACGTTTTCTTCTTCTGTTGCTCATTCACATTCAAACACCTTTGGTATTTTTCTTTCAAGTTTCCCTCGCACAGCAACCGATCATTCGCGTTTGTGTGTAATACTTCATAATGAACTTTCATTTTTAGAATTAAAATGCACTGTTTTGATCGGTGGCGTGCCCAGAATATTGTGTCGCTTGCCATCAATGGCACGCGTGCCATTAGTTCGCTATCCCTGATTTAGAACATGACTGCAAAACATATTTATAATAACAAAAACCATGCAACAAGTTTTGAGATATGAATAAATGTACGAAAGTTGATTACTGATGGTGTATACATGCCAGATGTATACATTTAAATTAAGTCAATAACCCAAAATAATTCATGAGTATTAAACTTAAATAAAGGGTTAGAAAAAAAGGATTCTAAGAAAACATTCTTCACACACACACACACAAATAAATCATATTCTATTTTTTTTAATTTCATAATAAACTGGAACTGTGAAAGGTGTAGTCAAAGCTCTAAAAACTTTTTTAATTAAATATCAAAGAAAAAATACCTGTCTAAAAATTTAAGCGTCATTTTGTTTCCTAACGTTCAATTCGCCAAATGATTGTAAGCCATCTAACAATTAAATCTCCCGAACTATATATATTTTCGAGAAAATTGTTTTTCTGGACTTCAAAGACCTGAATGGATTCTAAAAGATTTTCGAATTTTCTGGTGTTTTGCCATTTACGTAAAATTTGCCCAGGCTCGTACGAAAATATTTTTGCACTATATAGTAACTGCCTTTTGTTTTCATGTTGCATAGAAATCAAAGCCATTAAACTGGTACAGAACTGATCTTTTTTTGTCACGAAAAAACAGAAGAAAAAGAATTTTACAGTTCAAACAAAGGCCTTAATGTTATATCAGCAAGTTAGAAACATCGCCGATTTTAACTAAAAAAATTCGTGTTTCTTTCTTGGATAGCCTCTATTGCAAAAGCTTTTCATTCTTTTCTAAGAAGCTTTTGTAATCTTCTTCCAGTTTCGTCACATTCTTTTTGAACACAATTTAACTTTTAGAATTAATTTCACCAGACCTTGAAAAATGATTTAAAACCTTTTTGCTTAATTGTTTCCTTTTATATGAAAAAAGTACTTTTATTACACATTTTCATTACTTGTCAGTTTGAATTCTTTTTGTGTAGCATTTTAATAAATTACAATAAATAAAGAATCAAAATATTGAATAAAAAAAACTTAATATCTATAAAATAATTATAAAATTTTGTAATTATATTTAAAAATGTACTATACACGCACACATAAAAAGAAGCATTAACTTTCTTCTTAATATTAAAAAAATAATTTACAGTTCACAAAGGAAAAATTAAAGACCAAATTGTTTATACCTGTATTAGTTTTTTGGTATTAAATAAAAGAAAGATTTAATTTTGTTAGATTTTATTAACTCAATTGCTTAGTTTTTACATATATTGGTAAGTGTATTTTTTAATGATAAACAACTTTCTAAGAAAATTATTATGAATGCTATGTTTTCCTTAATATATATAATCATATACAACTTAACTAAGTTTATGTAACTTAACTCAGTGGCGCAACCGCCCATGAGGGTCAAGGCCTACTGTGCCCAACTCAGTATACGTGACCTTAGCCCTAAGAAGCATGATTAGATGTTCCGATCAGGTAGTCAGTTTGACGTGAAACCCCCAGTGTTATATTCCCAAGCAAGCTTGGTACTCCTTTATCGACACATTGAAAAGATGAAATACTGAGTCAACCTTGCCCAGCCCGGGATTTGACCTCGGACCCGTGATGCGGAAGCGCGATGCACTAGCCACTCAGCCACTGGGCTTCGAGTTTATGTATGAAAACAAATTGAATTTCCATTCACATAATGTTGGCACATATAGTTATCAAATAAAATTAAATTTTAAAAAAGTTTTTCAGTTGAAAATATAATTCAAAATGTAATATATTAGTCCCAATTTTGAAAAAGCAAACGAGTATTTTATCAACTATAAAATTTATTTCACTACTAAAATTCATTTCACTATTTAAAATCTAAAATATGCAAAAAAAATAAAAGACTTTAGGAATAAATTTTTAAAAAAGGAAAATGTTTGTTATAAATCAAATAATAAAATAAGGGCATACAAACTCTGAAGATCCGTTTTTGGTAATCAATATTGCCAAAAATGTAGTTTTAAAAAGTTGCTAATGTTGTCTTTAATACGAAAGTTAAAGCATCAACAAACATGGATTTTATATCCTTAAGCGCTTTCTTATAATCTTAAAGCATGTACACGAGCAAAAACTATAAATTAAAGTAAAGAATGTGTAGGGTACTTTATTTCTTCAATTCTATCGATCTCTTTAAAAAGTAAAGAATACCTTAGAAGGAAAAACTATCGGCTTGTAAGAAGAAGCAATATATTTTCATAAAACTTTGATTTATGTAGTTGAATTATGAGCAAAGCTTCGATATACATTTTTGTCTATGGAATGACGGTATGAATGATGCAAATTTATTTTTAGTTTTAAAAAAAAATCTAGCCTACGAAAGAAAATAGAAAGTTTCTTCATAGAATCTGATTCCCAGAGCTTAGGAAAAATCCAAATGTAATATAAGAAAAGGAAGAAGAATCTGTCACTTGAAAACCACAATTCCGAAAGTTAAATCGGTGTAATGCTCTTAACTCATATTAAACTGATATTAAATATATTACATTCAATCAAATTCCCCTTTTTACTTTTCTCAAAAAGGTTAAATATTATGCACGGGAATTATTGTAATCAACCTGTAAAAAGTAATGAAATGAATGTCAGCTTAATAACAGTTTTAAATATAATTACTAAATTTTTTCAGGTGTGTAAAAATGTTTTAACGGTTTGAAGCTTTATTGGGAATTCTTAGTGGTAAGCACTTAGTGGCATAAGTATATATATTTAATACACAATTTTACTATCAGCTTCCAACACTAAATCTGGTTAGTATTGTTAAAGAAATTTATTTAAATTCATTTAAGAACGACTTAAAAAAGTTATGATACTCTTTGACACTCTCTGTTGCGAGGTAGAATATTTTTATTGAAGTATTGTGTTTTTAATGAAGTGTGTGTGTGTGCGTGCGTGTGTGTGTGTAAATTGGTTATCAGTCAAAAATTTTTAAAAACGTCAACAAATAATTTAATGTAGAATAATGTATCTAAATAGTATGAATTAAGATATATCCTTCGCCTAAATGCAGTATGGACTTAGAAAATCTCTGATTAAGTAGGAAACTTAATTAAATTTATAAATTTCATATACAATTCCCTAAATATAAGTATTATCCTATACACATAAATATGCATTATAAATATATTTTTTAACTTTATTTTATGGGGAAAACAAAAAAAATGAATAAGATTTATAAATCCCATTCTTATTTTAATTTTGAATGTAAATATGTAAATGTTATTCTCTTTTTTGCTAAATTGTGAATTTATAAAACATGAAATGAAGCAATTTAAAAATAAAAACAGAATTTACAGAACTTAATAAGCTTAATGGATTCAAACTATCGAACAATCTATTCTACATAATATACAAGTGTGCGCTTGCATACATACATTTATATTCATTTCAGGAAAATAAAAAAAAATTTAAAAGCGTCATTTCTTGCATAAGAGAAATCTTTTAAAAGGAATTTAAAGCATCAATTTCTACGAATTAAAAATAACCTAGAAGGAATTTTTTCCAAGTCTGAATTCCAACGGCGATAAAGCAGTTAACTTTAAAATAGCTCTATTTTCCATCATATATTAGCAAATGCGTGAAATAATATTTATCAAAATAAAAATTAAATATATTATCCGATCTAGTATTTCGTACATACTGAAAGCACTTTTGTAAAATTTATAAAAAAAAAATTTTTCTTTCATTTGCAGACCGATATTTAGAATTTAAAATCATACCATTTTTAAGAAGTATGTGACGAATGTTTCAAATAAACTAATATTTTAGAATCAAAATGTATTCTTTATTTCTATACTGGCTGACAAATTATAACAAATTAAAAAGCAATGTTTTCTGTTACAATTCAAGGTGATGCTTTTAAATTATAACTGAATATTTACAAATGTGAAGCATTCCACTACAAAATTGTTCACCTAAGCAACAGATATTTACGTTTATCTAAATTATTCTTGAAAGAAGAATTTCATTAATATTTATCGGTTTGTCGCATCGGAAACAACTGACATAGAAACATTTATCATCATAGATCACAAAGCAATTGAATTAAAGCTAAAACTGCAATGCATCTACAAACAGTTCTTGAAAAAAAAATGAAATTCCATTAGCTGGACTAATAAAAACGAGATCTTCAGAGTTTTAAAATAAGTTTATTTTGTAATGTTTTGTTTATCAATAAAAACACGTTTTGTAAGAGTTAAAATATCTGGAACACAAATTAAAATTCCAGGAAATGTTTCGAATATCAAATACACGTTTATGTGCATCATTGACTGTTAAATTAGAAGGGTACATTAAAGTAAAATTATCTAATTATATCAAAAAGACAATTATATTTCTTTCTTATGCCTTCTAGAAATCCTTTTTTTATAAAGCATCTATGACAAAACCTCCGAAGATTTCATTATTGTTTCCTCGCTATGTAATATTAAATAACCTTAGACACATACAATGCATGATGATACAAAAAAAAATGTTAACTTGGAAAAAAGCATTATTACCCTCAAAAATATTTAGATGTATCAGAAGAATTTCTAATTTAATATAAAATAAAAGAATTTCTAATTTATATAATCATGAAAATATTTAATTTACACAGTGTATACATACATGGATGTGAAAAATAGTATCGTTTTTGTGGTCCAAATTTGAATTTATATGAATCTTGTATATATATTATAATGAAAAATAGAGATTTTATTCCTGATTAAGATTACTATAATAAAAATGGAATAAATAAATAAGTAAAAAAATAAACAACAAATTAATTATTTCAAAGATGAACTGAAAAAATAACGATTCCTTATTTCATATTGAAACTATTCTTCTTTGTTTTGCAAAGTGTAAAATTTAAGGTCTGTTTTTTGTTTGTTTGTTTGTTATATTTTTGTTTTTGTCTTTAATTTTTTTAAAAAAGCTTATAATTAAAACACACATTTATAAGATTTTATTTTATCATTTTTCAATACCATATATAATAGTAATTTCACAGATTTATTACTTTTCTTGTATATTTTTCCACCTTATAAATAAAAAAAATTAAATTTTAGCGGTAAATATATAACTACTATTTTTTATCTTTCCTCTTGAATCATAGAGTAGATTAGATGTATCACTTTCCTTTTTCAACCACGTAATATTACAGTTATTGATTTAGGTGAATAATGCAAAATATATTTAAAACTTACAGCGATAATAGTTTATATATTTGATATTTACATTAAGAATCAAAGAACCAATCTAATTTCATAATAAAAACTATATTATAGGTTAATTGAAACTCATAAACTTTTTATAATAAATAATTAGATTCAATTTCATTTTTTAAAATTTTTAATAAGAATTTGCAAGTTTCATGTACGATTTGTAAATCAAGCATAAGGACATTAATTATGAAAGGTTCATTATGCGTGGAATTTTTAAATTGCATTTCAACGGAATTTTAATTTTTTTTTATTTATCAAAATTTAAGCGTAATTCTAACTTTTACAGTCATAATTTTTCTTCTGATATATTTCATTGATTCCTTCAAACGATTATCAGTTTCTTGTTGAACCAAATTACAAAAATATTCACTTTAAAATAACCTTTTATTTTATTCTTTACTTAAATTCCTTGTCCTCTTTCATGAATTTATTTCGTAAATTCGTCTTCACCTTCTTCCTTTTGTTTTATACGTAACAAGTTAATTCATCAACATATTACTTATATTACTACATATAACACAGCGCAACCAAATTAATCTGCTTAGTTATTTTAAAACTCTCCAAAGCGGAATAAAATTTCTCTTTCAAATTTATTCTAATTAATCTTCTTGCAAAACAAATTCTTCCCAAACAAAACAATGCCATGTTTTATCTTTCACACAACCACCCAGTATATTTTATTAACCTCAACTCAAAGAAACTTAATGTAAAGAGCTAAATTAATCTACTCCTCTATTCCCCAAAGCCTTAGAAAACCCTTGTTCTTTCGGCGTGTCATAATTAACTTCCACCTTTAAAGTCTGTCACTGCCTCGCGCTGTAACCCGAGCCATTGTAATCCCTGCCGAAGAGATGCATTTATGTCGCACGAGGTTACGACAATGTCACTAATGAAATTCATGCTGAACTTCACTCATTTCAACGCAGCATGAAGCTCTGCAGCAGATCTGGTAATGCTTGCATGCTCGCGCGTGGCTTTATATTGACTATAATTTAAAGACTTTGCTCAGAGAGAGAGAGAGAAATATTCTGCAATTTCGGTTATTGCTTCAAGGTTAGAGCGGTTTAATAACGGTTTCTACCGTAAAGAGATGTGTGTGTTGATAAAAGTGAGAGAGTCTCTAGGGGGATATTTGAAGCAGGAAGGGTTGTAAAAGATGAGTATCAAAAGGTGTGGTTCACAGGAAAATGTAAATGGAGTGACAAACATTTAAAACGGGACTTACTAGCATTAAAAAGTTATATTCTGTCGGGAAAAAATTCAATTTTGGATTAAAATATTTAATGTTTTGGGATGACAAAAAGATTTTTAATGTTGGAAATATTTTAGCGTCCTCCAAACATCAGTAAACGAAGAAAAATTCATTTCATTAAGATCAGTATTTTTTTCAGACATATTTTTTTAAAAAAATGATGCATATCTATATTGAGTGGCTTAAGGTATCCATCGATCCTAAAATTGTGAATTTTGCCAAAAGTTGACAATTTTTTTAAATTTTATTTTATAGGCCACCTTATTAGCTTTATAAAAATACCAAGTTTATTATTTTCCATTCACTAGAACAAAAACTGCAAGTGTTTTAGTAAAAGCAAATGCCACTACTTTAAGAAGGATGTCATACTTTAAAACGCGTTTTTCTCCAAATGTGTTTTTTAATGCTCAAACGGGGACTGCGATTGCTCAAAAGGTTTTGAAAATAATTAACTGCATTTTTTTTGTGTATGTTCTGTATAATAGTAGTAGTTTTTTAGCCTTGGGATTTATCAATCATGGATTTATAACAAAATTTACAATCCCTTATGTGAATATAATCACTGTTTGTTTTAAGCAATTTCACATAATAACTAAGATAAAGTGTTCTAGTTTTTGTAAAAATTAAAATATCTCTTATCGTTAAGATCATTTCAAAAAGAAATAACAAAGCAACACATCAAAATTGAAAAATTTTAAATTTGTTCATAAACTTTTGTACAGAATGGGCGCGTTTATGTAATTTTTTTCTAAATTTTTACTAATTTGTTCCCATTTTAGCAAGTGGCCGCGGTAGCCGAGTGGTATAGGTATCGGACCGTGGCTTGCTTTGTCACGGGTTCGTGCCCAGTACCACTAAAGACCCGCCGTGTAGGGCAGCGATGCACGTTAAATCTGTCGAGAGCTGAAACGTCCTCCCGTTGGTGTGGTGTGGTAGTTAGGAGAGGGGGGTGCCAGTTCAGGTGTCGTCCACGTCACTTGACCATGGTTCAAAATTACGTGGTCCGTCGCCAAAAGCCCTCGTGTAGCTGAACAGTGCGACGTTAATATTCAATCAATCAATCAATCAACCCATTTTAGCAATAATTTATTTTTATCTTCTTAATTTTAGCATATTTTTCTCAAAATATACTAAATATACATCTAAAAACCACAAAAAATCCTCATATCTCCAATTTTTTTTCAAAAAAAAAAGTTGTCGCAAGTAGTTGGATCGGATACCTTAATAATACATGAAACTAATGTATCTCTAAAAAACTCCATGTTCTATATTTTTCACTATCAATTACTCTAATTTATGTACTTAAGAATTTATATAGTTAGTATACTCTCCTTTTCACTACAAATCTGTTGTGAACTGTCACTCGCGGAAGTGTTAGAATGCATCAAAGAATGAGACATGTCTATAACATGTCCACGCGCACACACACTTTTATTACTTACCACTATCTAAATTCAACTTAAACTAGAGAAGCTGTCAGTTTAATTAACAACTTAAATTTTTGTAATAATTGATTTAAACTTAGCTTAAGGCAGTGTTTCTCAAACTGTGGGGCGCCCCCCTTGGGGGCGTGACAACTCTACAAGGGTGCGCGAGCATATTGAAAAGTCAAAAACAAAAGATTATTTTTAAAAAATTAATGAATTTACTGAAAGTAAATAAACAAAATTCATTCTGACATAACAAAAAATAAAATACGAATTTACACTGATGTATTATACTTATAAATGTATCAGTGCTGTACAATGATTTTATAATTAATTTTACACTGCTAAGTTAAGAAAAAGTTAAATAACTACCATTGACCCCATGGGACTCTGTCAAATATAAAATCATATACAAAAATCAACACTTATCGGTTAACACTTTGTACAGTTTATAATTAAAAAAATATATCTTCACTGCCGATTAAAAGTTACGCGATTCGCTCCCCAATTTCAACCCTTCTCAACGTAGGCGTACGTATGGGGTGTATTGAGTGTGAGTGTGTGGGGGGAGGAATAAAGAAGCAAATAACCTGAAATAAGAGAAAATCCTACACATGCATTGACAAGGTCCTTTTATTGCATTCCAAAGCCTTCGGAATAATTTTATGGACAGCAGTGCACAGAAAAGGTCATAATTTGGAACGACGTATGTATACGTCCCGGGAAATTAACGCTTAGGCTGACAGAGACGTTTATATACTCCAGTGGCACTTAAGAGGGTTAAGTCATATTGTAGTTTTATCATCAAAGTATATTATTGAATTCAATACATTGTTATTGTTTGAGGGGGCGCAACTGAAGTTATGATTGAATATTGGGTCACAAATATTAAAACTTTGAGAAGCACTGGCTTAAAAATAAAATCCGTGGCAATTCTAATAGTTCTAAATGGACTTGCCCGCTCCTTTTACTTGAACTTCGGTACCTTCAACTATTCTATCACTAACATTTTAGCTTCTTCGTGACAACAGCAGCCAACTTCTCTCTACTTCCCTCTTTACTTGACTCTCATTAACATAAATCACGGTACTTTTATAGAAAACGGTTTTATAATCGTACAACGTTTAAAAGAAATTTTCCCTGGAAGGTTAGTAAAAATTGCGAATAGGACCCATTACAAAGAAACAATAGGGTTACTGGTAACGAACCTCCTAATTTTGAACCATGGTCAAGTAACGAAAATAACATCTGAGCTGACACCACCTCTCCAAACTTCCACCACGCCAAAGGAAGGACTTTGAACCACGACAGATTTAGCGTACATCAACCCTTGTACAAGGCGGGTCTTCAGTGGTATTAGGACTCGAACTCATGGCACGCCAGTCACGATAAAAATCAATAGAAACTTTAATATCAATTTATATAATATCAATTAATTAAAATTTTATAGAAAAAAATGAAATTTTATGGAAGATTATTCAAATTATAACTTTTAACAAAGAATATATATATTAAAAAGGAAGGGGCAAGTTTTGACTAAAAACATTAATATTTCAACAATTTGTGGCTAATTTTAAATCTAGTCATGCGTGTGCTTAAAAATTCTAATAATGTAAAAGTGTTTTAAGAAAACGTTTTACTTTAATAAATTTTTCTAACCGATATTAATCCACTCCCTTAATGTTAATATTGATTCTGAAATACTTGTATATATATAGCTGATTTGATCAATACATCTTAATCAAGTGCATAATTTTCCCTTTTAATAAATTATTTATTTCTCAACAAAACTTATTTTTCAACAACAAGTATATACAATAAACGTATTCCCCGATCAGCGAAGCAAAGCTTCGAGATATCTGGATAAAAATTACCACATTATATTTAATCACCTCCAGAGTGGATTCTAGATCCTTCCTAAGCGAGTTCATGAAACATTCCAAGACATAGCAACAGAATTTGTAAAGATGTAATGTGTTAAAAGTAAGTGGTGTATTATCTAAAGCACCATATGTACGTATGGCTGAGAGTACCTCTTTTACAAAATCCCATTTGAAGAATCCAGAGACTCAAAAGAAAGCAATCAAGGGAAATAGTACTCCATAGGTCTTAATGCTGTTGGGTTTTGTACTGGAATTGAAGTCACACGTCTCTTTATCACAACCGTTGAAACAAAGTGACTCGTTTAATAGCTGGAATCGTAATTTCACAAGAATCGCTGATGGCATTTTGACACATAGTTCATATCAAACTCTACTCTTTTTAGTTCGAGATTAGTCCAATTAAAAAGAATTTGAAAAAAATTATAACACTTAAAAATGAAATGTCTTCAACTTCAAACTATATTACTGAACTATCATAAAGTGCTATTTAGTTTTGATAGTTTATATCAGGGTTAGGCAGACTTTTTCCAGGGTATGGGCTACTTCTAACTTTTATCAAGGTGTTGGGGTCCACCCAGTGGCGTAGGTGTAGTGATCTAACAGAAAGTCCACAATACAGTCGGACCTCCATTTTGCGAATTTTTCTATTTAGCGAACTTTTTTTGGAAGTAAGAAAATGTTACGATTTTCTTTGTAACCTCCAAATATCCAAGTACATTTTCTATGTAACGAACTTTTTCTCTTGTGATTCGATTTTTTTCTCCCTATTTTTAAAATATTTCTAGACCTTCAAATGGTTATTAGGTTTTAGTGGAAGCGGTCACTCCAAAATGCCCTGGCTGTCCACCGATCGATCGCGATCGATTTGATGCCCCTCCCGGGTTTATATGATAGTTAAAGACTTCTAAAATCTAATACCACAATCACTGACTTGAAGTTGAAGGATTTAATTCCTGAATCATAAATCTACAAGAGTCAACATTGTGAGATAAAGGAGAGCACAGTTTGTTAAATCAAAAATAGTTGTCGTACGTTTTATATTTGATGTATTCAGATAGTTTGAAGAAAAAAGTTATTTGGAAAAACGAAGGATTCTTTTATTAACACACACAAAACTATGAAACTTGTCAATTATTATGTAACTTTGATGTAATATTAATTAAGGCAGCTCATTATAATTAAAAACAAAGTTATACTCTTTTTCAACTAGAAAGATGTCCTAATATTAAAATGTCATGTAATAATGTTCTATCTGTACACTTAGAATATTTTGCTATCCTAAAAACTTTGAAACATCCCATATGCATATGCATGCGTGCGAGTAGAAGGAAAAAATGGATTTTTTAAAGTAATTTAAACATAAGAAGATTGCCGAGTGTGAGACTTATCACATTAATTACAAATCACGAAAAGAGAAAGAGGACTCCCCACATAGTCTGAGATAGGGGAAAACACTGGAAAATGTGATAGGAATGTTATAATAACGTTCTTAAGCAAAATAGATGTTATCTTTATACTACGTAGTTAGCTGTAAGGGAAAACTTGACGCTAGCTTGCCGTTGGAAAACTGCATGCGTTAAGTATTTAGTTATTATTTTTTCTATAGATTTGAAATAAATCGAAGCAGAGTGCTACCCTTACAACTTGAGAAGTAAAAACTGGAACTTTGGAACTGGTGTTCCAAAAAAATAATACTCTTAATTAACAAAACGCAATGAGCTCTACCAAGTGATAGGAAAGCAATAAATGCATTTTAGAGTTTACACTGAGAAACACCAAGCATTCAATTCGGTTTTAATTCTCATCTAAAAAAGTAATAATTTTATTTCTTACAATCTATGAACCACAATTATATATATATTTATGCATTAAAATATTATTTTTAAGTACTGTAGCCTTTTGTTTCTTTTTTGAAAGAAATGTAATAATTCTCTTGTTTTGGAAAAATAGATGCACATTTTTCATTCAAAATAAATCTACGTGCATTCGAGATCTTTGATAAAAATTCGCAGTTTACAAATTCTAATAGTATTTTTTAAATAAAGGAATTCCAGTTTTTATCAACTTCAGATGTCAACATGAAATAATTTCAACAACGGTCTTTTGAAACTGAATATTTAAATCATATTCCAAATTTAATATCTCAAAACTGAAATATCCGAATTTCTTTCTTTATGTAACTAAAGATTTGCTGAAAAACAAAAAGATTAAATTTTGTTCCCTTTTAGATGTATATGAATTATTATAAGAATCTCTATAATGAAAAATGTGTTTTTTTCATTTATTTTTCAAAATGAAAACAGTAATGAAAACATCTTTTTGCTGTACCTTACGCGAAAGGTAAAAACACACGAAAGGAAAGATTAAAAAAAAACACCAAAGCTCACCAACTTATTTTCTTCTTCTTACTGAATAAGAAATGAGCTTTTTTTTAGATTGCATGCTTATCTTCGCAAGAAATTTAGATTAAACAAGCTAGTATATTAGTCCCTTTATGCTCGTATTAACAACTGCAAACATATAATTGCTGAGTTTATCTTTTGTTTTCATTTTCATTACTTTAATTAATACATTTTTATTTCCCCTCAAAAGTACTCCCAAAATATTTTATATGCACGTTTAAATACAAAATTTTTATCCATGGTTAAATGAAAATGCAGATTTTCAGCAATATTTTCCAATTGTTTGGAATTTTCTTTATTTTATCTATTTTTGTAATAAGAAACATCTATACGATGTAAAGCCTTTTGTAAAAAAAATATTTATTACTGATATAAATCTATACTACAATATTTTTATTTAATAAACCTTTTTTATACTTGTGATACCCCACTGCCTGGGGGTATTATCTCCTCATCTACGTGACCTAGATTTGTAGGAATATATATATATATATAAATGATTGATCTCTCACTTAAATTCTCCATAATAAATCTAATTTATTATTGTCTAAATATATATTGATCAAAGCAACACGTCTTACTAGAGGAATATGATCAGGAGTGATACTACGTAATTATCAATTCTAAGTAAATAGCACCTGAAATCCTACTCACTATCTTTATGAGAAATTAACCTCAGAACCTTTATCTACCGTAGATTCCTTAATAAGCTAAAAAGTCAATTCTATAATTAATCTTTTACCAATATCTCACGGCTATCAGCACCCCGGCTTTCTGTCTCTGCTTGTATTCTATCCTTCTACTATTATCCTTCCATTCTATTACTATCGTATTCTACCATCCGGCTACTATCTAGCTTCTATCCGACTTTTATTCAACCAACTCGCGAATGCTAAAACTCTAATATATATTCATTAACTATTCCACGTATCGCGCTTTCTTCTTGAGAGGGTTGGATTGAAATAATGCCATTCTGGCCCCAAAGATTCCCCAAGAGGATTAGTAAGAAAGCGCGATAAATTCCCGTCACATACTTTTTTGCATTGATATTCGTGGTACCTTATCTCCTGATATCGGTTGAGGTGGAGATCTCGCTGATCGTTGGGGGAGTTGTAGAAACTGTTAAATCGGACACAAAATTCTTACCAGCAAATATTTGTAATAATTAACTTTTGCTAATTTAACTTTAGACCTGGTTACGAGATGTGCGTATAAGACAAACTAAACAGTAAGAAATAATGGATACTTATCTCTAATAAGACGCAACATCTAAAACTCGCCAAAAAAATCCTACGTTATCTTCCTATACAGAGGTTCCCAAACCTTTATGTCTCATAGACCTCTTACCATGTTTATCGGTTTGGGGTAGACCTCCTACTTACCTATGTTGAGTTTTTGCAAATTTATCTGCTTAAATGCAGTGTTTCTCAAAGTGTGGGGCGCACCCCCTGGGGGCGCGATGACCCTACAAGGAGGGCGCGAGCGTATCGAAAATTTAAAGATTTTTTTTAAAAAAAATAACCGGAAAGAGATGTAAAAGAAAATGCATTCTTCCATAATAAAAAAATACACACAACAACACAGACATAATTTATGTTTATTATCTGGCTTTTTTCCGTCATCAAATAGCTATCTTTGATCCCAAAACCAAATTAAGGAAAAAAAACATTTTGTTTTATTTGCTGTATTTCCTCAATGAGAGATTTTTTTATTACGTTTTAACATAAAATATTACTTGTTAAAAGAAAAAACGAAACCCAGACCCTGAGAAAAATTCTAAGAAGATAAACAATTCACCACTGTAATTATTATTGAAGTACTGTACATTAGTTGTAGAAAAAGAAAAGGAAGTCATGATTCACTTTTCAGCCAGGCTGCATAGTACGTTTGCTAATCATTTGATTGACCTTCAATCTTATGGTATGGTTATTATCAATATTAGTTCCCTCCCATCTTTTATGCGTTTGCTTTTCGCTTAGGGAAATTGTAAATAATTGAGTTTTGCGATATTTGGAAAAGAATTGATTGGTTTAACATTTCTGTAGGATAATTGAAAAGTGTCTGATTTTCGTCCTTTATTATGGTCTTGTACTTTTGAATCATTTTAGTTCAGTTTTATTAGATTTTTTCTCAAATCATCAAAGAATTGAATAGTCCTTGAAAGAAGGTAAGTATACTTTCTATAAATTAAAATATTCACTAGAATTCCGATTTGTATCGTGTACAGTAAAAATAATTCTAAACAAATGATTGGGGTGACTGAGTCCCCCCGGACTACCATTAATGTTAGTATCGAGTACGCGCCTGCTCCCGGGTTAAAACATTTTGAAGTCTTCTCACTTTAAATGTTAAAAAGTAACACAATTATTCTTCATCGGAATTTTATATTCTTTTTCATAATTTAACATTAATTCTAAATGCTAATTGTGTGAGGTTTAAAATTACAGTTCTTTTAAACAGTTATTTACAATTATAGCATTTATCTAAAAAAAAATCATTTTACATTTTTGTATACAATGTCATGCACACAGTTTTACTCTCCTTACAGTTCAGCTATTATATCAAGAAAAATGTTTTATTTTTTTAAAAAATGAACTCATGCGAAGAGTCGGTGTTTCAGCCAGTATACGTTTGATGTATCAGTACTGAAGAAGGTATTTTATAAATAATTTCTTATTACTGAATTTGGAAGCGGTAGCCGAGTGGTATAGGTATCGGATCGTGGCTTGCCTTGTCACGAGTTCGAGCCCAGTACCACTAAAGACCCGCCGTGTAGGGCAGCGATGCACGTTAAATCTGTTGAGAGTTGAAACGTTTTCCCGTTGGTGTGGTGTGGTAGTTAGGAGAGAGGGGTGCCAGCTCAGGTGTCATCCACGTCACTTGACCATGGTTCAAAATTACGTGGTCCGTCGTCAAAAGCCCTCGTGCAGCTGAACAGTGCGACGTTAATATTCAATCAATCAATCTTATTACTAAATTAAGAACAAGTTTAATAATTATTAGGGACTTCCACGGGCTTGTCTTGTAGAGGAAAGTTTTTCAAAGGAAGGTTTAATATCAGAAATTGACACTTAAAGAGTTATTTTTCTATATTTAGCTGAGATCTATATTTTGTCTTCAAGGCATCCACTGCAGAAAATCCGGTTTGAAAAAGGTAGGATGTTGAAAATGGTAATAGTATACTAAGTGCTTTTGTTTTCAGTACAGATAATTCCTCATCCACCTCTACCTCAAATTGAAAAAGCGATTTATTACAAAATTGCCTTTTAATTTTTCACTGGATGTGAAATCATTGAAGATTTCTTCTTCGGAAGTTGAGAGCCCTTTTGGAGTATCTTGAAATAGATCCCTAAACCACTCGTAACTTGCTACCAAGCTGTCCTCATCCAGAAAATACTTTTTAAAATTCTTTGCCAACATAGCTAAATGATTTTACATGTTTTAAAAACAACTTTCACATGTTGTTCTACAGATTTGTAAGTTTTAACACATATCGAGCTGGGGCTTTTTTTCCATCATTTACTTCAGTAGTGGTAAATCCAAAACTAAAGTATTTTTGAGAAGATCGCCTTGATTTAATTTTCGCAACCATGCTCGTTCGTTTGTGTACTTGTTGATTCTTTATTATGGTCAAATGTTTGCTTACGACTTAAAAATGTATGTATGATATTGTTTTAATCTACTGCCCATAAATACTTAATTACCGTGAATTACAATTAACGTGGAAATTAAAAAAATGTACATTCAAGCTAGATTCGGTAGCTATAGGAGTATGATTAGAAATTGTTCTTCTGATTTCTTTCTAAAAAAAGCTGATATCTATATTTGCCTCCTAAGCAGCCACCGCATTTTGCAATATGTTTCAATCTAAAAATTAGGGAAAGGAAAAATAACATAATAATTATCCTAATACTTAATTTTTTTGCTTAAAGTAAAATATACAAAATTTATTACTTATGTCATGAATTTGTACGGTTTATAATAAATGTTGTTGCTTTATCTTAAAGGTGCATTATTATTGCATTCAGTAAATTATTATGTATAAGGGGGCGCGATAAAAATTGTGATTGAAAAGGGGGGCGCGAGTATTGAAAGTTTGAGAAGCACTGGCTTAAATGTCTTTTTCGCAGCTGATACTACTACTTACTTCAAAAGAATTAAATTTCTAACTGTTGTGAAGTATGATGTTTAAAACTTATGAAATACATGTTAATTAATTAAATTAAATTAATATATAAAATAATTGTTACATAAAATAAATGAGCAACAAACAAATTCCTTAAATGAGAAGTATGAATCTGGTGCTTCAATAACAAATTTGCAACATTTGGCATCAATCTTGGCAGGTTTAAATCTAAATCTCACTGGTTAGTAGGTTTTTTTAGATTGGCAATCGCGTTAAAACTCCCTCTCACAAGGAAAAGCAGTTAAAAACTTTCTCCAGATATTCAATAATTCAGGATAAATAACAGGTGTATGTTTTTAAATTTAAAATTGCTAGCATCATTTTCTAAACTTTACTTCAAGAGCTTCATTAGTGTCTATTGCGATTAGTTCCTCTTGTAATATGAAATTTGATTTTTTTTTCTATGCGACTATATGAATTCATTGCCTACTGTGGTATTACCATAATCAAAGTATTCTCAAAGATAGCTTCAAAATCTAAATAAAGGTCATTTAAATGTTTAACGTAGGTTAAAATGTCATTTACTTGTCAGATTGACTGTGACAAATTGAGAAACTAGGAAAATTTGTGACGTAGAATATTATACTACTTTATCTTAACTCGGGTAAGAAACGCAGAGATGATGGTTCTTGTTTTAAAAAAACTTATGATATCCCCTTGTAATTGCAAATTAAACTCATTAAATTTAGTAAATAAATCTGTTAAATTGGTAAATTCTCGTTTCCACTTGATTAAATTTTCGTTTAAAATTAAAGTCCCTATCTGCTTTAATGCAAACCACTATTGTAGACCCCCATTTATACCTCGTGAACCCCCCAATTATTTTTTTCTGACATGGACCCCTTGAAAGTTGTCATAGACCCCCAAAGGTCAATACAAACCCCTTTCGGAATCACTGTTTTAATAGATAAACGACAATAATTCAGGAATTCACTACTGTATATATATAGAGAGAGATAGCTATATTGTGTCCACAAAACAACAATTCCTATTCTCTATCTCGCTAACTATTTATTTATTTTTCCAATGCCTGTACTTGGCTTCTTGACCATGTGACGCCGAGTCTCTCAGTACCGACTGACTGGTATTCAAAGAGTTCAGTGCGTTGGAGCGGGTGTTCGCCATCCATTCTAGCAAAGCCGCAGAGCGGGGCAGGCCTTGTCAGCAGCCAGGCCAAGGCAGTGGAGGTAAACTCTCAAAAACTCATGTCCGGTGGTTAGGCGAAAGTGGACAGAAGCGATGGCTCTCTTCAGGTGCCTCGGGATAGAACCAGCAGTGGCCAAAGTTTCCCATGACTTTCCAAGGCTCTTGGCCTTTTGGGGTCACGGCAGTACATTTGTCAAAGTATGTGGATATAATGCTCTTTGCTCTTCTGAGGGTCAAGAGGACTTCCAGTTGAGACGACTCAGCTCCCTGTTTGGAATTTCGGTCGACTCTCTCATTGCCAGGAATCTCGACATGGCTTGGGGTCCACTGTAAGGCTACTGTTCAGCCATATGAAATAAGCTCCGCTATTTTAATTCGGCACTGAATTGTGTTAAAGCAACCAGTTGGTTTATTACTGCTTAAGATTGAAATTGCAACTTGGGAGTCTATGAAGAAGACACCTTTTGCAGGAGCTAGACCAGTAACTCACTAACTGTTTATATACTATTCAGTTGTGACCTTCGTTTGCGGAGTGGAGTTGCTCTACCTCAAAGTGCCAATTTGGCTGAACGGGAAAAAACCCGAGTTATAGAAGATAGACCTCGCAGATATCCCGTTGTTATATGATTACATAAAAGAGTTCAGATATCCTAAGGCTTTGCAATTTCAGAAGTCTTCGAAATTTTGCTAATATTTTCTCGTAGTTATTAGAGAGAATCAAAAATATTATTACATTTTTTTTAATATTAAATTCAGTAATTTCCAGATTACGATAAATATTGAGATTGTCTCCCATCAGGTTTAGTTAAATCTCGTGCGAGGAAAATTTCGGTGATCAATAATACAATCAAGAATTAGGTATAGAGATTCTTGAAAAAATTGGCAATTGGAAAGTTATTTATTTATTTTTATTTTTGCACAATTTCGTCACATTGATAATAAAGTTTTTACGAATAAATACTTATTAGTTGCCATCTTTTTTACAAAATTCAGAGTACAAATAATCTTAAAGAATCAAATGGAGAAATCTCTTAATATACTAATTATGTTCAATAAAATTGAATTTGAACGCGTTATTATCCGTAAAAATACTGTCAGCATTTTAATTTAAGGAAACTTCATAGCTGCATTGAATTAAAGAAAACAGAGTGAGCAAAAAGAAAAATGGTAAAAAAAACTTATTTTCGTTAACTCAATGATTTTGCACAGTTTAATTAACTCTTTTCTAATAAAAAAAAAGTTCTGAAACACATGTAGTTAATTTTCTCATTTAAGCAAAATGAAAATATGGAGCGGAATATTTTCGCGTTGTTATCTCTGCTTTTAGATCATTATTTGAGAAATTATAATTCAAATGCTTTTCTATCACATTTACAAAAAAAGAAGAAAGGATTATTCTAATAAAAATTTTTGATTGCTTTTGTTAAATATGCCAAATAAAAACCATTTCTAACTCCAGCATTTTAAAAGATATTTATTATAGCCGCCTTAAATCTCTATTAGAAAATAATGAGAGAGATAATTTAGTTTTTTTTTTAATATTCTTCAATTCTTTGTAATATATTTGCATATTTGCCAATCTGAAACTACCTTGTTACTCTCTTGTATATTTTGTCGCTTTATATTTATTATTACGCTATTATACTTTAATTTAAAAATTAAATTATTAGGAAACTAAATTTATCTAATTTAAAGAAACCAGGGAAACAGTAAAACAAATATTAACTGAAAAAATATTCCTTTTATGAAATAACTTGAATTTAAAATGTAAAATTTAAATAATGTATTTTTATTTTTAAAGTACTCAACTGTAATTTTTTAAATATTAATTTTATTGGTACTATTTTTTCATCTTACAAAAATATTGCCTTTTAATGAAAAGTAAAAAATTATCAAATACTTCTTAATAGTATAGCATACGTATATTATATAAAAAAACTTAACCCTTCTAATGTATTGTACATATCTGATTCTGATTCAGAAATTCACAAAATTTTAAAATTTTATTTATTCCAGTTCTGAAAAGACTGAACATAGACTTTCAAGCATTTTATATTTTTATTTATTGTTTATAGAACAATTACATTTAATATATAAGCATATGCATATTTTTATTAAAATGAGCAGCATTGAAAGCAGCATATCCATACAGCTATAATGAAATTCTTTCGAAGAAACTCCTACCATGTATTGAAACATTGTTCTTGGGAAAACCATTTCACAAAAACTCTTTATTTTGATACATATGCGTAACAAATATATTAAACTCTATACTTTTTCTAGACTTATACAAAAAGTTTTTGGGAAAAACTAGTTTCGATTATGTAATGTTGTTTCGAAATATTGTTTAAAAATGCATGAATAGTTTATGAGTAAACAATATTAAGGACTCTTTAGAGAAGGCAAGAAGAAGTTTTTAGATACAAAAGTATACTTTTTATACCATCTTTTCCAATTAATAAGAAAAAATTCCTTAATATGAAAATCATTTCCAATTAATAGTAAAAAACACTGATATATATCTGTTCGAGTATGTGTTCGAAATCTCAAGCTAGAAATTAAAAAGTATTCTAATGTTAAATATAGTGTTAAAAATTTAACCTTTTGCCTTATAAAAGACTTTTTAACTTTACAGAACTGATATATTTCTTATTGTGATTAACTCATTTTTAAAAATTTTTATTGTGATTATAAAACATTAAACATTTCGAATTTTTAGTCACATTTTCAATATATAACAAATGGAATACATAACAAATAAAATTTTGGAGCCTTGGGATAAATTCAACAGAAAATATGATTACCAGGACAAATTTCGTCACTCTCTCTCTCTATTTTACTGCGTATTTTAAATATCTTACAAGAAATGTTTTTTCTGAAAATATCTGAATCAACAGAAAAAGAAACTTTATATTTCTTGATTTTTTTTCTTTATTTATTTAGAAAATTTACTTTCTAAATTAATAAATAAAAGATGTTCCTTTCTTCATGTATACTTTGAATTTTCTTTTCTTGAAGTTCAATGACATTTGTAATTCTGAACATAAAAATACTTCAGACATTTTAAACTTATTACAGGTTAATCTCGCTAACGGAACTTAATTCTTTCCAGAATGTTATTCGTATTACACAAAACTTTTTTACACTTAAAACTAACGTGTGTTCCATGTAGAAAATAATGTTTAAAAAAAATATGTGACCAACACATTTTTTAAGGAAAATTATTTTAAATTGTTAAGAAGTGTTAATCATCGCCTTTTTTTTTCTTTTCACGTAATAAGCGTACATGGATGGAAAATTCAGTTGTAGGAAAACACTTAGCATTTATTTTATTACTTATAATTCATACCTTATTTTTTTTACTAGAATGCAGCCTAGAAAAAAAAAATTGATTACGCTTCAAAATTTGATAAAAAAGGTAACACTGGATTTTTATTTAAAAAAAATTGTAATGTGTTTAGCCAGTAGCTTATTAACATGATTATTCCTTTAATTATTTTAAATAATTTTTTATTTCAAACAATTATAATAATAACAATTTTTAATTTTCAATAGATATTTTGGTGAAGTATACAAGATCATTTTGAATTAACTTGGTTTAAATTATTTTATTTGAAATATTATATAAGATCAATTCTAAAAATGAGTAACGTGTATTGGAAATATTACAGCTTAATTGAAGATCAATTGATTTATTTGGTTAGTGTTGTTGATGCTTACGTGTTTGTGCGAAATATGTTCGAAATTAAATTTTTAAAAATTTATTTGTTACCCTTGAAGAATTGCATTTATGAATGGATTTAGATTTTCTTTCAAGATACAGAAGCTAAGTTTTATTTACAAAAATAATTAACATATTCATAAGGAAATTAAATTATTAATTATTATCTTTGGGTTAAAAAAGAATTTACTTCAAACAAGAAAATATTACCTTCACTCTAAATTTTAACATTTAAATGAGTTTTAAAAAAAAATCTTTTTCAAAAATATATTTTAAGAAAATGCGTGAAATTTAAACCTAACATATAAATAGTTTTCAAAGTGTTAACACTTAATTCTCTTTGCAATAATTAAAAACTTAAAAGAATGGCAAAACTTAAGGAACTTAAAAATACATACACCCACATAGTAAATTAAGAAATTTCTTGAAACAATTAGATGAGTTTTAGGCTTAGATTTTTAACATTTTTTCTTATTTATCATTTAATCACAAAACATTAGGGAGAAAATTAGGCTAAAGTTGGTAAACAAAGTTTTAAAGTTATCTGCATTGTATATTTCAAAAGATGTAAAGGATTTTATAAATTTTTATTTCGAAGTTTTATTTTTGCTGTGAATTTTATATAAAAGCTAATACTATTTTTAAATCAGTTTATTTTTGGAATTGGACAGATTTTGAGTTTTGTGATAATTTAAAGGTTTAAAATTATTCCATGCATATATATATATATATATATATATATATATATATATATATATATATATATATATATATATATATATATATATATAATAGACTTAAAATCAGTGTAAAAAAGTGGCTCGAAAAATGAATGAAATTCTTTTATCATTAGGATGTTTACCTTAATGTTTCTTTTTATTATCATTATTGTAGGGATGTAGGTATAAATATAATTTGTTTATTTTTATAAGTTTATTTCTTTGTTTTAAACTAAGAAATACACTGATGTAGTATGTAAAATATGAAATATTAATTTTAATTCATTATATTTTAGGAAATATATAAAGCACTTAAGAATAGATGAAAGCACATTATAAAACATTGACAAATAAATGTGCAGAAATGGTTAGCTTTGCATTCCGCTACCTCAAATAAGACTATTCAAAACTACTCATCCGCCTTTTTCTTTACAATTTTCCAAGATATCAAAGATCATTATACAAATTGATTTTCTTCCGATGCTGAATATTTATAATTAAGTTTTAGACACATTAAATTCGTGTCGAAAAAACCGTAAAAAATCATAAAGAAATAATTTATAAAATATATAAAAGTAAAAAATGTAGTATAACTATTAAAGTATTAAGTTCGTACCTGATAAACTTCAATGGTCCATCGATAAAAAGCCTTATCAATAAAAAGCCTCACACTGGAAACTATAGGAGGATTATTGGCGACAGAATTCGTAGTTTGAATCAATGTCAACTGACAAGGACGTGAAACGTGAGCTAATACATCTTTCCCATTCATAACTTCTGCTTCCAGAGGATTTCAAGACGGTTTCTTTTAATGTATGACACCTCCAATTGTTTCATATGATGGATCTAGTGTGCAAAGGATTCAAGGGCTCAAAAGGGTTCTCACACTTATACTTAAAAATCCCTGTTAAAGAGATTAAATTAATGGTGAATTAATTAATTTGCCCGACAGTTATATTTACATAAAGAATATAATGCGCTATAATGTAGAATTGTATGTGTATTTGTTTTAGCGTAAATAGCCAAAATCCCTTATTAACGCCTTAACTGCCAACGAAAAGTTAACGAAATTCCCTCCCCCCTCTCATGGCACCGTTTCATCCACAGGCACGCGCATTGTTAAGCGGTTTATTGGGGGGAAAGAAAAGGTGTGTTTTTTCCACCTAGAATTTCTTTACTTTCACTTTAAAAATGAAAGAAAAGAAAAGGACACAAAATATAATAAAATGAAAATGAAAGATTTAATCTCTAGAGTTACAATATAATAAAAAATAAAGTGTAACTCTTATATGTTCTGTGATATATCCTGAAGCATGGTTGAACACATAAATCAGAATCACATTCAGCGCATTCGTAGAAAAAATTAAAAAACACTTTTTACACACGGTAAGCAAAAGTGACAAGGAATGAAGAATGGAAAAGAGCACACTGAAACGAAAAAACATAAAAACTACTTAGCAGTGAATTTTATCGTTCCTGAAATATACCCTTTCACAAATCCCTTCCCCACCCCTTCTCCAAAAATAAGTAAATTCTTTAGAATGTCACTGACACTGTCAATGTCATTTTATTATATTCCAAAGCCATGGGTCTAGTTTTAAACAGAGCAGCACAATACAAAAATCCTCCTTTGGAAGGACGAGTATACACGTCCGGGGCACTAAACGCACAAGCTCAGCAAGACGTGTATACACTCCCACGGCACTTAAGGGGTTAAACGTATTTACTACGAAAAACGGCAAGTATCAAAGAGTATCTATAATTTTGCGTTTTTGCTGGTAACAACTGTTTCTCACCGCAAAGATAAGGAAATACAAAAAAAAATTAATTTCAGATATTTACTGCAGTTTTTCAATTAGTTCTTACTACACGCATCATAGTACTAACAGAATTATACAAAATTGACTTCCAAGTGTACCATAAAACATCTGTCTAAATTTTTGTTTGCAAATGCCAAATACTCTGATCTAGTGTAGGTGATTTATAACGCATAATATATGTCACTTTTAAGAAATTCGGTTAATTTCTGCTATACAGGGTGTTGCCAAATTCAACCGAAAATTCAGAGGTGATAGTAGGCAGCATGGGGACGACAAATCAACATAGAACATGGGGTCGCAATTTACCTTTAGCTGGAGGGATTCCCAAAAACAGGTATGAAAGTTGCGATCTCGAGTGGAATGAAAAGGAGCAATAAATTATTAGAAATACATTTATTAGACGTAAAGCATGTTTACAATATGAACAATGTGTGCATCACAGCTAGATGTCAGAAATACAGTGGTAAGGGGTTGTCACAGGAATTGTTTCAAGTTGGGGCAGCATAGGTCATAGTATAACTGACACCGATGGATGAAGGATTGTTGGAAGCATTTAAACAAATTTGATGTGCAGGCGATGTCAGCTGAAACGACGACAATCCGAGCCGTGAGATCCTTTACTGTAGCGAGCGGTGCCTCATACACAAGCATTTTCAATTGGATCCAGAAGAAAACCTAAAAATTGAGGTCAAGCAATAGGTCCACAGCGTCCAATCCACCTCCCGGGATATGTAGCATTAAGGTGGTTACGAACTGCAACTGAAAAAGGTGCTAGTGAACCATCGTCCATGAACGTCACGTTCTGGTTGTCGGTTCTCTCTATAGCAACTCCGGGAGGACGTGTTGTAGGAAAATAAGGCATTTTGAGCAATTGGGACTTTCGGGCAGGAGGTACAGCTACTCCCCTCCTCTGTTTCATAGTCCTCCTGGTGACTGCTATTATCTCGATTTTCACTGATTAAACGTGGTTTTCGGGCCCCCGATCTATGGTGGTTTGT
This sequence comes from Trichonephila clavipes, assembly GCA_019973935.1. Classification (NCBI taxonomy): domain Eukaryota; kingdom Metazoa; phylum Arthropoda; class Arachnida; order Araneae; family Nephilidae; genus Trichonephila; species Trichonephila clavipes. The sequence continues at coordinate 89,137 of BMAU01004239.1, forward strand.
CATTCCCATGCTATCACCCCTCTGAATTTGTCAATCGCATTCGGTAACACCCTGTACTGGCAGTTAGAATGGGTTTAACAATTCTATTAGGCTCTCTCTTTTTTTCTCTCATGATATATATATATATATATATATATATATATATATATATATATTAGTAAATACTAGTGGGCCATAACTTTATGGTGTATTTTATTTGTAAAATTTAAATTTCTCTTAATATTTCTCTACTCTTTAGTTTAATGACCCAGAGTGTAGGCAAATTACAGGTGAAGGTTAGCTAGCTGCAAAACTTTATCTAAACCTGCAGTCTTGATTCCTAAAGTTAGGAATTTGCTATTGTACTACTGTGACTAATAATTCTTGCTATCTTGACTAGTTATACTTAGGTTTTATTGCTATTTGTATATATTTGTGGATTATATATATACTTTCTCATGTACATGTATATGGATAATGTATAATTATATATAGAGAGAGAAAGAGACAGACAGATATACATAGATAGATAAAGGATCTAAGTAGATAAGATATCGCTTTTTTGCATGTTTATAAAATGATATTGCAACTGCCCCTTCTTACACTGAAACATAAATAAATTTCAAGATGCTTATTAAAGAGAAAAAAGGTGATAAGGAGGAACTAAAAATACTGTAAAAATTAATCGCATAGCTAGCTTTTTTGAGGAAGTTGGGATTTCTTCCAACCTATAAGTAATTGCTATAATTATGGAAAGATGTTAAAAGCTGACGAAAATGCTTTTTCGTTACTATAAATAAATAAAATTTAGCCCATAATTACTCAGCAATTTTTCCTCTGCTTATGTAAATTACTGTGCTTATTTTCAGCCTCTTTTACTTTGAAAGTACAGAATTAAATATTTAAAAGCAAACAAGAATTTCTTTTTGTCAATAAACATTTTGTTGATTCAAATCATGTGTAATTCCAAATTCTTTTAGACGTACAGATGTTATTAAAATTTAAAAAGTAAACATCTTTTATTTCTCTCGATAATTTGGAGTGATTTTGCTCAATTAAATTTAATTACACTTATTAGTTTTAATTAAGATCTTAATTTAACCACGAATATTCATAAAAAGCGCTTCCAAAACAAGCGGCTAAAAAATATTTAATTTGTCTTCGTTTGTCGTTTTTAGATAAAACTGGGTAGTTAACTAATGTAAAAATATTTGTTCCCCACTAGCTCGTGCATTTTTACATAAATAGTCTTTTATACTAAAGAGTATGCTTCTTGACAATTTTTGATACAATAATTTTTCTGAAAAAAAGATTAGTTAAAATCCTTAAATTACCAGTTAAGTAACTGAAAAAAATAGACAGATGGAGAGCTTAATTGCACAGTAAAGAGCGAATAATTAAGGAAAGAATATATTTGAGTAATTTTAATAGTTAACTTATATATTTACTAGCATTTACCTTTTCTTCCCTGAGAGAGGAAGGAAAAAAAGATGTAAATATATACTTTGCGAAAGAGTTAAAACTGTACCTGCGCTAGCATGATAGTTTCAGAGCTAAGAGTGGTAGCAAATACGCATAATTAAACCTTAAATTCAAATTGGTTTAATTAATCAAACAGTTTTTTAAACTTCTGTAATTGAAACACACATATTTCATAATTTTTGACACCCATAAACCCTTTTTAATTATCAAAAATTTATGTTTAAGAAATTTTGTTTCGTAATAAGGGTATTCAAGGAAAACCTGAATTAAGTATCTAATAGATGAGATTAAAGATTTTAATGCTCGTCGTTGTTTGTAATTCACGGAGACAGTTTAAGAAGACTGGATCCGTAAAGAAAAAGCATAGAAAAGTCCACGAGCCTCGACAAACGATGAAAATCCAAATTGTTCATTACACAGAGGCGTAACAGGAAAGCGAAAGTTTCTCAGAAGTCTCGAGAGCTTCTCGTGGTAATAGGAACCCAAATTCCAAGAGTTACTACTTTCAGAAGGAAAACTAAGGGACATGCTGTTTACGTTCAGCTCACTTTGACTCACGAAAGATCTCGTTTATCAAGGTGTAGAGGAGGATTTCCACTTTAGATCGGAGATCAGTGTGAAATCGTTCTATTCACTGATGAGTCCAAATTCAAACTAATTACTGGTTCTTGACAAACTTCATTTGAAAGAAAACAAGATCCCCTTGCATGTCCTCCAAACAAAATACTGGAATGCAGATATAGAAATATAGAGAAGGATTCTTAGAGTCCAATGTTTGTTTTTCCAAGGGCTCTGTTCATTTTTACGAACTGAAATGCTCATCCACATAAGGCTGATATGGATGAGAAATTTCTGAAAATTCAGGAATATTCCCTGAATATTCCAGAACGTAAGGTAATGCAGCGTATTAGGAATGATTTTGGGAAAGGCAAACACAACTTGCTTTCCCTCCTCAGAAATATCCAGATTATGAAAATAGGGTCTCTTGAGGAGTGAGGTTAATTGCTCTAAAATCTCATAAAAATATTATTTCCAATATGAATTCACATTGTGAAAGATGTGTAACTATAAATGTAAAAATGTTTCCCATTAACCCGTGTTTTTACTTGCCTCTTGTAACTTCTACTGTAGATTTTTTCTTCTTTGATGATCCGTACACACTATCAAATACTTAAATATGTATGTATGTTACCAAAGCCCTAAACTTTTTACAATGAAAAAATAATGAATTAACTCTCTTCCTACAGATTTTTTTATTTGGCCGCAGTAGCCGAGTGGTAAAGGTATCGGTTCATGGCTGTTCTTGTCACAAGTTCGAGCCCAGTACCACTAAAGACCCGCCATGTAGGGCAGCGATGCATGTTAAATCTGTCGAGAGATCAAACGTCCTCTCGTTGGTGTGGTGTGGTAGTTAGGAGAGGGGGTGCCAGCTCAGGTGTCATCCACGGCACTTGACCATGGCTCAAAATTACTTGGTCCGTTGCCTAAAGCACTCGTGTAGCTGAACAGTGCGACGTTAGTATACACTCACTCACTCATAGATTTTTTATTATTGTGAATAAGTATTCTAAGTTACTACACACCACCTCTAAATCCTTTACGAATCGAACATTAAAATCCAACTAATTTAATCTTTCAGATCTTTTTTTGAAATTGTATTAATATTGCACACAGTAACTTAATAATTTATTTATACTTTAAGATTAAATAATATATATATATATATATATATATATATATATATATACATTATATATATATATACATTATATATATATATATATATATATATATATATATATATATATATATCACATTTTTTTAATATTAATTTTTTCTTAAAACGTTTTTCTTTTCTGATTACACATTTTCTCACAATGCAGTTTACAAGTCATTAAATTTTCTTCCACAAAAAACTTTTTTAGCATGTAGTAAGAATTCATTGACCTTTGTGTGGTGTTTCTTCTCAGAAATAATCGTCCGAAATGTTTCTGGTCTTTCTAGGTCCCCCCTCCGTCGTAATTTCTTGCTTCTATTCACCTCAGGACATCGAGTGGACGTTGAAAGAGGATGAATGGACATACTTAGAAGTCTTCGGAAATTCCCTGATAAACGTGAGTCGCGGAGCAACTATCTGACCAGAAAGAAAATCAAATCCTACAGCTGCTTTCTAAACGTTTCCTTTTTTTTACTCTAATTGATTGCAATTATCGACGTGTGTTTCTGTTGACGTAAAACGATGTGAAGATGTTTTCTTTTAAAATTTCAAACTGTTTTATAATATTCTAGGAACACAATAGAATAATTAATTAAAAATTAATAAAAGCATTTGCAAATCATGGAACTTTTATACTTCACCACTATATACACGGTTATTCATTATTCCCTCTATTGTTTTGAAGTGTTATAGTAAAAAAAAATTATGACGAATGCAGAAAAAAGCAAGTAACATAAAAAAATTAAGTCAATTCCTACTTAGATCAACAACGAAAAGTTTTATTTTAGCTACTTTTTATTAAATAGTTACAATTCATATAAATATGTATATACATATGACAGAATCACAACATTAAGTGGTAATTAATTTTTATTAATTATCGTTAAAGTATCATATTGTCATCCCAAACAATCGTGTATATAAAATTTCAGTTCAACTGAATGCTCTAAAACGTGAGAAAAAAACCTTTTCAAGTTTCGACACAAGTCGCCAAAATGGTCGCTAAGTCACCAAAAATGATGCCAACGTGGCTATATTTGTAATTCTTTAAATAATTAGTTTTAATCAATTAATTATTATTAATTATAATTAAATTATTGTATTATCATCCCAAATAATCCTGCATGTAAAATTTCAGCTCAATTGAGCTCTTCAAAATGTATTTTATTAACGATTGAAAATTCCACCAACATAAATAAATAAATAAATATAAAAAGAGTATGAGCTAATAGTAATAATTGAAAAACATTTGAAAGTACACAAAAGTATTTCAAGTTTTATTGGCATATTTTAAGGTGTTCTATTTGTGAGACCTTGATTATACATCATACATCAGAGCTATGTACCAATTTCTGCAACACTGTACTCAACACGGTGCTATTAACATTATTGACAGCACAAGTTATTCTTTCATGCAGATCTGATACATCACGTAGCTAAAGGTCTTGGTTTAATGTAAGAGACCAAGTTTTTGGATAACACGTAAAGTATATTCACCCCCCAAGATTTAAACTTTTTTAACATGTGCTAGCCATATACAGCCATTTTCTTATTACTAACTAGCAGTTTTAAGCAAATGAGTTACTGTACCTCGGTATTGCCTCTAGCAGTCTAGATTAGCATTAAAAAAAGAAATTTTTGTTTCGGACACAGTTGTAAAAGTGAATTTTCTTTTAATATATTGAGGATGTCATTTGGCAGACTTTGAACGGGAACTGATAGTAAGAGTTTGGATGCATTGAGGAAGTATTGGTGAAACGGTCCATATTTGTGATATCTTCTCTAGCAGCTGTAGTAAAAATGTATCAAAACCATAATTTTAAGTAATAAATTGGATCTAATTGGTTATAAACGGGAAAATTACTACTCGTCACCGAATGATGAATGGTAGGGCGGAATGAAAAATATCCCAAATTGTGAAAGAAAACAGTGCTTCAAATTAAACTGATTTTAATCAAGGATCGTCACGCATAATCTCTAAGAGCAGTATTCGCCCTACTATGCATCGTGTAGGCTACGGACTAAGAAGGCCAGTGCCAATATCATTGCTCCCTGCAACAAACAAGATAAAACATTTCAAATTTTCTCGGCCTCTCAAGGATCGGATGGTGGACAAGTCACATCACATCATGTCGATGAATAAGTTAGGATTTGATGGAAACTGAAGGAAAGCATTGACACTGACGTTGCTACAACACTTCAAGCTGTTGAAAGCAATGGGATGCTTGAGGGAATGTTTTTCTTGTATGCTTTGGTCCCTTTATTTCATGAGTATGGATTTCTAAATAAAATATCAAACTAAATCAATAACTGCTGATAAAATTCATCTTGATTATTTATCCTAGTGTCATAAAGTGCTTCCAACAAGATAATGCTTCCTGCCATTATGCTGCTATACACAAGATTGGTTTGATGAACACGACGGAGATTTTAGTTTGTTGATTTTTAGCCCCCACAATTCTCAAACTTCGATCTCTTAGAGCATTTGGGAAATGAAGTTTAAAAAACTATCTGGCATTTGATCTCCCACGATTGGAAAGTGTTACCGTGGTAGTGTGAATGGTTATGAATCCTTTCAGGCATGGTCTTAAATTTCACATTTTTAAACATAAAAATAACGCATTGTTTAGATAACTATTTAAATTTACTGTTTTTTTAACTTCGAGAAAAAAGGAGAACATTCTTGCAGAATTATAAGGAACTCTCTTTTTAAGATATTGCTTTAGTTTCCTTAAATACCAAGTTATTTTACTATAAGCATGTTGATAACAAAACTAATGTAAGAATAAATTGTTGTTCCAAATAATTTTTAATGAATCCTATTACTTAAACTGATTTTTCAAATCCTGTGTGTCATATATTCATTTGCTGGATCATTTTTATTTTCATATGTTAGATAAAAGCTGAGAAAATTTTTTATTGCAAACTTTATTCGAACAAGCTTTGTTTAAAAACTAAGCGCACTCTCTGCATCATAATACATATAGGAATATAACTTTTGTTAAATTATTTTCTATAGGACTACAAGTATAGTAAATCACAATATATCACAAGCAATCAGTTTTAATATGTAATTCTAAATGCATTAAAAAAATTCCATTTTTCTCTTTCCATATATTCTGAATACTTTATTAACATAACTGCATTGAACTAAAAAATATTTAAGATAATTGTTGGCATTCATAAATTATCTTTGGCCCCTGTTTTACTTATTTTCTCATAAATATCTTATATTTTTCAAAATTATTGTTTAATTGATAATTGTAAGACATTTTTTTATTGATAATCATCTGTATGGGGTACGATTTTAGCTCTTTTATTATAGTTTTAAAATTTTAAAAAAAACCCCAAAACTCTCAAAATATTAGGTAAAAACTAAAGTAGCTCTTTTGATTTCACTGCATAACAATCACAAGATTTTGGTCATAGAAAAAAAGGTAGCCTAACGTGAAGAGATGATTATAATAAAATAGTCACTGAATGAATTATTTTTGAAAATTTTTGTGAAGATTTTTGATGCTGCATTTTGGATTTTCAGACCCATATTTATAAATATTCAACTTATTTTGTTAGTTATGTTAATCTTTTATTATAGCTCATAAATACAAAATTGTGTTGGAAATTTTGTGAGTGTACATAATTACCTTTGACAACATTTTTTAAGTTCTAAAACAGTCAGAAACGGTTATAAAATTGGAGAAAAGAAACAGGAATCATTTTAATGAAAATTTTAAATTATTTTATGATATTAAAGATAGCATTATAAAATTCTTAATGACCTAAAGAATAAAACTTATTTCTTTTAGAAATGTGTAAGATTTTAGAAGTAATGTTAAATGATCTAGAAACAAAAATAAATTTAATTATAATTTTATAACTTTATGAATTGATCTTTTTTATCAATCTTTTTTTGAAATATTCACTCTAGAATAAAAATGTGACCACTGGCCACATACCCTTTCTATATCACGTGAAAAGAACCGTAAACTTTCCATAATGTATGAGCTGCCTGCAAAACAAAAGAGAGAGCTATTTATCATAGATTTTAAATTTTATTCATATCCATTAAAACGCCTACACAAATAAGGATAATGAAATGTAAATAAAGGGGATTTATTTGGTGAGTAACATTGCATTGATGTAAGAATATTTGCTTTAATTTTACCATGAGCAAAGGTTCTAAAAATAGTTCTTTAAATTTTTCTCATTTTTCTTACTACACTTTTATTTTTGAGAAACTTTCTATAATTCTAGAAAGAAAGAAAAGATGCTAACAAGGTTGAGGTACCTATTTTGAAAGGTTAATGGTGTTTCGGCATTTCATGCAAGACGCTTTTAGTCTGGCTTTTGAAACTATTTAAGCGAGTAAAGAATGTAATATTCTCTCTTCAGAAAAAAAGAAGAAACCATTGTAAAAATTGCATAATAAGAGCATGTAACAGAGTATTAACAATTTAATAAATGGATTTTAGAAAGAACTTATGCAGAAACTCTTAAAACTAGTCTTTAGAAAAATGCCTCAGATAAAAAGTACTTTAAAATGGGTTTCACATTTGTAATCAAGCTTTTGAGCTTATTTATAGTAACATGTTAACAAATACTTAGAATGACGTACCTTTCAAACTTATTTGTAATTATTGAGATTCATTCAAATGTTATAAATACTGTCATAAATCTTTTAGAAATAAAGGCAAAATAATATATTCTATAGGAAATTTTTAATCAATTCCGTGCGTACGGGCAACCGTAATTGCGCACAGAAGTATTTTTTCGGCAAATATTAATATTTTTGAACTTTTGAAATTTAAGACAAAATTAAAGTTTTTTATATGTTTAAAGGAAATACATAAGGCTTTAAGAAATGTATAAAACAATGCTTGTATCAGAATCAATTGAATATTAGTTCCAATTTTTAAGAAAATTCATCAACAAAATAACAAGAAAATAAATTATTTTATTTCTAATCAGCTGCGGATTGGTGTTTTAACGTTGAAGACTTAGTACATTCCCCGGAAACTAGTATATCTTCTTAGTGCAGCACCATAGAGGCGAATACGATTCGCCGCAGGTAATTTTGATGCCCAGTTTCCTCCACAGAGGGAGACATCTGAGCTCTGACGTTGCAAACCTGTACTAAGATTTAATTTTTCCAAGAGCAACCAAGCCTAACAGACACTCTATGGATCTTTTATATTCCATACAACAATAGGACATTGCCGCTGTTGATTTTCTGCATCATGAAAACCCACCGACTTGGGTCGGGATCGAACCCGCAACCTTAAACGCAGAAGGCCAGCGACAAACCAACCAATCCAACCAGCCGGCAGAAAGTAAATTATTTATTGTAAAATAATGTATTTAAATAGCGTATATTCAGATACATCCTTTGCCTACAAAATCTGATTTAGTAGAAACTTTAAATGATTTAATAAATTCCAAGGTGTGTGTTTTTTAAATATGAATATTGTTTTAAAAAATGTGCATTGTGCAAGTACAGTTTTGAACTTTACTTATGGTAATTTATGAGAAAAGAAAAATTGAATAAACTGTATAAATCCTTTTCTTAACTTAATTTTGAATGCAAATATGTTAATGTTTTCTTAACTAAATTTTATAAATTTTTATAAAAGAAAATTAAGCCACTTTTTAATAAAAATAAAATGTATTTTTTTCAGCAAAATAATTAGAAAATTCTAAATATCTTAATAGGCTTAATGTATCTCAACTATGAGATATTTTGTTCTTTATTGTATACAAATTTTAGTTACTTAACTATTTTGAAGAATAGTTTTAACTATACAATTACTAACTTGCTTATATTTTGATTTTTCATGATATCTTTAAAAAAAGCTTCTCCTTCAATATCCTTTGTCTCTATTTTTTCTCTTTTTTGCATTAAAATTATTTCAGTTTCCATTAATGAGCACACAAAAATTCTTAATTTTATCTTTTAAAATTTCAGGCTGTTATATTCTCAAATTTGTACTCATTTCTTAGAATTTATTCTTTTTTATATGAAGACAATTTTAGAGGTTTTGATCACAATTATTAAATCTGAAAATTGCCACTTTTGCATTCATCAGTTTTCAGTACGGTGCTTGAAATAGTTTTTCCCTATTTCAAAGTTTAAGCAAGTAACATAAATACTGAAATTTTTAAACTCTTTTCAGAAGGAACTAGATCCAAAAGCTAGTGTCCCATTAAAATATTTGACCCAAATACAGATGGCATTGTTAATATTAGGTTGGGGGGAAAGAAATCCATTATTTTTGCATAAAATTTAAAACTTTATTTAACATGTTTCGGATTGTCCGATTTGGGTCAAATATGTACCGATTTTTTGTATAATTTGTTTTTGGTAGCTTCATATTGCCTCTCTCATAGAGGTCTTGGCCTTTATTGGCGAAAAACTCTAGTAATTGATTTTCTCAATCTTCTCTTGATCCCAATTTCTTATCACTCAGGAAGTTTTGCAACGCAAGAAAAAGGTGGTAATCGTTTGGTGCCAGGTCCGAACTTTATGGTGGATGCATTAAAACTTCCCAACAAAGCGCCCAGGGTTTCTGGCGAGTCACTGCAAACGTGTGTGGCCTGGCGTTGTCCTGATGGAACACAACACCTCTTCTGTTGGCCAATTCTGGCCGTTTCTGGTTGGTCACTAGCTTCAAACGGTCCAGTTGTTGACAGTAGATATCTTAGTTTAGTGTTTGGCCCTACTGAAGCAACTCATAATAAATTATTCCTTTCCAGTCCCACCAAATACACAATAGAACTTTTGGCCACCGTTTGAGTTGCTTCACCGCGCTTTGACCACGATCGTTTTCGCACAATATTGTCGTATGTGATCCATTTCTCCTCCCCAGTCACCGTCCACTTAAGAAATGGGTCGATTTCATTCCATTTGGCCAGGGCTTCACCTTCACTGATGGAAATGCGATCCATCATGTTTTTGGGTGTTAATTGGTGTTACACCCAAACATCGAGCTTCTTTTTAAATCCAACTTTGCTCAAATGGCTTAAAACTGTTTTTTGGTCAATCTTTAGCTTCTGCGTGATGCTACAACTACTAACATGCCTGTCAACTTCGATTATTTCTGTGATTTTATCGACATTTTCGATGACGGGTGCGGGACAACTTTAACATCAAAAACGCCAGAAAGGAATCGACGAAACAAAAATTGCACGCGAATAAATACCACAATATGGCACCATAAATACCATTCCCAATTTCAGCCGCCTTGACTTACATTTTCGTCTTTATCAAAGAAAAACTGTAAAATGTACCGAATTTTCTCTTTGTTGACTTCCATTTTTAACACCCTGTAACTCACAACTGAATGGACCAATCAAAAAACAGAAAAATAGTTTTTTTAGAGTGAAGTGTTGCCTTGACTACGAGCATAAATTTGAAATTGTTTGATCGATACTTCACAAGATATTGACACTACAGTCATCTACCGAAAAAATAATGGATTTCTTTTTCCCCAACCTAATATTTAAACAACATCGATTTCAAATTTAAATTTCATTCCAACTAATCTCTAATTACTAAGGCGTACAGCTTAACTGAACTATTATGCTATTAAATTCAAATAACTTGCTTTATACATTATCATGAATAAATTATACTTCTGACAATTATTATAATTAAAATCAATATATAAAGCTGTATCTATTTTTCATACCATGTTATAAAACTCATCAATTTCCATTGAAACAGAAATAGAATTCGTTGCAATGTATCATTATTACGTGACCTTACGTTCACCTTCATTACTTAAAATATTCCTCATGAGGAAAGATTAGAGGGTAGAGATGTGGAGCAAAATCTATTTTCAAACACCATTTATTTACATTTATTCCAGATTTACTCGTCTATTAAAATGAATGGACGATTAAATTGTATTTAAATTGCCACTTCCTTCAGATAGATTCAGAATTTAAATATACGCCATGGTGGATTTCCATTATTCATAAGGATTGCAAAGTAAACTTTAATCTTTTGTCTGATTTTATGACCTCTTCACACTCTAAGGAAGCTTATTGATTTCTTTGGTTGGTGGAAGTTTTCCAATTCACCAGTAAAATTTTATGCAAAACTTAAGATTTAAATAAAGAATCGACGACTGAAGCTATCAAATTAGAATCTGAAGGTATCACTCTGAAACAGTGTTTCGTTAATTTAAAATGTGGGGATAGATTGTTCTTGTTTCGGAAAGACGATTTCGTATTTGAAGTTATAATTGCACGTTTAGATAAGGCAAGAAATTACAACTTTTAAGGTACTCGAGATATGTAACTGCTCTTGTTTGACATTAAAATTACCTTACATCTTTATCTACCGCATTATGATTTACTGCAGTTTTTTTCATGCAATATTTTTTTGACTTACTACATTGAAAATTAAGGGGTATACATAAACAAAATTCTCAACTTTGGGAACTTTAATTCGTTAGAGCTAATTAATTAATTAAAGATATTCACCTGTAAAATTAATTATATACACTGTTCACTTAAAATAAATAGTCAAATCGTTTTCTAAGGTCTTCATTAACATACAAAAAATGCTGCACTTACCTTTTGATATTAACTATTTTTTCGAGACAAAAGAGATAATCTTCGCAATCCGCTGAAAACGCAATTTCTGCTGTAAAACTATTCGTCTTCCCCGCTAAAATACTCATTATAAAACCCGTGCTTCCATATATCTTGGAAGAGTGGATTTCAAAGAATATTCCTGCTAAGTATCGTCAAAATATTCGTAAAAATGGTTATTCTATGTACCTTTAAAGTGAGTGGTACTTATAAGTACCGTCGGTAAATAAAGGGTTAAAGAAATAGAGTGAATATTTCTTTACAAGTATAGGTACTTTCGTGCTATTGAAACAATGCCACCGTTCAAAATAACTCGCCAAGTTGGTAAACCCAATTTTTCAAGTGTTGTACGCGTTAAATTGGCGACCTTGTGTTTCTTTTCATGTAATGTCGCCAATACGGTTGCTATAATATGTAAGTACCCAAGTTTTTCTATTCGCAGTATTACGTAGAAGTAAATTTATCTCATGGGAATAACTTCTATTGTAATAAAAGCTTCCATAGTTTATAATTATTATTTAAATATAATTTTTACATGATAATTATATTCAATATGGTGTTTTAAAAATACAATACTCTTTGATTACTTCTTTTAAATTCGAATACATATGTTTATTATTGCGTTGAATTCATAGTAGGAAATCATTACACAAATTGGTACTCTATTCATTAATTGAAATTCATTCTACTTGTATTATTAAAAAGTAAATAATTTAATAAGTTAAAATCTTAACCTTAATCTCCCCCTAATTAAATTACGATAGTTGATGTTTCCCGAACAATCTGATCAAACCATTGTCATTTTTTCTCTTAAATATTTCCAACCTCTACTAAAAAAAGTATCATATACTAACAATGCTAATTTTTGTATTTTTAATATTACAAAACAATAAGATTTTTATGCTTTATCTAAGTTAAATTATTTCAAATCAAAAATTAATATGCATGAATTACTTGGATTACAATTTCTGAAACAAAATAAAATTGATTTTTTCAGTGCAAAACATTTACTTTATGACTTTATCAAGCAACTTCCATCAAGTGATGTGCACATTTCCTCACGAAGATTCCCCACATTATGTGTCATATATATTATAAGATTTTTGACATCCATAAAATGTATCATATTCAGATTGGAAAAAGTACATTTCATCATTAGTTTTTAAAATTTAAAAAATTTGAAAAAATTCAATAAAAATAAAGTAATTGAAAAAAGATACTGTCAAATAATGTTAAAAAGTTTTGAGATAAATATTATTAAAAATAAGTAATAGATTTATTACATTTATACACTATCCCTTAAGTGAACTGTGTATTGATTATTAAAAAACTCCTGTTTGTTTTATTTCGTTACGTATCCGTGATCATTTGTTTATTGAAAATGTATTGTTTTCTATTTCTTTCCTATTCAAGGATTCACTAAAAAATGATAAACTTTATAATTTTAATACGTGATAACGACGTCGATTTCCGAACAAGAACAACTCATTTCATTACTTCTATATAAATATATGTAAGTCTCATTGGCGTTTTCTAATTGAATCTCTCATGTTAAAATTCCAGAGATGGCTCGAAACTACATGAAAGTTTGTATGAACTATAATCTGATATACACATGAAATGAAAAAAAACCCTCTATTTTAACCTCTTTGATCTAATTTAAATACAAATATATATGTTTATTTTGTACATTCTTTAAATAAGGAATCATGTACTTTCTCCAGTATTCTATTTCATAAGGATAAGATACTGTTAAGAATTTTTTTTCTATCTTGATAACTTGAAAATATTTTTACATCTCATAGGCGAAGAAAATAAAATATTTGGCTTCAAGAAAAATTATTTGAATGTCGAGAATATATGACAGTTCAATCCATTAACTTATTCGTTTAAATTGCTCCAAAAGTTTAATTAATAAATTATTGTCTTTTTACTATTGTGATTAATTAACTTCGTTAGTCCTGGAAGTTTTCTGCTTGTATAACAATGTCTGAAAGGCATTGAGATTAGTCTGAAGTTTTTCTTAGTGATTTGAACTCTTTCTAATTCTTACTTAAAAGTTGTTTTTCCTTTAATTATTATAACGTTTCATTAAATGTTTGATTCTTCTCCAACAAGTCGTTATAATTAATCTTTCAGCGCGCGAGATATTTTTTTATGTTACAATTTCATATCTGAATCTTACATTTTTCTTTGTTTTTATACATTGCACAGTATAGCATGTAATTTTTCAAACCTAAGGTTTTTTAAAGCTACGCACAGGATCAATCAAAGGCTTAGGAAATTTTCAAATGTTTTTTCTATAAATTCACTCTTTTTTTACGATTTCAGAATTAGATATAACAGATAACGAACTATATTTTACCTTGAAAAATAATTTACCAAAGTAAAACATTTTTAAAAAATGCATGATCAGAATATAAACATAGACTTTTTTTCAATTTTATCAACACAACATTTTGACTAGAATATCACGACGAGTTATAAGCAATGATTTTCGTAATTATGAACCAATCAATAATTACAGAGGCAAACCTACGTTTTTACTTTATTTTCCTTTATAGAACACAACATTGAACTCTTCAGTCTAGTTATTCACGACATGACATTGAAAATGCCACACCAAGAATCTCCATGTCCTCCCTGAATAATGTAAATTATTTGAAATGCTCAGAGTTCTACAACACACGTTAAGTAGGACATAAAGAGAAAGAACCTAAGGAACTGGTAATATCGGTGTCGTTACTTCTGCATAGAAACCTTTTTATATATATAAGATGACACATGTAATCGTTTTATAACGCCCAACCGCACCCTGCACACATCAGTCAATGTGCTCTGCAAGATGTACAAACGTTTCTCCGACCACTATTCATCTCTGCTCTCTTACCAATCAAGCATGTCTGGGACATGCTTGGACACCGCTTTCTTGCCTTGCCATTGCCACATTCAGAAATTAAACTGTGCTCAAGCCATTCCTCGGGGTGTCATCCATACTGACATTGTCTCAGTATTCAGACATGTTTTTTCGTATATCGTTGTTCGCGGTGGTCCTACAACCTATTATGTCTATCTAAAAGGGTCACTGGTAATTATTAAACTTGTTCTTAACTTATTATAATTAAATTAATTATAAAATATATTGTGCAGTGCTGATACATTTATAAGTGTATTGTATGAGTGTAAATGTGTATTTTATGATTTATTATGTTATAATGTATTTTGTTTGTTTACTTTCAGAAAATTAGTAATTTTTGTTTAAATAATCTTTTGTTTTCTACTTTTCAATAGGCTCACGCCCTCCTCTAATAGTTATCACGTCCCCATAGTGTGGGGGGCGCCCCACAGTCTGAGAAACTCTGCGCTGTATAATTTCTTTCGATGAAACTAGGATTATCTTCTCCGCTCCAATGAACATTGGCTGTTTTTCTACAAATCAATTTACTCCCCTCCCCCTTCTCATCTGTTCTTCGCTTTTTAAGCTTCAATATTTTTTGTATTTTAGTCTCAATGGTATCGAGTATCGTAAATACTTGTACTGATTTAAGAAATTTTGAAACGATAGTGAAATTTTATTCTCTGACTTTTCATATTGTCTCTTGGTTCAAGGCACAATTGCATTAAACACGCGCCCTTCCGTTACTGAATTCTACAGCATTTTAGTAGAATGCAAACGGGAACGAGTGATTATCTGATATAATTGCCATCGTATAATTGAAACAAAACGAAAAATGCAGAGTTATTCTAAAATTATAGCATTTATAGAATTAGTTACAAGGGTATTTTTAGGAGGACAAGAACTATATTAAGATGTCGCTTAAGAAATGAGTATTCTTTTTGCTGTTGTTGCTCATTTATTTTTATTACGCTTGCATGAATCCTACATAAGATCTTTCAATCGTTATATATATGCGGCACTAATACTAATCTAATCTTCTTTATATTGACAGACTACCAACATCGTCTAGATGAATATAGTTTAACCACATACCATATATTTAATGGAAGAACTAACATTTCTTTGTTGGCTATTTTGTATGTTTTAAGTTGATCAATTAGGTTGTGGCACATATGATTAATATATCTTTATAATTCCCTCTGTAATTAAAAGACTTGAGTTCACTCAACTTCAAACGAAAATATGGGGAATTCCCTAATTTAGCAAATTTTATTGTAATTTTTTTTAAAGTTTTGTTTTACCACTTACCAAGTAAGTTTTGATCAGAACGGATCGTTTTTATTTTTATTTATTTATTTTGAATGTGAAAAAATAGTATAAATCGTAGGGGGAATTCTGTAATTACTAAAAGTATATAGTTAAAAAGATAAAATTCGTTCAATTTGAAATCTTTTTATTCCATATTAAATGTCAAAGTGAGTCAAAATATGCATGAGGGATTTTACAATTAAAATCAAATGCTGTGAAAAATCTTCTGTTGAAGTTTAGAAAAAGCCTTATTTTCTTATTTATTTTCGTATTAGGGTTAAGCTTATTTTTTTTCTCCTGCTTTCTAAATAATTTATTAATTTATGACAAATACTAAATGTATTCATTATGAATTATGCTATATGTAAGGTTTTAATGTATATAATTTCATGTACTATTATTTTCACAACAAAATTAAGTACATAAATATGTGTATAATGCATTTTAGTATACCTTGCTCCTTATTTGGGACTTTTTTCTTAGTCTCTCAGGAAGTCAAACTTACATCATTTGGAAAAATTAAAAGGTTGCGATTTAAAATTATCTGTGCCTCTCTAAATCCCCACTTGCCGTAAAATGAAAATAAAGAAAAGTAATATGCCTGCTGATATGGCATTCTCGTCATTTGATCATGTTTCACAATGGCAATGTTCATTATCAATACTTTTCGCTTAGTTAAATGAATATGCTAATTCAAACTAACTCACACAAACCAGCTGCTAAACCGTTATATATAATGGAGAATATGAGTTATCTTAGCGTAGTGAAGATTTGTGGAAGCGAAAGCTTGGAAATTGAAAGATGAACTTAAAAATATATGCCATCTCTGCGTAAACGGAGTTATAAATTACTAATAAATTATCTTAGATTTCATTTTAATGTGACGAATCCCTACTAAAAAAGTCTCAACTCAGAAGCACTTTGTTCTATCTACATATATTAGAATATTCAATATAACATGATTTGCAAGCAATGGGAGCAATAATTTTTTTCTTTGTTTAAATTTTCTCAGTTTTACTCTAACTATTTAATATTTCTTTTTGAACTGAAAGGTACAAGTAATATTTGCATTGAACTTACTGAAATCATTCTAAAATTATGACCGTAGATTATCACAATAATGCACACTTAATAATAAATCCTTGAAGAAAAGCATTAAAAAGATAGGAGTATCTTTTTCGTCAGGTATGACTAAACTTGAAAGATTATATACCAATCGTTTATTGAAATATTTGGTAAATCGTTTTCTCTAAAAGTTTATCAAAGAGTCTTAAAACGGCACACCCTGGGAAAACTAGTATAGAATAAAAATGCCACACCCAACTCTTATTTGCCACAAAATAGTTAGACTATTCTCTTTGTTATGAATACTTTCAATAAGACATAGAGCTTCTCATGAGCAAACAGATACATATATTTTGAAATGCTGGTATTTTTTGTTTTGTAAAAAATGGGATATCATTCATTAAGTACGGCCATTCAAACTGAAGTAAGCAATATCCAAGTATAATTTACTAATACAATAATACTTCTGACATTTATAAATTTTGAAAAGGGCAATTCAGAAAGTAATCTCCATTTTACCATAAAAAAACCACTCGGATAATTTTTTTTATTTGCATCATAAAAATATAGCTGTCTTTTGTTTTTCAACATATTCATCGTGTGCACTTCCTCCTTGTCATAGAGATTTATTTTCCTCAGAAATTTCCCTTGAATAAAACTCGTTCACCTTCAATTTCAACCAAATTGCTGCAGTGTTTCGAAGTTCCTCAACATCAAGTAAGTGTTGTTCCTCAAACAGCTTCTTTATGTGAGTGACAGTGGGATTATTATAAAGAGCCAAGTCTGAATATTAGGGAGGGGGTTAAAAAGGTCGCGATTGAATCGGCGTAAAAAATATTGCATTCACCGAGCAATGTGAGGACGATCCTTTTCGTACAAGAATGCAGCTCAAGATGTCGACAGAGCCCAATATTTGTTCCAAATGCCCTTTCTCAGTTTCCTTAAAGTGTTACAGTAAACTTCAGATTTTATTATTGCAGCACGTTGCATGAATTCGATAAACAAGATTCCCTCAGCATCTGAAAACTCGGTGGCAATAACCTTACTTGAAGAAAAAGGTCATTGGGTTTTCAACAACCCGGTTGCACAACCAGAACACACAATACCATTCCATTAACTATTGTTACCTTAATTGTTACCATTAACTATTAAACCTCTCTCTTCCCTCAATTACTGTTTAGTTTCTTATACTACCAAAATCTCGTCGCCAGTCATTATCCTGTTCAAAAACTTCTCCCCGTCTGTGTTGTACTGGAAAAAAATCTATGATGGAAATCATTTGTATATTTGTGAAGATATTCGTAAGAATTTCGGCAACTATCAAGAACAGAGCTTTTAGTAACCTAATTTTCCTGTAACTACCCATGCAATCATGAGAATATTCGAAAACTATTGTGAAATTTCTAAGATCCTGAACCAATGGTTCTCACGAGTTTTGTCATCAGGGTTTTTTTTACGAGATCATCATATAGACAGCATTCCACTCTTTCGTTTATCATGAATATGTGATCTTTCAAAAATTTGATTCACAGATACCCTAAACCTTAACTTATAATGTTTGGGCCGAATTCGGCGCAAAATTCATGATAAATGCCTGTCGCTAACAAATTATTTGGCTCAAAGAAATCTTATTACTCCGTAAGCCTCATACTTGGAGGAATTTTCAGTGGCAACACACATATCATGACGTTGTAATCATTCAAACTTGTGGATGATCTGACCAGAGCCTAGCTAAAAGTTTAAGGAATCAAAAATTACTTGATGTAGTAACAAGTGTGCTCTGACCACTATTAACACAAACCCGAGTCTATATTTCTTTTTGAATTATCCTTGCATTTCCAATATATTCTAGCCTTTTGGCCTCTAAATAATCAATGTTATTTATACATTTGATTGACGTATTTTATACTGATTGAAAAAAATATTTTTTATATTATGCAAAAATAATAGAGATATTAATGAATAATACTCACACACATGAATTAGGTACACAAGTAACAAGTTTAAATAGAAGTAATCAGTAATAGATGAAATATTTGAATCATAATTTTTCACTTTTTTCGTACTTATTAAATAGTTATTCAGTCACAAAATAAAAGATAATTCAATATTTAAGTATTATTCGCTATTATAGAGGAGTTACATTATGATCACCTGTTTAATGCGAAATAGGACCATCTATCTCCCTGAAAACTACAAACAACGGGCAAAGCATTGACTCAATAAAGTGCTGATGGGTAGTCAGAGGTATCTGATCCAGGCACTCACCAACCTTCCTGAAATTCTCGTACATTACAAGATGATACCATGGCAGAACGAATCCGGTTTTTCAGGTGGAATCACATATATGCTTGGATTCCTGTCAAGGGAATTCGATTTGACTTTTACAGAAACCTGTAAGGTTAGCTGCTCTTTTCCTATTGCGTCGTTTAATTCTCTTCGTGAAAAGACAGTGCATGAGCGCTTTGTACTCTAATCATCAGTCTGATTGTATTTATTTATTACTGTTTCCATTTACATAATAGTTTACTGTTTGCTTAAATTTTAGACCTAAAGATTCTACAATCATGGTTTACGTTTTTCAATGTTTTTGCATTATTATGTATTAATTTATAGCTGAAAGGTAAGTTTAGGATTTAATAAAGCAAGCTTAACCCTACTTTCCTGCTCTAAGTCAGTCACAGCTTTAGAAAATGTAATAGTTTTCTCATATGGTCAGTGGACTTTTCATCATACATTGTCCCCCTTGGATTTCTGTTTTAGAATTTAAGCTTCCTCTGACATGTAAAATATTAAAGATATCCATCATTTCTTTCTTTATATGTATATATATATATATATAAACAACTAATAGCCTACTTGAGTGACAATCATGTTTTCCTTTTTTACCGTCTGCGTGGAAATATTTTTTTGAAAAATAATTCCTGGAGTCGTCTAATATTACATTTCAAGCAAACAGAAGAAATTCAATTTAGTCGAAAAGAGTTCAAGGTTTTTCAAACATTAAGATATACTCTTTTGACACTCGTCATCTTTTATTTTTTCTCGAAATGAACCATAAACATAAAAACTAATCGCAATTAGTGTCTCAAAATTTTCTTGCACAAAGGAAAAAACTTCTAAATCTATAAGAAGTAAAAAAAATAAATAAATTCCGTTAAAAAGATATTGCTGTATTTTTCAGATATTGTTCTCAAGATTCGACTCAAGTGATACGATTGTTTAAATTGTTCTCTTTTAATTATAGGTATGTTATTACTTGCCACTCTGAGCTAATTGTAAAATAATTAAAATACGGCTCTAATTCAATAAATAATCATAAATAAATATTATAAATATATAATATTATATATAATATAATATTATTTATAAATATTAACCATTACTTATAATTTAATAAATATCAATAGAGATAATAATATTTTTGTTCATTTTAAACCATTGTTGGTTTAAAATTTAAGAAAAAACCCGATTTAGGAAAAACCTAGAATGTGTTTTAATAGTTTTTAATTAAGTTGTAATTAAATTCTTTATGGAATTTAAGTATTTTCCTATGCTCGTTAAAATTACATGTAGTCTAAGTTTTCCCTGAGTTTCAATTTCAAGTCAATTAACTTTATTTAAGTAAAACTTTTCTCTTGCAAAAAATAATATGCAAAAATGTAAATGCAATATTTTCATTTTTCAATTCATTATCAATAACATATTACACACATTTTTTAAATATTAATGTCAAATAAATGTTTCAATGTTGACATTTATAAATTAAACTACTTTAACATTATCAATTATTTTGTCTTCTCTAAAAAGAACTAAGAAAAACATTTAGAAGCCTGATAACTACAACGTTAGAAAGTAGTAGGTTTGATATGGACCTTTTATTTTGACTAATCCTTATAAACATGATTCAGAGTTGATTGTGAAAGGTTTTTGACAATGCTTTCAAAAGAATGTACAACACAAAAATCCCTAAAAAGTTAACTGAACTATAGGAAATTGCATTTGAACCAAAAAGTTAATTTCTGTAAGACTTAAACGACAATAAACACAGAATGGAAAAAAATTTAACAATTGTCAAAGTGTCTCTTATGACACGAGAACATATTCCAGTGGTGTAACCGAAATCATTTTACAAATAATAATCATATGTATTTATAGTTTTTAAAATATCTTTCAGGATTAATCTTACTTTGTTTTCAATATTAATCAAATTAGCAATGCTATATCTCAGTCTTAGTCTTATATTATTAATATAAAAAAAAAATTTGAATGATCTTCGCATGCTTCAAAATCAAGAAATTCTATAAACTAATAAGTCAACTAATTCTTTTTACTTTGAATGAAAACAAATTTAATAATCTCTTGCTTTATATTTACAAATAATATTGTGTTTACAATTTTTCAAACAAAATAAATAAAATTACGTACATTATTAAAAAACAATAAAATCAATCCAAAAATAGCTCAATTGCGCTGCAAGAGCTATATCTTTCTTTTGTAAGCTTCTGTAACGACAATTAATAACTCATCATCTATGTATTGCTTCCTAACTATCATTAAGAATCAATACTTAGATAACAAATAATTTGTTATTTTGAACCAGTGAGATATTAATGGGAATGACAATATTATTAACAATTCCATGAAACAATCTCTTTCACTTTAAAAAATCTGTAAGAAAAATAATCCTCAAATCGAATCAAACAGGAATTCAATTTCCAAAAATTAATTCCTGGACTTGCAAATGTTCTGAACTACTTCATTATTATCACAAATTGTAACTATGTCATAGGTTTTTATTTCCTTACCCTAAGTATTACTGACATTCTTTTAACATTGCAATAAGTACAGTATCTGACAGTCTTTGACAATAGTACCATGTAATATATGGCACAAAGTAATTGACAACAGTACTACACAATATCTGACACTATTTGACAACAGAACTATGCAGCATAGGATAGAATTTGATAACAGTACGATGAAGTATAGGACCATGATGGCATTTGATACTAAATGAGCTGAGAGAAATGCACTTTTACACTTGTTTTCTATTTGTGCTCCGCGATAATCAAATGGTAAGAAAGAAGTACAAAAATTATTCAAATAACTTTTGACTCAACTAGAGTTTTTGAATGATATAATGAACAATTAAAGTTAAATAATTAAGACTCAACTAAAGTTTTAAAATGATATCATTTATAAATGATACAAAAGGTAATGAAAGCAAGAGGTAAAAATGCTTTAAATGCTTATTTTTAAAATATTAACTGTAGAAAGCATTGACTTTCCAAAATAAGCAAAAAAATTTAGAAAGTAATTAATGAGTGATTAATGTGTGCAACGTTTTCTTTATTCACGAATGAGACTCTGTTTAGTTTTCGGATTTAGAAGACTTTTTTCACTTCAAGGAAGCTGGGAATCTTGTCTTTTTTTAAGAATAAAAATGCCTATGCAGTTTAAATTGTATGCTACGGTAAGACTTAAAAAATAGACACATTCTTTCCCAACAGTTCAATGACGTACATAAATGTCTTCAGATATATCGAGACGAATTCCTACGTCAAGCCTTGTGAAAATGTATGAGGATTTCTTTTTCTTTGAATGGGGAAATTCCTTTTTAAATAAAGGTTTCAATCAGAAACAGAATCAAAATTATTGGTTAAAGAGGTGTTTTATTCAAAACTACTGATAATTTTATCGGTAAAAAATAGATATATATCCTTTATATGAGTAAAATACATTACGCGTAAAAGGGTTATAAAATTAATTTAAACCCTTTGTTACAATGGAAGACGTAATTAAACATTTTTATTATAAATATTGCCACAATCAACTTAAAATTTTTTAATGAGTATTATATATACACAGAAAGAGAAAACTATAAATAGACCTTTTACGTTATAATTATGAACCAATTGATATATTTATTCAAAGTACAACTGGAAATAGAACACATTTAAAAGGTTCATATTTCTTCTAATCTAAAAGGTCTATTTATAGTTCTTTTTTAAAGAATTCGTGAAAAAAGAGATAAAAGAGAAATTATCTACAATGTTTGAATAATTGCCACGTATTGCTATTGTTATTTAATTTGCTATTAATTAAACTAATTATTGTTATAAATACCATAAAATAATTGAATTCCTAATGTGTTATAAACAAGACTTATGAGTTAAAGGTTGGTAAATTGATCTGAACTTTTGGAAAAATTATTTTTGTCGTCAAATAGTTATCTATAACTCAAAAAGATGTATCTCTAGGAATTATATTCCATACTTATTGCATTAATGCAGTTTCAGTTAAAAGAATATAGCTAAAAATATCAAGCAGTTATATTAAATTAATAAAATAAATTGTGCTATTCATCATGTGGAACTGAGAGCGTGCCTGTTCACTTGTTTTTCAATCGGACAATTTAATTTTAAACTCAGAAAATTAATTTAGAATAATGGAACACAATTCTTAATTAAAACTAGTGTGAGTGTTTATAATTCGTATATCAATATTATAAATACGTTGGATTTAATTAGAGTCTCAATCTGTGTGCTAAGTGTCATGACAAGAAAGAGACTGCTCTGACATTGAAATGCAAAAAGAAATCTGTAAATGTTGCTTTGCTGCTAGTGTTATTTGACTGTAAAAAAACAAACATTTGTACTTCATTTTTCCCCCGACGCATACACAGGACTTTTAAGAAAAATAATTTAAATGGAAAGAAAAAGGTCTGAATTTCTTTCAGATTTTAAAAGGAAATCTACAAATTCTGCACATGTTGTAAAATTATGGGGAGGTATACAGATTTTTTAAGAAGGATATATTTTTGAGGGGCATCATAGATTTGAAAATTCCTTAAATTATTCACACGAATTTTAACATAGAAATACTCCGAGTATTATACTAAATAAGAAGTAAATGAAGAAAAAAAAGAAATAAACAAAAAAATATATGGAATATTTATTTATTTTATTAAAAAAAAATTTCAGAATCTTGAGTCTAATAACATCACATTACAAAGCAACCCGAGGGCTACCGGCAGTTGACCTTGTAATTTTGAACTCCGGTCAAGAGAGGACAACATCTTAGATAGCACTTCCTTTCGAAACTACCACATTTCTTCAACGGGGAGACTTTGGATCTCGACACATTTAATGTGCATCAAACCCTTTACACGGTGGGTCTTCAGTGTTACTAGAGCTACCAACCACACACACACACACGAGTTCGTGACCAGGCCACCACAGCCTTTTCTAGTTCTTGATTAAATATGACTGTAATTTACCTACTTAAAATAAATGTTTAGAAAAAGTTTGTTTCTTCTCTGATTCCTATAGATTAAACAAAAGCTTTTTATTTTCCTAACTTGCAATATAAATTGAATTTCTTTTTTGTTAATATTTTTCAAAACACTGGAAACATTTCAAACAGACTTATTATTTTTAAAAATGTCTTTCAAAATACAAAATTGAAATAAAAAGAGAAAAATTGAGATAGAGTGTGACTTAAAATTTGTGACCAAAAAAAATTACAAAATTTAAAATATGTAAAAAAATATACTAATTCCAAATTATTTCCATTACCAATTTTTTCCATTCTATATTTTTTATAAAAAAATCAATTTATTTCAAAGGGAGAAAAAGAGCAAACTTTTATCCTTCTGTACCACCCTCGAAAAAAGGCAATCGTTATAAACGAAGCCATAAGCCTCAGAAAATAATGAACAACAAAATTCCAGTGAAAGCACCTCATTCTTCCGACGGTAATAAATCTCCTAGACGAACTCAAGAAGTCCTTTGTCTCCAGCACTTCACTGCTGCTCCAACAACACATTTATTTACTTATTTTTTCCACCCGTAATTCTTCGGTTGGGAATTTTCATGGTTCATTTTTACGGCCCTCTGAGGAAGTGACCAAAGTGAGGAATGGTGTCCAGAGACACCAGAAGTCACTCTCGTAGACTAAAAATGACGAGTGGTCAGTTCCGTGTCCAGGAGTAGATTTATGGACTTTCTGGTTTACACTCTGGGTGGAGAAAAATTATCGGTTGGCATTTCTAACGCACGACATTCCCTCCATCAGTTATGGGGGACGTTTGGATTGGTTGCTGTCGACATAGAGACATGAGAATGCTCATGAGAATCGATGGTGGGAAGTGAAGAATGATTTTAGAATAGAAATAATATATGAATTGATATAATGTTGCGATCTAAATACTGAAATACTTCCAAAGTCTTGCATTTTTTTATATTTTCAGGCACAAAAATTTCTATACTTATAACTGTGTGTGGGGATGTGTGGGTGTTCACACACGTTTATCGATAGCTCCCTCGGAACCCTCTTTCGAAATCAATTTCCACAAAACCCGTTCTTAGAGGGATCTCTACAAAAGAAACACCATTACCAAATTTCAAGTATGTAGGTCTATTAGCTGTAAAACGAGTATATTTTTGTTGTCGTATAACACCCCCATAACTTTTAAACATCTTTTGATAATTGATGTCCATAAAAACCATTTTTCGTTGAATTTTATTTAATAGAAGAAACATGCTTTCCAAATTTTCTAATTTTTATGTCTAAAAATTCACGTAGGGGAGATTTTGTCTGTAACACTCCCGCAGACACCCCTTTGAGAATAATTATCTCAAGACTCGTTCTTAGCATATCTCTGCTTATTAAAAGAATCGTGTCGTCTAAACTTAAAATTTGTCCATTTTTCGTATTTTTTAAATTCCCATCTGAAGAGAAATCTGCGACAATCATAAAGCCTTTACTGAAACCTTCTCTGCATTCTCGTAACCAAGTTTGGACATCTTTTTCTTCACAGTTTGGATAACAAATAGTTGTTTCATGTTCCGGCCATTTACAGAAGCTCATTCTTCATCAAAGATATCAATTAATCTCCTGCTAAATGGTTTTCGTATAATTCAATGGATACAAAATTTTCGCGTTGCACCATGCTACGACAAACGACTGTGGATATTATATTTTCTTTTCAGCTTTTTCAAGATGTAAATCTTAATTTATTATTTCGTTCATTCTTTCTGCAGACGTTTGCGATTGATTTGGTTTGTGACTGATTTGTGGGTCAGTGGGGGTTTTTTTTACTTCAAGTTTGAATCATTCGAAACGACTTTTTTTACCGCTATTTATTTGAAGTTTTTTACCATATATATATATAATGTTATGGACGATTGTTTTATTTCCGCACAATGAATAACGTTGTTTGTTTTTCTCTTAGAAGTACTGATTTAGCTCCGTCCTAAAGTTTCAGCTTATTGTGGGCCGAAGGGTCGCCGAGTTTGTAAAAATGCTGTGTTATCGAGAATGGGATTAATAAGAAATAAATACGAGTGTTTCCTCAGAAAATATTGTACTGCACCTGTATGTATTGTTTGCTTGGGCTCTACAGAAAATAACCTGCCCAAATACCCTTAAACAAAGGAAAAGCACTACTTTATAAAGGTATAGAACACATATATAATACATGAAAATAAATTTATTAAATTCATAATGTACAATAATTCACCTCTGATCAGATGCACCTCAGAAAAATACTTTATAAAAGCGTAACGCTTTCTATAAAAAAAATAAGTAGCTGACTTTGGAAAGACTGGCTCCTTTTTTAAAAATAAATGCGTAATGCCCTGTTGTGTCTTCCGTACTGCACTCTGCGTTTTGAAGCTTCATTACGAAGACATTAAGTCTATTACCGACGCACCGTGTTGTTCAAAATACTGCTGGGTGGTTTCGAGAGCTTTTTGTCTCTCGCTATAAGGTACTTTAGGCCTTTGTATGTTGTTTTCGTCGTTCACTACTTGATCATTTTCCGGCATTTTTTCATAAAGGTATCCAACTACCCTAAAATCATGATTTTTTTTCAAGAAGTTGACAATTTTTTTTATGATTTTATTTTATAGGCCATCTTATTAACCTTAAAAAAATACCAAATTTTTTATTTTCCATTCAATAAAATAAAAACTGCAAGTGTTTTAGTAAAAGCAGATGTCATAACTTTACATAAAATGTCAAACCTTAAAATGCGTTTTAACTCGAATTGCGGTTTTTTTTTTTCGAAAAACTCAAACGGGTTAAATAAAATATAACAGCAATAAAAAAGCAAAGGCCAAGGAATAATAAACTAAATAAAAAAAATTAACAAATCACTATAATTCTACAAGAAAATGCAGAATATGATTACCGTTATATTGCTGAGGAAAAATGAAACAAAAAGTTAAATGTATTTCAGAAAAATAACAAGCTCTCAAAACAAAATAAACAGTATCGAAATGTTCATTCTTTAGTTGAATGGCTGTTTCAGAGCTACTATAGAGCGTAACTTTTTTTTTATTTCTATGAGCTAACTTTTAATATTTATTAAACGTATCTGTATTTCTTCTTATGGAAAGATAAATAAGAATAACATAAAATATAATAAATTGCCACAACTCTAATAACTGATATGATTCAATGCTAAAGTATTTAATAAATCAAAATTTTCATTACGTAGACCGAAAGAGAAAATTTTAACGGTCTAGATTAATAACCCTTTCCGATTGGTATCAATGAATTTAATTTAATCCACCCTGTTTAGATATTCTATTAGGTTATATATATGTTTCCTTTCAGAAATATATTCTTCTTTTATTTATTTTGTATAAGCAAAATCCATTTATCAAATATAAGTTACTATAATTTAAAATAAGAACTCTAACATTTAATATGTATTCAGCAGAAAAGTTCATTCAGGAAATTGTTTAGTGTTTTTATTACCGTTTCAAGGCGAATTTTAATAACAAAGGTTGAAACAACCTAAGTAAGAACTACTTTAAAAATTACCTTTAAGCTGCATGATTTATATATGTCTGTAAGAAAATTATTTTTTTCCGTATTAAATTAGTTTAAATAATATGCCGGGTTGACAATGTTATAAAAACATGCACCATATTTCCTATTTTGTATATCTTTTTCCTTATCCAACAATTTAAGTAACCTCTTTACCTGAAGCGTCAAACGTATTGTTAATATACTTGCTTCATTTATTTTAAGGGAAATAGATTCAAAATCAACATTAACAAAACAAATCACGCAACTTCATTAATTTTCTAAGTCACGAGCTTGAAAAAATAGAATATTTCATAAATATAAGCAAATTATGCAGAACACCTTGTGACGGAACTATCCGCGTTCTCTTAAAATACTAATCCTCTTGGGAGATACTTGGTCTTTAAAAATTATTATATTATAAATCTTCTTCCCGGAGAAGAAGATGTGAGTATGCAAATCAAGACTTGTATATAAAGATTAAACTTTCAGGTTAGAAAGAGAGAGAGAAAGATTTGACTGCTAACGGCTAGCAGTGATTCATTTAACTTGAACTGAGGCGTATATATTCGTAACTGATTGTTATAATATTAAAGTTGATGATTTGTCAACTAGGAATCAAAGTAGATTAGGTAGCTAAGAATTATAAGTTATCGCCTAGATGAAAGTGATCTGATTATTGAAAGTCTTCTCGTATCTCGCATACCTCATTAATTGCTCTCCGTATTTGGTATTTGGGTGCATCTCTAAACTTGGTAAATTGAATTTGCGTTGTTATTTCTATCTGAGAATAAACTGAGTTATTTTGTTTGTGGCTATAGTTTGACTTCCGATTCTCCCATACCCATGGTTGCGTCGGGGTGACCTTTACAACCTTAAGTGGTACATTTCAGTTCAAAAACTACCTCCTTAATTTTTTTTATTTTACATATCTTTTCAATGTAACGGGGTGTTCCAAGTTTAGGGCTTCTTCCTTCTTAACGATAATTGTGTCAATTCCTTGATAATGTATTGAATTTGCAAGAAACTTTGGAGAAAAATAACCAAAAATGTTTTTTATGAAGAACGAATTTCACTCAGCTAAACACAATGAAAAAAAACCAAACAAAGGGGACTATTTGACGTAGAAAATGTATAGCATGGATTTTAGAACAGGAAAAAGAAAAATACCCTGGTTCCATCAATAAATATAATTAACATTTTACTTAAATTTATAATATAACATTATTACCGAAGTATCATTTCACAGCAAAAAAGCTTATTTTTAAAATAAACTATAATCGTTTTTTATATTACGTTTTAAATATGCAATGTTGGCGTTTTTTTTAACTCAGGAAATTTCTAACATACGTATTCAATGAGTGAGTAAGTAAGATCCAAGCATATATTACCACAATTTTATTCTTGCTAAAAGCCTAAAATTTCACGACAGGTCGTTGATGAAAATCAGGACAATAAGCTCAAACTGAGAGCAATTAATCATCCCTGCTAGAATATTTTCCTTCACTGGAATTGGAGACTCAACTTCTCAGAGGTCGTTAACTTAGCTTTGATTGTGAATTCACTGAAAAGATTCTTACTCTACGTAATAGTACTTCTCTTTCTTAACTAGAGACTGTAGTTGCTGGTTATGTTTTTTAGCCATAGGGTTTACAGTTTTTTAATACTTTTCTTTTCCATTCTTTTTCTTATTTTTGTGTTACATAAGGTTATATTAAAAGAAGGAGACAGAAACATTTTTTGTTCTTGTAAATACGGTTTTGAACATTTCAAATAGTTCTCTTTATCTTAGTTTAAAAAAAATATAGCTAAAACTGTAAGTAAAGTTTCTAATAGGAAAATGTATCGATAGTAATAAGATGCCATGAGAATTCTAACACAGACATACATTTTTTCACACTTTTTTAAATAAAAAAAAAAACATTTTGTAGTACGCATTTTTTTCTGTTCAATACATAAAGTTAAGAATCCTTTTGCCACAGCAGTACAGGAGATGAAGTTGGAAGCAAATTTTTAATTATGATAAAAAATAGTTGACTTTGGTGAAAATTATTAATTTTATTTTTAAAAAACACAAAATATAACACTCTACGTATTTTGATGTACTCAAAATATATCAATTTTGAAGCATTATTTTGCATAAATAAGCCTTTGTTTCGAGTTTATATCTAATTCCCCACAGAAAAATTCTTGAAAAATGTAATCTCATTCATCCAATTTTTACTTACTCATACATTCCATTGAAAAAATTGAGTAGAACACTAAGGCATTCTCTATTTTCGGATTAAATTCATTTCAAGAATTTTATTTCGTTTCCTTCCCTTCCCCCCAAGAACTATGCACAAGAAAAAATTCTTAAATGCCTAGTTTCGGATTATTTAATATTTAAGAACATTGATAGGAATCTTTTTTTACTATTTCGTTTGCGTTTATTTTTTTTACAAATGAAAGTACTAAAAAATAATTTTCCTATGTATTCGATTCAGCTAAATAGACTTAATACTTGATTTACTTATCATTTCTACACTTTATTTTTTCAACAAAATCACTTAGCGGGGAAATAAAATCTACAGTTACTGTAAGCGTTATGAAAATGTGTCCCTAAAAATTATTAGATTATAAATTAATCACGTTTCATTGTCTTCTTGTGATTATTTCTATACTCCAACGATCTAGATTAATTTTTTAGTCTTGAAAAACTCATTAACCGTTAATGGACGTTCGCTTTTGCAATTTGCACGCAAATGAAGAAATTAGCAGGACAACTAATGTATCCTCCATTTTAATTTTCACGAAAGCTATAAAAAACGATGAAAATCAAGCATTTCTCTATGAAGAAGCTATCTGATGATGAAGTGAAATTAAAAGCATTTTTTTATTCTACCTAATTGCTCCAGAGTTAACTCGACTGTCTTTATTTTCATTAATAAGCAAGCGTAAGTCTTCTTTTTATTCTTCTAGGAAATAAAGTGGATTGCACCAAACAAAGTCTTTTTATTCTATAGTTTGCTATTTGTTGATTATTCTCATTGCAGGTATTTGCAGACAGTTTACACTAATGAAGAGAGAGAAGTATGAAATAACAAATGACATTATTTTACTCAGAAGCATTTCCTTTTAAGCTTTCAGTATGATTAGCGAGTTTTAATCTATTGTTGTATTCTTATTACAACATCATTTTGTTTTCCTTTCTAATAATAAGGCACAATTTCCGAACAATATATGTGCATTTTTTTTTGCACAAAAGTCTTTTATCTTTCGCTTTTCTTCTTTTTTTAACCAAAATTGTTGGTTTTTTATTGACTTTGTGACGTATCTATCCGCGATCCTTCAACTAATCATCTTAGAAAATCTTTAGGCTATCAATTCGCGTTATTCACAACCAACACTTTGGAAGAAGAAAATCGTGATATTCAAATTAACTTACTATATATAGTCGAAGTTTTCTAGCTAGAATAGAGAGTAGCAGAGAAGGTAAACCCGATTTTCCGGTGAGATTGTTACTGAAGGTATCATATTTGAATTCTTTTCACTAAGAACGTGAGATTGTTACTGAAGGTATCATATTTGAATTCTTTTCACTAAGAACGTGAGATTGTTACTGAAGGTATCATATTTGAATTCTTTTCACTAAGAACTTATTAGGTTGAAGCTTTAAAGTGACGATTGTTTACTGAAAATAAATTGATATTGGATTAAATCAGGGGATAGTTTAGATCCTTTATAAAGTAAAGATGGAGTTTGATAGTCTTCTAATCGATCGCGTATTCCCATCATTGCTCCACTTTCACGGTTAACATCGAGACATTCTCTTACTATTATTGATTGCAATTGTGTCGCTTCATTGTGTGATAAATAAATAGATTGATTGGATCATGGCGAGTGTTTCTTCCCTATCACCCCTATATTTAGGTGCCCAAGAGAGAGGTGACAACCTCTCACAACTTTTTCTCAGTAAAAACAAGAGAAGCCATTTTCAATTGATTTCTTTCTGAATGTTCCTAAGATTACCTGAGAGTGTTTATTTGCAATAACTTCTTTTGTATTTTATAGTATTTTTTCATTCTTTACTTGATTTTATTATTTATAAAGTTGTATCTACAGGGTGTCCCCGAATGCCATGTACAAACTTAGAAGGAATGTAGAAAACATCCTGATAAGCCATGGGAAAGCATAGGTGGAAAACGATAGGTGACGCTATACGTCAGGTCTAAGGTCAGCATGTGTGGTTTCCTCATTTCAGACACGGACGGCGTGCAATGACCATGAATTGTTATACGAACGCCGAGTTGGAGGATATTAACTTTTTTACGGCCTAGTCAACATACTGCTGTTCCATTGTATGAGGAAAAATATCCAACGAGGTGGCAAACGAATCATCAAACGTTCACTGGAGTGTATCAGAACCTGTTGCGGAACATGGATCTTTCAGAACCACGATTGAAGATACTGAGTGGCCGTGAATAATCCGAACACCCATATTCGAAGAGGGTGTGTTGTATGTTGTTTACCAATATTCCGGTATCAGAGTATGAGCTCTTGCCGTTGCGTCCGGAAGATCTCAAACAACTGTCCATCGTATACTGCAGGGCGAAGCCTTACATCCGAAGCGCCATCTCATTACAGAAGGTGTGTACGTGAGCATTTGGACCATGCATTCCCTAACAGGTGGATTGGGTGTGGTAGTTCCATCGCTTGGCCTCCCAGATCCTCTGATTTATCTCCTCTGGGGTACCATGAATTCCCCGTCAGTTCTGAAATGAACCTGGTGGCACGGATATCCATAGCTGCTTCTACGATCCGTAAAACGCTCTGTATTTTCAAACATGACTGTCAATCCGTGTCGCGTTGGTGTCGTACGTGCATGCATGCCAATGACTGCAATTTCTAACGTCTCCTGTGATGCTTTTGTCGTACTTTTTATTTATTATAGTTTTCTTTGCGTAATAAAGCGTTTTACACTACATTTTGCGTTGTAGACTTACTGTTTTTGTGCCTATTTATCTCGTTAGGGTTACGTTTCTCATGCTTTCCTATGTAATTATGGCTCCTCAGGATGTTCTCTACCTCTCTTCAAAGTTTGTAAACGGTATTCGGGGACACCCTATATATGAATTAAAGCTTAAATTTCAGGTTATTTTTTTTTTATTTCTATCTTCTAAGTCCAATGCATTAATTCCTAACTAGCTCAATATTCATAAATTAACACTTTAATCTCCCATGTTTATTAACATTATAATGTAACTTGAAAAGTGTTTCATTTTCGTATTCCATGTACAAAATACAATGCAAAATAATTGGGGGTGTTTTTTTTTTTTTGCTATGAATCAAAACATTAATAATGTCCATGAAATTTATAAGATGAAAGTTCCTTGAACTTAGAATCATGACACACATCCTTGTTTATTTTATTAAACAGTCTATTCCTTCAGAAATTTCACAATTTTATTTTCGTAAAATAAAATAAAAAGGTGGAGATAGAAAAAGTATAAACGCGTATTTTTATAATTCTTAATTCAATTTTGTAAATATGTCATTTTAAAAAGCCATCAAAAAATATCTAATATTCCCTTTAAAGCTACAGTAAATTTGATGTATCTATGCCTTTATGTTTTCGGCGTGTTTTTACTTTTTATTACATTAGTCTAATGCAGTTCTTTTTATACTACTTCTTTTTCTTTCAAGTAATCAAACATAATATGCATTTCAGGTAACACAATGTTTATTCAATTACGTATAAAACTGATATTAATACATGGTATTAATTTTAATAGCTATAAGTTAGATCATCAGAGTTAATTATGAATAACAATTATACAAAAACTACTACAATCTCCCAACTTACTTAACTACCTTACGGATTTCTTACTTCAGTTTAAAAAAGAGGTAAACTATATCGCGAACAGAAAATAGAAGGTATATGATAGGCGAAGTTCAATATGTTTACAAATGATGCATTTATTATGTTTCATTTTAGCCTGCTACATGTGTAAGGGCGCCTCCCTTGGGTGCCCTCCTCCTTGATTACACAGGTCTGCGATGGAAAAATTGTTGTATTTTTAACTAGTGGGTTTAACTATATTTTTTGTGCTGATTACGGGAAAAATAGTGAAAAATTCCATCACCCTTACATAAGTCACAAATTTCATCTGAAATTTTCTTATTTTCAGGAGTTTCAGGTCCAGTATGCGTACGAATTTTCAATATTATAGCCAATATAATTGGTGAATTTAGTCTGAATTATGGATCTTTTATGGTGAATAGGTTACTAAACAATGTATGTTATTCACAAACACAGTTTTATTCTATTTATTTGCTATGACAATGAATCTAAACTCGGAATACCAGTTCCTACTGGAACGAGATATTTCTCATTCTCTCTGCCCCCTCCCCAATCCTATTGGCTGCTAGGCGTCGAGCGCCGTGACCTTGGTTGCAGTCAGTGAAGTGACTCAGTGTGGAGCTAGCCACTGTGGTGTAAACATCAAACAGTTTTGTGCTACGGTATTTAAAAGAAATGGCTACTAGAGGATGTGTTAACTCTCCTAACTGTTTCTGTTATATTTGTGGGTCTTATACCGTCAAGAAGCAACAAAGGAACGTTTCTAATTTTGTTCAGAAGGTGTATTTTGCATACTTTGGTATTAAATTAGGGGACCAAGATAAATCTAGGGCGCCCCATGTAGTGTGTTCTGTGTGTGTTGAAGAACTAAGACAACGGTTTAAAGGTAAGAAGAAATCATTTCAGTACCCATGATTTGGAGAGAGCCGAAAAATCACAGTGATGACTGTTATTTTTGTTCTTGTTCAGTGCAAGGTTTCAATTTTAAAAAAAACAGGAAGGACATTTCATACCCAACCATCATACGTTCGGCTATTCGCCCTGTACCTCATGGACCTGACTTGCCTATTCCTTCACCTCGGGATACCCTGGAAAATATTTTAGACGATTTAGACCAAATATCACATATTAGCAGCGACAGTGATGATGGCTACGATCCAGGTACAAATGACCCTGAACTTTTCTCTCAATCAGATTTGAACGACTTAGTACGAAATCTGGGCCTCCCAAAGGTTACAGCGGAAGTTTTAGGGTCTAGACTTAAAGAAAGACATTTAAACTGCGGTGTTTCATTTTCGTGGTTCCGATTTAGAGAAAAGGAATTTGTCCCTTTTTTACGTAAGAGGGGGACCTAGTTTTCTTCAACAATGTACCTGCAATTTTGGAAATGTTCAAAATTATGTATGAACCAGAGGAATGGAAAGTTTTTATCGATTCGTCAAAAAGGAGTTTGAAAGCTGTACTTCTTCACAATGGTAACCGATATGCTTCTGTGCCTGTTGGACACTCAGTCCATTTGAAAGAATGCTACGAAAATCTTGAGTTTATTCTTAATAAGCTCAGCTACTCTGATCATAAATGGACCATTTGTGGTGATTTGAAAGTTATTTCTATGTTACTAGGTCAACAAAGTGGTTACACAAAGTTTCCATGTTTCCTCTGTGAATGGGATAGCCGTGACAGGAAACAACACTACGTAAAGCAGACGTGGCCAATCAGAAAGGCTCTTATTCTTGGAGTTAAAAATGCTGAAAGACAAAGTTTAGTAGATCCTAAGAAGATCTTGTTTCCACCACTTCATATAAAATTGGGGCTAATGAAACAGTTTGTGAAAGCATTAGACAAAGAAGGAGAGTGTTTCAAGTATCTTTGTGAACAGTTTCCTGGTCTATCCGATGCTAAGCTGAAAGAGGGCATCTTTGTTGGGCCTGACATAAGAAAACTTTTTAAAGATGAAACTTTTGTCACTAAAATGGAAATGAAAGAAAAAAATGCCTGAAATTCATTTAAACTTGTTGTACCAGGCTTTCTGGGAAACAAAAAAGATCCAAACTACAAAGCTTTGGTTGCTGAATTGTTGCAAAACTACAAAATATTGGGCTGCAACATGAGTGTCAAAGTTCATTTCCTCCACTCACATCTGGACTACTTTCCAGAAAATCTTGGGGCTGTAAGTGAGGAACAAGGAGAACGTTTCCATCAGGATATAAAAGAAATGGAGCGCAGATACCAAGGTCGTTGGAATGTCAACATGATGGCAGACTACTGTTGGATGTTAAAACGGGAAAATTCATAAGAACACAGCCGAAAAACTACTAAAAGAAGCTTCGATGGGAAAAGAAAACGTTTTTACAAAGACTTATAATAGCATTTTCAACACATATGTATCCCTATTATTCTTATTTAAGCTATTTATCTTTGTTTTTCTTTCTTTTAGTTTATGTTAAAATAATAAAAACAGACCCAAAATTTACGTTTTTTGTACTTTTTTCAAAATTTTACCTTTATTTTGTAGGCAAGCCTTACGTGATAGAAAAAAACCCATGTCATTTTTGAAATCAGCGCAAATAACTAAATAAAAATCAGTTAATAAAATCAAAACAATTTTAAAAACGTTTTTTTTTTTTTTTGCAGACCTGTGTTATCAGCGTGAGCTAAAGGTGTAGGAATAAATTAAGAACTAGAAGCTGCCATGATCTTAATATGACTTTATCAAAATCTTAAGCTTAAACCTCTAACAGAATAGATAATAATATATGTGAGATAATCTACGGTGGCTAAACACACAATATGTATAATACCGAAATAACGTAACTCGGACCACTATCAATAACTAACTTGCCTAAGCTCAATTCCAATACTAATGCAGATTCGAATATTAAATAGTCACTCCTACCTTAATGTCAAATGAAGTAGCAATCAATCTGATCCTAATTGAAGTTGTTGTGGTTTACTGGAGTGCAATGGTATGCACTTTGACCTAAAGGCTCTCTGTCACGAATAACTTCTGTTGGCTGTCACTTAACATTTCCAAAACCTCTTCACGCTTGAATCACGGATTACCATAACATTCCCCAAATTTCCACACCGCTTACTCTAACGTCTGATATTTAAAAGCTTCCTAATTTGCATCTTTCCTTCACGCTTCACTCTTGGGTTTAGTTGGAAAAGAGTTGCCATTAATTCTGGCCCCAAAGAACCCAAAGGACATGTTAATGAAAAAACGCGTGAGTCCGTCACACATGGAACACATTAAATTTGACAACATGTAGGAATGTCATTGCTTTCTTTGAAAAAGAAATGTTAAAACCTTTTGAAAGAAAACTGGAGTAGCTATCAAAAGTAACATACTTCACATGTTTCATATTCATTTATTACTTTGGGCGCATTCGGGCCATAGAGAATAGAGCAAACGAAATACAATGGAACGGAAAGAAAAATTAAAGAAAGAATGGAAGAATACAGAGCGTACATTTTCACAAAGTAGTTTAACAACGCTATTAAAATTGTTAGATATTTTTTCCTAAAACTTTTTTTTTCTTTTACCCTTTAGCCCTTTTCGTTACCATGCAACCACTAGCGGAGCTTGCTATGTATAGAGCAAAATCCCATTGTAACTTCCTGTGGCTGTATGGTCTATTTAGGTATACAACCAGTGGAACCAGCACAGAAACATTACAACAGTGTAACAAGAACAGAAACATTATAACAGTGTAACCGGCACAAAAAAAATTACAAGGTATATTTTCTTTTATTGGCATTGTATTAAATTACAAAAGCTAAGCTACAAAATTCCTAGGTTACAAAAATTTGAAAAAATAGGAAAATTAAAATAAAAATTACAAATCTTTGCAAAATTGCTTGAAATGTTCCTAGGAACAAAAAGCTTTTCCACGTGCGTTACATAAGTGTATTGTCATTTTTGTTCCATTTCTTCATCATAAATAGATTAATCCGTATCAGAGTCCCTGTCGTACACATTGGTTTCCGGCAAATATTCTCATTCAGTATCACTTTCGTTAAAATCCAACAACGATGCCATATTCGCAAGAAAAAGTAAAAATAAACAACAAAAATAGTTATTCAAACTTTAAAAAGAGAAACGAAACACAAACAAACGTGCACCTTAATCAGGGTCGAAAGGAAAAATAAAATGTGCGTCGTAACGTCAAATTCAGTATCTCCATAAATGCCAGTTTATTGGTGACGGTCCTCGTAATTTTGTGCTACGGTCAAGTGACGAGGACGTCATCTGAAATGGCATCCCGCTTTCCTTACTTCCTCGCCAACGGAAGGACTCTGGAAACCTTGTCAGATTTATCGTGCATCAACCCCTCTGAGAGGGGGGTCTTCAGTGCCACTAGATTTCAGACCCACGACTTGACAACTTCGGCCACGAGTCCACGACCATGACCTCAAGGCTACTGCAACCACATATATACAATGATAGCAAGACTATTTCACAACTCTAAAATTTGACATTTTTGGTAATTCTTATGACCTCAGTTAGAGTTTTATGTAAATAGTGTGCCTCATCAGAGTACCGGTTGATTCAAAATAAGTGTAACCAATTTTAAAAGCATATAGCTTTAATGGTGAATTTCTATCGTTTTCCTATAGGTTTTATTTTAAAAATGAAACATTTAAATTATACCAATCTAACCATTTTATTAATGGGAGTAAGTTACAGTACTGAAATTGGATCCTCAATCCTGGAACGAAATTTTACAGCTTTTGAAAGATGGTTATTCACATTCTGCAAATAAAGCCTTTAAAATTCGAAAAAGACATTTTCCTATAGTATTCTTGTCTAAACTTCAAAAAAAAAAAAAATTTGGTTCGCAATCAAAAGCTCCACGGAAAAATGTGTTCGAAAGGATGTCCTTAATAAAAGAGAAAAAAATTGAAAAGAATTATCGCTGTAGAAAATTTTTTGCCTCAAAAACCTATGGCAAAGAAACTATAGATGTAACAATCGACAATTTATCGTCAGATAAAGAAAATTGGCTATAAAAAAGTAAATTTTCTAGTTTGTCATCAAATTCTGTTAAGACCGCAGAAAAACGAAGAAAACGTTCTTAGTCTCTGTATTTATTGTTACGCAAAGGTAGATAGAAAACATGGATAAATTCTGATGAAGCACAGTTTCATCTTCCATTCATAACTGGCAAAACGAACTCAATATATTTCAAGCAAAAGACGCAATGATGAAGATATTTTGAAAAATACAAGTTGGCCGTCAGATTTTATGGTATGAACGGAAAGATCCTCTCAAGGCTTAAAAAACCATTTTTTTGTAGAACCAAACTTTAAAATTGATGCTAAATACTATCAGAATGAAGTTTTGGAACAATTAATCAAAAAAGTAAACGTCTTTACCCTCAAGTAAACTTTGTTTTTCACCAAGATTCTGCACTAAGTCATAGTGTAAAATCAACTTTAAAATGGCTGAAAGATTAAAAAATAAATTTTCTGCCTCCTGATGAATGACTATCACTATCCCTTGTCTGTGTTCCTTGCGATTATTTTTTATGGGGATACTTAAATAAACAATTTAATAGACGTAAAGCAAGAGCATTTCAAGGGCTTAAAAAAGCAATTTAAGAGGGATTTGGAAAATACCCTAAAAATGATCGAATAAACTCTTTTAGCTTAGCCAAAACACTTAAAAAAGTATACTGTGCTAGAGGAAACCACATTGAAAATTCCATGTGAATAACTTTATTCAATAAAAGTTTATGAGCCTCTGAAATTGGTCACATTATTTATAAATCAACCGGTAGAGTAAAAACTGTTTTTATGCTACTTAATTTTAATCCAACAACAGTTCCAGAAACAATTTAGTTTTTAGAACAAAACTTTTCAAATCAAATCATACCGTTGAAAAGGGTATTATTTACTTAGCAAATTCTTACAGCAAGAATAAATTTTATGTCAAAAGTATTAATTCTAGAAATTACACTTCAAAAACAAATTATATTACGTTCCACCAATAACACACACAATAATTCAAATCAATCATGCAATCAAACCATCTCTGCAACATTTGCCTTTGAAAGGAAATCCCTCAGGGAAAGGATCTGTACTACGATCTACAATATTAATTTTGTTTGCTGAATAAAAACATAAACACGACAATAAATTCATTCATTTTCGGTTTTAATTTTTAAAGATGAGCAATAAAACCCCAATTTAAACTTTAAACTGACATATATTTTACATATCGAAATTAAAACGCGTTGTAATTAAGAACTTTTATAAATCGCGATGAAGCATGCTTTCGAATGCATTCTATCAGCACGTTTTAATAACTATCCAATTACAAGTTTCATTACTCACAAGGAAGAACATTTTTTTCTCAATTTCATCATTATTTAAGATAACATTTAATCCACGTTACGTAAGTACCCAAATATTTACTTGGTTCATATTATTCATAAAAACTTAAGAAATAAAGTAAATGCATTTCCCTCTAAATTAAATTTTGTTGCCGAAAGAGGAAACTCGCGTCATACTTTATCAAAGATATGCGAAAGATAAAAAAACAAATACTCAGTTTAGATACCAAAGATAATTTCTATTAAAAATAAC
The DNA here is from genome assembly GCA_019973935.1 of Trichonephila clavipes. Classification (NCBI taxonomy): domain Eukaryota; kingdom Metazoa; phylum Arthropoda; class Arachnida; order Araneae; family Nephilidae; genus Trichonephila; species Trichonephila clavipes. Next base: position 129,436 of record BMAU01004239.1, read on the forward strand.
TTTTCTCTCTATAACATATCTGAAAGGATTAAACTGATGGAGAATAAATTGTAAATTAATTAAAACAAATTAACACAAAACAGTTTTTCTCCGAGCTTTCTCTCGCGAAAACTCATTTTCTCAGACTAATTAGGCGACATACAAGACGCGCTTGAGAGAAATGGAGACATTCTGTTCAAATTATTTCTTAAAGATTACGAAGATGGAGATGTAATATTAATTTTTCTGCTTTTCCTTTTGGTCTACAAACAAAACAAAAAAGATTATCTTCCTTTGCAACTGAGAAATCTTTTTCTAATTTTGATTCAGTTTTTTTGGATTGATAGTTATTCTAATGTTTAAGGTTTTTATGATTATATGTATTCAATATTAACTAATGCCCATTGAGAATAACGATATTTATTTTTATGCCTTTTTTAAAGAATGACGACTTTAAAAAATAATATGCTGTATCCATGGCGTATTATTTTATATTATATATATTTATATATTTTATTATTATATATTATTTTTTACATATTAATTGGGTTTTCATTTAGAAAAGTAGTGATTCTAAAAATTAAGTTTGTTGCTTTAATCCTCTTCGAATAAATACCGAAAATTAAATTCTATAGAATTTTTTCGACTTTCTAAGAAGCATTATTTCGAATATTCAATGCAAAAATATAAAATTAATATTAGAAAATAAATTTTAATAAATATTTTATTAATTCAGTTTGTGAAATTCTTAATTGTATTTTGATCAAAAATCTTCTTTCGTTGTAAATAAATTTTAACTTCTTTAAAATTATTTTTCCATGATATTAGAGGATATAATCTAACCAGAAACACTTTTTAAACAGGAGAATGTTAAAATGTCAAGGATATTGATGTAATATTCCGACTTCATTTTGCAGAGAACATAACATAACCAATTAATTCTTCCTGTATATCATTTTTTCTTTAATACATATTTTCCCATGTCCGTCAGCAAATTATTGTCCTGTATATAAAGTTATTTCGCCTCCCTAGTTAAAAAAATTTTAATATTTTTTTATTATTATTTTGACATACAATGCCAAGAATCCATTATAAAAATAAATTGAGCAATTGCTTATTTATTGTATATTTTTGAAAATATAAGGTACAGTATACGAATATATTTTTTACAAGCATCTGATTCTTGCTTGTACTAATTTCTCTTCGGAAAGATGTACACTCATGAAGTGCCTACAAAAGAACAATATAGAGTGGCCTCCTCCTTTATCTGCTTTTGTTGATGGAAATTCATCTTTTACATTTTTTGTGCATTCATTAATAGCATTTTTACCTGTATTAATTAGATTCTAAATTTTGTGTGTTTGTTAACATTTTCTGTACGTAAATATACATGTGTATATGTGTGTATATATATTTGTATGTGTATGTATGTATGCTTTATGTTTTTGTTTTTTGAACATTTTTTTTTCTTATCTTCCTCATTGTATAATTTCATTATTGGTTTTCTCCGTCTGTATGTGAGCATTCTTGTATTTAATTCTGTATTTGTTGTTTCTGTATTTCCCAAGGTCCCAAGGTTTCTGTATTTCCCCTTTTGGTTCCCATTTGTGCCTCTATACTTCTACATGTAATCTCCATTGTCTTGTGTATTGACTTACGTTTGTAAGCCTTGTGTTATACTTGTCGGCACACAAGGAGTCTATCTAGAGTAAAAAAAAATACTTATAATAACCACATGGTGAATATTAATATTATTTTACAATCATAAGACTTCTAATATATGAATACTATTTTAAAACACTATTTTTAAACGTAAAAGCAGTCTTAGTTTTCTTTATACAAAAGAAACAACTAAAGAATAGCATATTAGAATCTTTCTTTTAACTTGTGCCCTGGAAATTATGAGGCCGATGTTTTAGGAGGTATCCCATTCTTTAAGCCTTCTAACAAGGAAGAAGAAATACTGTTGTTTATCTAAAGTAAATTGCTTTTTAATGCTTTTTTAAAAAAACTATTCTTTGATATGCTCTTTTGATGATATTCTTCGGTACTTATCAGTATTAGTGACTTTTAAGCCAAACACAGCAATACGTAAAAATACGCGATATTCTACACCATAGTCAGTACATCTTATTGAACAATATCTCCAGTATTCGTATTGGCGACAACTCAGGAAAGTAGTCGCCAACCTATGGTCTCTATAACCAATATAAGTATCCAATCCGAATCTCAAATTTAAATATTGGAGTATTGAAACCTAAATAAATATATGTGTGTTATAATTTCTAAAAGTTGTTCTACATATATACATAAGTAATCAGTTAACGAGATTTATAAATCAAATAATTTGATAATTTTACTCCTCCATAAAAAAGCAATTCGTTTTAATAAAATAAATTTTTATTCAGAGTTAAATATATTGCAAAATATTTTTATGTCATATTGATTAATACTTTTATTATTTTAATGCTTACATAAAACTCAGATAGTTGAGCTGTAGATACATGTCAGAGAGTATCAAAAAATATTTTATTTCAAAATAATTGTATGAGTTCAGATAAGTGAGTTTCCTGATAATTTACCTAAGCAAATCTATTTCCAAACAATATCAGCTTATTAATATGATTTATGTTTAGATGCATGCAGAGTAAATGTAGATTGTAACAATAAAATTATTTTATTGTTAATATAAAAAATATTATATATATATATATATATATATATATACAAGTCAGTGCACTATGTATTATACTATAAAGTTAATATAATGAAAACAAGCTCTTTTTATATTCCTGCATATGTAATTTATATATAAACTATTTCAAATATTTAAAAACAAAATCATATGAGAACTACATCGATACGACTAAAAATATGTATTTGATATTGCTTTAGATATGTATTAATTCACTCAAATATTATTTTAATAAAACTTTATTCATATAGCTTTGAATATTTTTATTTCATCAAACACACAAAATGGAAAAAAAATTCCAATTTAAGAATCTAAAATCCCGTGACTTCATATTATAAAGAACGTTGCCATATTCTATAAAACTGAGTGATATCTTTGTTCAAATTCTGAAATGTTTCACAAAAAGAACGAATGTTACAGACAGTCAGCACCAGAGTCAAGAAGAAAAATAAAATAGTAAAAAATGGATTAATTGACTATGTGGAAAAAAGGATATAAGCCGATTATGAGACAAGAAAGAGTGGATGAGCAAACTGCTCCGTGAAGAACTATTTTGGAGGAGAAAAAAGTGATTTGAGATGAGTTGAGCTATTAGCAGAATAATAAAGAACTTGTTTCTGTATTTCGAGAAAGGAACCTCTCTTTCTAAAGAAGGGGCTAATATTTTGATTCTCATAACCCTCTCATAAACTACCATTATTTCACGGCCTCATAGTAAATCATTAAAAATCCATTCACGAGGAGTGATAAAGAGTTAAAATCGCAGAACTAATTCTTCATTCCACCAACAGCACTTTAAGAACTTTTGCAAGTTAAATTCAATTTAATTTCAAAGTTCGCTTGTGGTGTGATATGGGAACTACAGAGAGAGGGAGAGAGTTATATATTAACGTCACACTGTAAAACTGCAAGAGGACTATGGCCAAGTTCTATTTTGTAAACAAAACATTTTGTCGAAACCGAATAACTTCCGATCATACTTCCGGTGTAACGTTAATCTATGCAAAAGCATTGAAATTCAACTTTTTTCAAATTTCTAATGCTAGTTTTTGAAACTTTTTTTGAACTATATGGATAGAAGATGATCTGTAGATATTAAGTTTAGGATTTTATATTATTTATTTCAGTATCTTTTCTAAAACACCTTGGTAATTTATTTAATGACTGGAAGCAGAAAAGAGTACTAATGACTGCAGCGCTCTCATAGTAAGCTTTACAGTAGAACTTATCCATTGACGGTAGACATCGTAATTTGTAACTATTGTCAATTGACTAAAATGACACTTGAGCTGGAACTCCCCTCTCTCTCCTAAATTCCGCACCACACCAACAGGAAGATGTTTGAGCCTCGACATATTTAACGTTGTTGTACACTTGATTCATTGGAAATTAACACATTACTCTGTTTTTGTACTCTCCAGCTCTGATATAGTGTGGTGAAAGTAGTCATTTCTTTTTTTATATACTTGGAGCATATCGCGGTTTACTTGCAGCTTTATAGGAAAATAAATCAAAATATGTAGTCTAAAGCTTTTAAACAATACTTTAACTGACGTAGGAGCCCATTGAAGCCAAAAAAAATTTAATATTATTACAGGAAGCTTTGGAAGTCCTTCTTTTCATTCGATCTTCACAGATTTCTGGAACAACCACTTATCTTACAGTTCATAAGTTTTGTTACCAACAGCTTGAAGAACAACTATCTTGTTCACTTTAACTCTAAGACCTCTATTCACGTACATAAATTAAAATTGTATGCAGGTTTACTATTTATTCCCTTTTTGAAACAGTAAAAGAAGGTATTTTACCCACCACAATAATTAAACAACATTATTTGCTACGGCAATATCCAGTAAACAACTAGAGATAAACGAGAAGGACACGCGTTTAATTTTAACCGAGAACAGAATGCGTCTGATACAGTAAACTCATGAGTTGAAGTATAATTGTGTTGAAATACTGAAAAACGTGGTTAGAGTGCTTAACACATTGCATGAGGGAAACGTAATTATACCTTTTTTACAGTCTGTCTCTAAAGAATGGGTCACGTAAAAGTACTTACAGTAAAACCTGCTTTTGTACGGTAGAAAGGGACCACATAAAAAGAAATTACACGAAAAAAACATTCAAGAAAAATTCATAAATACTTACATATAGAAAACAACTTTGTCAACATACTGCAAAAAAAATTTTATGCGGTGAAGAGGAATCCTCATAAAAAAAAGTCGCACTTTGAAAATACGACAATCATTAACAAATTTTATGAGAAAGTGCTTCCAAGCAAAATAAATAATTAAATTACACATAGAAACGTTTTTAAAACATTAAATTTCTCATTGTAAGAATGGAAAAGTTTTCAGAGTGCGCATACATAATTCACTACTACTCGTCGTAATCCAAAGCACGCATCTTTCTTTGATGAATTAGTTCAAAGTCGTTTTTCTCACTTGAAGATACGATTTCAGTTGGTTTATTTTTTTTGTTACCTTAAAGTAAGTGTAAAGTAATTTTTTGCAATGACGGTAGGTTGGACAATTGCTTGTAAACGTCACGATTGCCAGATATACATAATCGAATCTTTTTTGGAATTTCCAACTCCTTTCAGAATTGGTGTTTATTTTAAGAATATGCTTTTCCGATTTTCTAGAAAGCTGGATCCCAGCATATATTTTATCAGCTTTCAAAGAATTCGGTTTTTTGTCCGTCTTCATAATTTCTAAGATTATTGATAATGTCACTGTCCTTAACAGTTTCGTCTTCAATCAAGCGCGTGCTGCTAACGCGTTGAGAGAAAGCCATTGAACGTGCATTGTTTGGAAATTGTTTATAACACATGAACAGAAAGTCTTGAAGTGTACGTATGTACATTGATAGAGAAAACATTACACAGACACCAAAACTGCTGAAAACCGTGGACCGCATAAAAAAAGATCGCACATGCAGCGACCTTACAGCTCAACATAACGACTCCAAAACTGAACTGAATTGATCTATTATTATTGTAGCGTGCCTGGTTCCATGTGTTGTTGTTTTTAGAAGTTTACCTCTTAATTGCACATTTAATCTAAAGTTAATAAATGTTTATTGTTATTTAATTCAACCGTGTTGTGATGAAGAATGCTTAACCACCCAACGCGGCAGTGGTGACCCCTTTTTGGACTTAAAAACACGTAAGCTATTCTGTTCTAATGGCGAATGCAATACAAATTCTTCTACTACGGATGATCACCCCGTAGCGAAAGATTTTTTTTTTCTCCTTCTCCTCAAGGCCACTTGAAGCATCTGCTCGGAGATTCGCTTCGCTTCCTGCTTATTCTACAATATGACTAGTGAAACCGTTGAAGTCGCTCGTATTGCGTTGCGGCTGCCGCCGTTTTGGAAATCCAACGTTCGTCTATGGATTGCGCAATGCGACCATGCATTCACATTCAGTGGTATCTCCAGTGATGATACTAAGTATTCTGCTTTGGTTGCGAACCTGGATGCTGAAACTCTCTCCTACGTGTCGGATATTGTGTTAAGCCCTCCGAACAGTGACAAATATCACACTCTCGCAGCGGCTCATCACCCAATTTAGCGACTCGGAGACTCAAAAAATTAAGAAACTGCTTACTGACCTTCAGCTAGGAGATGAGAAGCCCAGCCACCTGTTGCGAAAAAAATGAAAGAGCTGTCTAATGGCCAACTCCAGGATGACTTTCTGCAAAGTTTGTGGCTTCAAAGAATGCCACCACATATCCAGACTGTTTTATCTGCATCCTCAGAGCCTTTGATAAACTGGCTATCATCGCTGATAAGGTTTCTGAGGTTGTTGGTGCATCCTCGACTATCTGTGCGGCCAAAACTGTTCCTCCACCATCCCAGTCATCTTCATGCAGTGTTCAGCCAACCATGGACTCTCTCGCCAGGCAGATCCAAGAGCTGTCTCTACAAGTTGCTGAACTGACAAGAGAGCGCAATTCCTCTCGCCACCAACGATATAGTTCTGACCGCCGGAGATCACATTCACGCTCTAGGAGTGTCAATAGAGGAAGTGGCATCTGCTACTATCATCACCGTTATAAAGAGCAGGCCCGCAAGTGTGTTTCACCTTGTGCATTTGTGCAAAAAAAACGAGTAAGCTCTGTCATAGCTGGAATGGCAGAGCCCTCGAAACATACCAGCCGGTTATTTTATTAGACCGCAAGTCTGGCCAGAAATTTCTCATAGACTCTGGGAGTGAAATCTGTGTCATCCCACCTTCTCCAACTATGAATAAATCACCTCAGTCTAACTTCTCCTTATTTGCTGCTAATAATACCAAAATTCCAGCCTATGGTATGGTCCGTAAAGAACTGAACCTGGGTCTGAGGCGACCTTTTATCTGGACTTTCATAATTGCTGATGTATCATCTCCTATAATTGGTGCTGATTTTCTAAAGCACTTCAACCTTTTAATCGACCTTAAGAAAAAAAGGTTGGTGGATGTGGAAACTTCTCTTTTCACTTCTTGTGTTTTTCAAATATTGTACAGCCCTCAATCCTCACTGTAGATGCAAACATCAGTTTTTAAAAACATCTTATCGGAATATCCAGACCTCAGCAACCCTTCTTTAATTTCCAAATCAGCATCACATGGCACAGTCCACCATATTATTACTACTGGCCCACCAGTCACTGCCAGGCCTAGAAGGCTACACCCTAAACTGTATGATGCAGTGAAGGTAGAATTTGAATTTCTTCTTGCTCAAGGCATTATTAGACCTTCCAAAAGTCCCTGGAGTTCTCCTCTTCATGTTGTGCCCAAATCTGACTCTACAGTTAGACCTGTTGGGGATTACAGGCAGCTGAATTCTGTTACTGAGTTCGACAGCTACCCCATGCCTTATTTGAATGACTTTGCTCATGCACTACATGGCAAGAAGATATTTTCCAAAATAGACATTTTTAAGGCATTCCACCAAATCCCTATAGCTGAGTGTGATATTCTAAGACAGCTGTAACAACTCCATGGGGTCTTTACGAATATACCCATTTGTGTTTTGGCCTTGTGAATGCACCACAAACCTTTATGCGATTCATGCATGAAGTACTAAGAGGACTTCCTTTTTTTTTTGTTTTGTCTACTTGGATGATATTTTGTGCTACTCAGAAAATGCTGAGGAGCATCGTTCTCACTTTTAAGAACTATATTCCAAAGACTGAGCTCATATGGTTTAAAACTAAATATCTCTAAATGTGTATTTGGTGTGACTGAACTCATTTTCCTTGGCCACCTTATCACTCCTGATGGCATTAAGCCATTGCCTGACAAAGTTCAAGCAGTTCTTGATTACAAACAACCAGAGACTGTTGGCTCTCTGAGAAAATTTTAGGACTGTTAAATTTTTATAGACGTTTCTTGCCCAAAGCAGCTGAACAACAGTATCTTTTAAGTGAATTTTTAAAAGGTTCTAAAGGTAAGAAGGACTCAAAGCCTTTAAACTGGTCTTCTGAGGCAATTACAGCATTTCAGAGGTGTAAACAAGCTCTTGCTGATGCTGCACTTCTTGCTCATCCTTCACCTTCTGCCCCGCTTGCTCTTCATGTGGACGCCTCTGATTATGCCATAGGAGGTGCACTTCACCAAGTTGTGGACTCTGAGCTACAGCCATTGGCTTTCTTTTCCAGAAAACTTACTTCATCTGAAAAGTCTTACAGTGCCTACGACCGTGAACTCCTTGCTATCTACTCGGCTATCCGACACTTTCGGTATATGCTGGAAGCTAGAGATTTCACAGTGTTTACTGACCACAAGCCCCTCACTTATGCTTTTAGGCAAAAAGTGACAAGTGTTCTCCACGGCAGATCCGTCAGCTGGATTTCATCTCTCAGTTCACCACAAATATTGTACACATTCCAGGATCTGACAATATTGCTGCTGATGTTCTCTCTCGTGTTTCTGCAATCACCTTCCCAAGTCAAATTGACTATGACTGTATTGCTGAGACACAACAGACTGATCAGGAGCTTCACACCCTAATAGCATCTGGAACTTCCTTGGAACTCAAAAAGGTAACTTTTCCCAATTCGTCTACTGAAATTATGTGTGATCTATCAACGGGCACAGCCAGACCCTACATCCCAAAACAGCATCGCCAAGATGTTTTCTCTGCTATGCATAATTTATCCCATCCTGGCATACGTCGATCAGTGCATTTGATGAAGCAGCGTTTTGTTTGGCCATCAATCTCATCAGATGTAGCTAAGTGGGCAAGACACTGCCTAGCTTGCCAAAAATCCAAAATTCATCGTCATACTAGATCACCTCTTTCATCATTTCAAGAACCTTCCCAACGTTTTGATCATGTTCATCTGGATCTCATTGGACCTCTACCTCCATCAAATGGCTACACCTATTGCCTGACAATGATTGACCGTTTTTCGAAATGGCCAGAGGCCCAACCTCTCAAAGACATAACTGCTGAGACTGTGGCTGAGGCCTTCTTTTTCCTCTTGGGTGTCTCGCTTTGGAACTCCTGCAATTCTCACAACCGACAGGGGCAGGCAGTTTGAGTCCTCGCTCTTCAAAGCTCTTAGCAAACTACTTGGTGTTCAGAAGTGTCGTACAACTGGATACCACCCTCAAGCTAATGGGATGATCGAAGAATTGCACCGCCCATTGAAGAGTGCAATCAAATGCCATGCTACTGAGCGTTGGACAGAAGAACTCCCTATCATCTTACTAGCAGGTCTACGAGCTTCTCTTAAAGAAGATATTCTGTGTACCCCAGCTGAATTAGTTTTTGGGACCACTATTCGACTGCCAGGGGAGATGTTTGACTCTTCCAAGCCAGACGATGATGTTGTGAATTTTGTTTCGAAACTTAAGTCTCACATGCAATCACTTCACCCTAAACCACCAAAACACCATGGCAAACGTCCAGTTTTATCCATCCAGGACTGTTGGAAGCAACACATGTTTTTTCTTCGCCGAGACATGTTACGTCGTCCACTTCAACAACCCTATGATGGCCCTTTCAAAGTCTTACAAAGGAAGGATAAAGTGTTTTCCTTGACATCAATGGTAAACGGGTATCTGTATCTATTGATAGATGCAAACCTGCCTTCTTTCTTAACACTGAGGACTTGCAACTACCTCAAACCAAGAATGAAACACCTGCTACTGTGGAACCTAATGCAACAGCTTCAACACCTGCTACTGTGGAATCTGATCCAACAGCTTCAACGCCTACCCAGCCATCTACACGTTCTGGTCGCAAAGTTCATCTTCCAACTAGGTATCGTTGACACTGGAAGGGGAGTATGCAGCGACCTTACAGCTCAACATAACGACTCCAAAACTGAACTGAATTGATCTATTATTATTGTAGCGTGCCTGGTTCCATGTGTTGTTGTTTTTAGAAGTTTACCTCTTAATTGCACATTTAATCTAAAGTTAATAAATGTTTATTGTTATTTAATTCAACCGTGTTGTGATGAAGAATGCTTAACCACGCAACGCGGCACACAAAAACAGGTTCTACTGTATTTAAAAGTAGGTAGTTAATATTGTATATTTGTTCTGGGAAACTATCTAAAAAAATTTCCACTACGTGCCAAATATAAACCTTGCACAATGTGCTAAACTTTTTCAAACTACAGAAGAATCATTGCACAAAGTATCCTTTAGTTTAAAAGAGTGCTAAAATGAATTGTTAATTTTAACCCTTTATCTACCGACGGTACTTATAAGTACCACCAACTTTAAAATTACGTAAAATAACCATTTTTACGAATACTCTGACGATACTAAGCAGGAATATTCTTTTAAATCTACTCTTCCCATATATATGGCAGTACATGTTCTATGATGAGTATTTTAACGGGGAAGACGAATAGTTTTATTGCAAAAATTGCGTTTTCAGCTGACGACATTTTCAGCGGATTGCGAAGGTTGTCATTTTTGTTCCGAAAAAATATTTAATGTCAAAATATAAGTGTCTTATTTTTTTTGTATGTGAATGAAAACCTTAGAAAATGATTTGACTATTTATTTTAAGTGGACAGGGAGTATAATTAATCTTACAGTTGGATATCTTTAATTAATTAATTAGATCTGACTAATTAAATTCCCCAAAATTGAGTATTTTATTTATATAAATCCCCTAATTTTCAATGTTGTGATTCAAAAAAATATTTCATGAAAAAAGCTGCAGTGAATCATAATACGGTAGATAAAGGTTTAAATTATCTCTAGAGTCCTTGTTCAATCGAAGCTTAAAATGTTATTACGAAACTACCCATTTTTATTTCGGCAGCTCACAAACAAATGGAGATTACAATTTTTATGAAAATTATCACCAAAAGAATTCAAAGAATCTTATTAATTATTGTGAAAACATATATATGTGTGTGTGTGATGCTTTAGTTTAATGTATGTATTTGTCATATTAGTAAACTTCAAGTATTGAATTTTAAAATTATTTACCATTATGTACATACTATTTGTCATTTAATATATTATGAATCAAAATCTAAAAAACTTCTACAGATCTAATCTTTAAAAACCAAGCGGAAGTACAATTTTAGATTTACGAACAACTAAATTTTGTAAAACCAATAGCAAAAAAATGAGATAAAATTTTGTTTGCTGTGTTTTATTCTAGCTAGTCAATATTTATTTATTTTCGTTAAGAGCATCGTTTAAGATTTCATGAAACTCTGAAATACGAAGAATAAGCTGATATTAGCAGATACATCAGATCAATAAAATATCGAATAGCAAACATCAAAAAACACTCCAGGAAATGATAAAATCAAAGAAAGTTTCCTTTTTTTCCATTTATGAGAAAAAAAATGAGAAAGTTTCAGGAAACGGAAGGAATCCGATTTATCTTTAGTTCAGTAAAAAATGAAATTTAAACCATTTTTCTAACAAGCACTTATTTAATTTTTAAAACAAATACCAGACTCAAGATGGAATGAGACATATTTTCTAAAAAACACTTCTAACTTTATTCTGTAGTACTTATACCCAAATAATTTATGGAACAGAACTTTGCATACATGAACTCATCCCAAACTGAATAATTTAATAATTAATTAGTGTTATTTTGCTCTGTCAGTACAATTGTACACACACATATGTATTGCAAATACGTACCAACATCAAACTAACAAAGAAAATTATTCAAAGAAAAGTAATGCATTTTAAATATATATATGTTTGTTTTATAGAAAATTTTCTAAATATTCTTTTTAGCTTTCAATTGAACTTCAAAAAAATCCGTAACTAAATTTTTTTCGTTTCAACATTTGAATTCAAAATAAGTTTTTTGAAGAAATATATTTTTAAACACTCCCTTATATATGTATATATATATTTACATTTGGCATCATGGCAACATTCAGTCACTAAATTTCTCTTGGAGAGAATTATTTTATTCGTGATTTTTTACGTAAAGAAACAACGAATTTTTATTTAAAAAAACTTTATAAAACTAAACAAAATTTGAAAGCAAAACTCTTAAACTGAACAGTTTTATTTTTTCCAAATAAATTTGTGACATGATAAAAAAAAAAGTTTTATGTACAACAAATGCTAAAAGGAAGAGCAAATGAAGCCGTCAAAATGTAATGACGTGTGTGTGTGTGTGTGTGTTCATCCTTTTTAACAATTTCTTCAGTTATGTTAAATTTGAATTTGTATTTATTATAATAATAATTCCGATATTTTTATGTTAATGAATTTAGATATTTAAAGAAAATAATGAAGACAATTTGCTGAAATCTGGAGAAAAAACAACAATATGTGCGAGACTCCTGAGTGTACATTTGACATAAAAATTAGAAATAATAGCTGTTATTCTGTTTTTAGGTCGGAACATTGCAGTGCAGTGAGACGGCAATTCATTGACATGGCTTCTGAGTTGTCTTCAGGTACATTTTGATACTAACGGAGAGCCGTACTTATGTACATTACCTTTTTGATTGAACAATTGTTGGAGTTATGACAAGCCGGAATATACCGGATCTTGTGGTTCGGCTTTCTTATAGACACTCTATGTATTTCCAATGGGTTCTCTCCCATATTGGTTTGAATGGAATGAAGTAGCTGATAGTTTGGCCAAGTCTGTCATTGCTGAACTTTGCAGGATAACGCTTGTCCTTGTCTAACTTTTACTGAACTCTCCTCCATTAAAAGGATGAACTTAAATGCACTGTGGAGAGTACCGCCTGCTCATCCTTGGTAGTTTGGAAAAAGTCCTCGTTGGTGTCGCCAGCTCTCAATATTCCTAGGAATCAACAGACAGCTCAATCACGCTTTTTCAATGGCGACATCACGTCTCTTACTTTTCAACAGGACCAGAAAGTATACCCAGAGTGTCATTGGTGAAACGCCGATCAGGCCTTCACCGGTCATATTCTTAATTGCTTAAATTTTACTGTTGACAAGGTTTTAGGTAATCCTATTTTATGTTTGGAATTTTTAGTGATTTTTGGCTTTATGGAGATGGCATAGCTAAGCTACATAACACACATTTGGGATTAGAAACAACAACCATAACTATCTATTTTATACGTTCTGGCTCATTATAAACTGGAAACGGTCTCTCAGTCTCAATATTTATCAGAATTAAGTTAATAATTTTTCAAAACTAAAGGAAAATGTTAAGGAGACGAAAATAACTATCAAAAAGATGAGTTATTGAAAAGTTGCGAAAATTTATGCATTTTTAGCTCGTTGGTAGAGCTTTGATCCAAGCCATGCATTCATAAGCTAAATAATTGATTTTATATGAAATTTTCAAATATATGAAGGATATTCAGTTCACCCGATATTTGTCCAGCTTCGTTTGTTTTGAAATTACTTATTGCACTGGTGTAATATACATAATATATTTCACCAGTTGCTTTTATGTTCCTTTCACAAACAAAATTTCGTTTTTTTTAATTACATGTTCATGGTTCTGAAGCTCTTGATTAAGGTACTACAACACAACTATCCACGTGATACAAACAGAAAATTTAGAAACATTTTAGGTCCCTTCTAAATGGGGTAATAAGAAGTTTTGAAAAACAGAATGGGAAACAACTTGATACAAATTTTTCTTAAATAAAAAATACATTATATGTACTTCCATGAGCATGTATGTATATATATATATGCATTCCACTTCCATTGAGGAAAATAGCAGTAATTTCCTGGAAAATCATAATCATTAAAATATATTCTACAAATTTTAATTTAAATTTTATCCGAATAGCATTTTTAAAACAATTTTTGTTATCGTACCACAATAATCAAATGTCTTTTAAAAATTTTCCGGAATCTAAATTTTTAGTTTAGTACTGATATTTTTCAAATTTCATTTGTAAATTTAAACATTCCCTCATAATATAAATCTCATGTTATCATTTTGCAGGACAATTTATGTGCTTTTTTAGATTAATGGGAGTGGAAGGAATTAAAAACAGAAGAAACAATGTAAGCCCAAATCACTGGATATAATAATAGAACAGGAACATTTCATGAATAAATATTTATTTATCTCTAACATCTAATCTGCCATCTCTGAAAAGTTAATAAATAAATGACTCTACTTCATTAACAAAATAATAAGTTAAATAATGTATTCATCTTAAATATTAAAAAACGTTTAAATATGCTTCAAATTCTCTCGCAGTATCATATTTAGTTCCTGTAGAGGTACTGAAGGATAAATAAAAATATCTCTTACAACGAAAAGAAACATTTCCCGCAGAAACAATTGAAGGGTAAAAAGTTCCCAAATTATCTCACGTTACAATGCATAACCATGAACAGATTATTTATTTACTTAAAAAGTAAACCCCTATTTACTCTTGATCATTATCATATATTCTCCTCCTTTTTTTCCCCTTCTTTTTAAAAATGGTTCCCTCAATCACCTCAGAAAACTGAAAAGCAGCATCTCGACAACTATCGCTCTACTAAACAGATAATCATAATTCTGCAAAGTTTAATGCAAAAAAGCAACCCTCTCATACGAGTACTACTCTGAGAGTAAATATCTAATTAAATTGGTTTAAAGCTGTGTTTGAGGGCAAAATATTTGAATGAATGTTCACAAAGAATACCCATCCCATTTTTTCTTTTAGTATTTCTCAGAAATAGTTTTTGACGTTTATTGTGCCATTTAGGGATGAGATATCTCAAAAAAGTTATCTAAATTGCTGTTAAAGAGAATGTATAGTAATATTATGTATTTTTGCATACGAGATAAGAAAATATTCTTGCATTTTTTTAGATAAAGAAAGATCAGTTTTGTAAAGTAAGAAAGCATGATTCACACGTTTCGCTTGCACACTGATGTATCAGTTATAATGCATTATAAGCATTTATATGAGAAGTAACTTTGAGGATATTTATTGTTATTTTCGATGTCATTAATGATTAAAAATGTAGTACCTTTTTTTTTTATCATTCCATAATAAAGGACATTAATATGTAAAACGAAAAAAAGGTTAAAAGCATCATTTAAATTTGAATAACTAATTGAAATAAAAAATGAGTCTCTACATTTGTGCTAATTTATTCTTAAGAAAAGCTTTGTTCTTGAGTATTTTTTACAATATATATCTTAAAAACTGATTATAATAATGAGTCAGCTAACGTTCTGGACCTTCAATTAAACATTAAGAATAATTTGCTATTAAGTAATATTTTTGATAAAAGAGACTCATTTGATTTTAACATTATAAAAATGCCTTTCTGGAGTAGTAACTTACACCTATCAATATTTAGAAATATTATCTTAAACTTTATAAAAAGAAACAATGATTTAGTTACTGATAACATATTAAAACATAGAAATTTTGTAAAACTTTGCAATAATTGTTTAGAATACAACTATCCAAGTAAATTTACTTTAAAATATATTTCTATTTTAAATTAAATCTATTTTTATCTTAGTTCAATATTTTATTTAAAATTTCTTCTGTTTAGTTTATTTTCTTAAATATTTTAAAATGTCTTAAGCGCTTAATTTAATTGCAATATAACTATCTAGTATATAGTTATCCAAGTAAATTTACTTTTAAATATATTTCTATTTTATATTAACTATTCTTAACTTTGTTCACTGTTTTATTTAAAATTTCTTATTTTTAGCTTATTTTAAAATATCTTAGTGGTTATTTTAATTGCAAAACAACTATCTAGGTGGTGCCACGTTTTTTTTTCCTTCTTGTGTTGTTGTTCCAATCCTTAACGTCATTTCGTGTGGATCTTAGCGAAGATGGTTGCTATTTTGCATCCAAAGTTTTTATTTTTACATGTATCCTAATTTTTTCTATAGAAAAATTTTTTTTATTATTCCTCTCCTTGAGAGATTCATTATTGTTTTCTTTTCATAATTTCATTTTACTATATTGTCAGGTTTATCATCCACGTGTTAGAAATAGACTTAACTTTTCAACATGGCTCTAATTTTCTTTTTTTCTATTATGTCGAAAATTTCTGCT
Organism: Trichonephila clavipes; assembly: GCA_019973935.1. Classification (NCBI taxonomy): domain Eukaryota; kingdom Metazoa; phylum Arthropoda; class Arachnida; order Araneae; family Nephilidae; genus Trichonephila; species Trichonephila clavipes. Next base: position 145,577 of record BMAU01004239.1, read on the forward strand.
GTACGTGTAAGGAGGATCCATAAAGCAGTGCTTAACCCTAAATCACCAGCCTAATTCAGTGACAGCTTTAGAAATCATAATAGGTCTCCAGTTTAGTCCAAAGACTTTGTTTGTATCTACATTTGTTGTGTCTCGTGAACTCCAATTTCTTTCTTCTTTGGCATAGTAGGTTTTAGAACTTTTTCACTTTATTTTATTAAACTATATATATATATATATATATATATGCACAATAAAAAAGCATGGTTGCTAGTTTTGCTTGATGAATCAAACAAAAAAGTTTTAATAAAAGGACTGAATCTATATTTGGTATAAAAAATATTTCACTATACGTATAAAAAAGTTTTTCTTGATACTGTAATAAATTTATTATGTACTATCACAGCAACGCCAACGTTTAAGATAAAACGCCGAGTTGTCAACCCCAATTTCGCATGAGTCGTATGCACTGAATTGACAACAATGGACTTCGTTTCATATAATGTCACCAATACGGTTGCGATAGTACATTATTGCAAGCTCACGCAAAAAATATATCAAGGATTGCCTGAACTGGAATAGTTGCGTGAGGAGAAAGGTGCTGTCTCATTCGAAGACTTAGTTACAATCAACGGGATTAAATACTCAACTTTCCAGAAAGTTTCAAGAGATGTACGTTTATCAGATCTGAGGATTTTGTCAATGAATTGTTGGACAATGCAGCTTTAGGGATGAATTTAACTGAAAAGGAGCACCAAGGACCAATTTTACTAAAAAAGAACAAATAAATAGAACTGCATGATACATATAAATTACAGTTTAATAGTTTGAGTTGAATAAACAGTTGTATAATTTGTACAATGGGGGTTTGTTTGCCGCCTCCTTCCCTGGTTTATATAAATTTTGTAAAATCATTGCTAGTAATTTGGATAAATTTGAGCCATCATTCGGTATAAGGCCGATTTAAAGGTGATTTGTGATTTAGAAGTTGTAAACTGTACTAGTAAAATAAAAATAACTTAACTATTTCAAAGAAAGTGATTTAGAGAGAGACACACACAGAGGAGAGAGGCGGACAGGGGTTCTCCTCCCCCTAATAATCTGTAAAAATGTATTGTCTAATGTTTTTAAAAAATTTCGATTGATTTAAATTGCGTGTTGATCCTTGCTCTGAAGTTAATAATCAAAAGTATAAAATACAAAAACTAATTTTAAAATAAAATTTATTAAGTTTTTAAAAGCAGGAAATTCTTTCTAGGTAATGCAGTGGGGAAAAAATTAAGTAATAAATTTAAGTTAGCCAACCTAAATAAATTTTTCGATTACTTAAACAGTACAGCCAACATGTTATTCAGCCGATGCACGTTATTGAAATAATTAGTTTATTAATGTTCAGCTATTAATTATTTTAATCACAAAATTAATGGCACCTTTCCATTTAAATTGTTTCAGTGATTAATTATTTGTCACAACTCAATTAATTTGTTTCAAACGAACCATATTGGAAACGCTTTTAGGATTTTTTTTCTTTCTTGAGAATAACCTGGCTAAAATATTACTTTCTGTGTTAAAATTGAAAGATTACAACTCATATTTCAGATTAAATTATTTTATGTCTTTTCATGGTGGTGTAAATGAGAATATTAAGTAAACTTTTTTTTTAGCTTTGATATAAAAATGCAACTTATGTACACCAGAACAATAAAATATAATTGTGGTAAAGTTTTTAACTATAAAATATATATTTATTAATCTTATGTGTTTTCTAGTGGGGAGAGGGAAGTGGCAGAAATTTTTCAAATAAACCATAAAGTGTTGAGAAACTAACAGTTACATACATTGTAGAAACACTAAGAAGAATTGGAAACCTTTATACCAACAATGTTAAATTGGCTGTTTTCGATGTTCTTTTTCTCAAAATCTGTTATATGTACATGCTTGAAATTTTTCATACAATTAAAGTATACCTTTCTCATTATACTGAGATGAGCTTTTAGCTTTTTTATTTCGAATTTTTAAATAATTTATAAAATATTTTATCAAACATTGTGAAATTTGACCCATTTTCCACATAAAAAAATTTGTCAAAAATACATTTTTGAGTTTTTTTTCATTTCAATACATATAAGTCATCATTATAAATATGTCATAAAACGTTTACTTACCTGGGAACATTATTTTCCCAGAAAAGGTACATCGAACATCAAAAATTTCATTTTAAGATAAATGAACTTAAGTGTTTAATTACTTTTTTATTAAAATATTCCTCGCCATACTCCAAAGAATCTACATTTTTTTATAACTCATCATCCTCTCTCTTCCTTTTAAGTCTTTTTTCTTTCCTAACTTCCTTTGTTTTTCTATAAACCTGAATATTTAGCCTTTAATAGCCTGTGTTTGCCGATGTGCTCCATTGCATGTACCGTGTAATCACCAGGCTCAATATTATGTTTTCTCAAAATTTTGGATTTTGATACATTTCCCATATTAAATGATGAAATTGCATCATATGCACCCAATGATAATACCTCTATTTGTACAAATATTTTCTTCGGTACACGAGACCATATTACGTTGTTTATATTTTCATTGGGAATTTGTGTACCTCTTTGTAAATACTTGTTTAGCAATTCTGGATGAAATGTTTCAATTTCCATCATTCATTCAACTTTAAAGCAATAAGAAAACACTTTGTTTACATTTTTCGCCATTTAAATGGGCGTGGCTTAGTTTCAATGATTATTTAAAAATAGATTTTAAGGGCTTCGAAGTTAAAGTAAAGTATCTATACAATTTGAAAATGTAAAAATCTCAAAATTGACATATTAAGAAGATTTTAAGTTTCCAACACCCCTTAAGCATTTTATTTGCTAAATTTAAAAAAATTCGTGCTAGTTTCTGAAAAATAAAACCGAAGAGTCATAAAAGTTTCATTCAGTGTTGTGGTTCCTTTGAATTTGGAACCGTATTTTTGTACCGGAGACCATATTTCTGAACTTAACAATCAAAATCATTTTCGCCATTTACAATACAATCCGTTTACTATATACAGCTGTATGTTTACTATAATTGTAATACTAGTTTTCAGTGTCGCACACAGGGAAGATTCCCGGGACTGACCCCCGATAGTCCTTGATTTTTTTCTCGATTGATTATTATCTTATGTATATAATACGTAAAATTTAATTATTTGTTTTTAATAGTAAATTTTATTAATTAATGCTAATTATTTGTTCAATAACTATCTTTTTGCTGTTTTTTTGTTCCCGAAAATCGACAAAATCAAAAGAATATGTTGGGTGGTGAATAAGAGCATGATACAAGAATGATGAGCTTTCTACCCAACACCCACCCCTCTCCCCTCTTCCTTGGAGAATTCCTGTGTACGCTACTGCTAGTTTCTAATCATTTAAAATATATTGAAAATAAATAATGTGCATTTACGCGTTAGATCCAAAAACCATATAAGTATGTAATACTTCATATAAATTTATTCTTTAATTTATTTTAAAAACATAATTTGAATTTGGATTTAAAATCATAATTTTAATTCAGCGCGTTATACATAATTTCTCTACATACATTCTAGCAGGCTGGGTGACGTGGTTCTTCGCTGGCTTCTGCACCCAAGATTGCTAGTTCGGCCACGGCCCAAGTCGGTGGATTTTCAAGATGCAGAAAATCGACAGCGGCCCTGCCATATGATTATACGGCATGTAAAAAATCCCTAGAGTGTCTGTTTGGCTTGGGCGCTCTCGGCAAAATTCAATCCTAGTACAAGTTTGCATCATCAAAGCTCAGATGTCTCCCTTTGAGAAGGAAACTGGACATCAAAACCACCTGAGGCGATTGATATCAGCCTACATGGTGCCGCACTATAAAGAGACCTGCTTCCGGGAATATACTAAGTCTTCAACATTAAGACATCAATCTGCAGCCTATTAGAAACAAATATCTCTTCATCCCCCTCTCTGTAAGTATCTTACCTATTTTTAAGAAAAAAATGATATTAGATTTCAGAAAACGTAGTATTATTTGATGTTATACGAAATACTGATGTAGATGCACTTTCTTTCCCCCCCCCCTAATTGTTACCGTAAAATGCGCTGTTGTTTTTAATAGACCGAATGACGATCAGCAAAAGTAGTAGACAGACAGAAGTAAAAATAGAGTATAGCTTTGTCATTTTCTGCCAAAATTTCGAGTTAATAAACTTATTTCTAGAATTAATTTATGATTAAATTTTAATAAAAATTCTCTAAATTTCATAAAAAGAATATATTTGAGTTATTCATTATCACAAACCATTACAAATGCACAAAAAAAAAGTAAAAAAGTCTAACATAATTTCATATTTTTCAATGATTTCTCAAATTATTCAAATGACATGCTTTTTATGTGTTAAATCCCTCTCATAAATAGATCAAAATACCTACAGAAAATGATTTACGAATGTATATTGTAGTTTTAAAAATTATTAAGCCTTTTTAAAAAGTTATGTTAAAATTTATTCAAATCATTCAAGAGTTTTTTTTACCTTATAAGATCCATTTGTTTTTGCTTGATATCTTAAATCATTTCAAATCTACATCTTATAATTAAAACTTCCTAAGTCTATATCTTATTACAGATCCCTGTTATTAAAATTACTAACGAGTCCCTCCATTATGTTACCTGGATTAGCTTCATGGATCTCTACGTGATTTTCACCTTTCAATAACATTACAGTTTCTGGAGCTCTTAAGATGGATTCGGTTAACGTACGTGTAGGAATACTTGCTAATGTACATCATTTCGGGAAAATCATTTGGATATGTGTCAAAGGCATCTACCCTTATTGGCGACATTCTATGACATTCTAATGGAAAATTTGGAAAGAGATGACCTACAGCCACCTGAAAAGCATTTCCATTACTTCGATGCCTGTATTGTTCCTGGATCTACTAACGCCACTTGTAAAGCATAATGGAATCTCTCCAGAAATCACTATATATGGAATTCGATAGTTTCACAAACATTTCTAGAACCCAAATATTAATGGTAGTTACTGGCTGCTATGGTAAATGTATTTGAGGTCCCATTGTAATCAGTGTGATGTGTGAAGTAAGTTATCGAAAATGTATTCAAACAAATGCAAAATTAAAACGGTAATAAAATAGTAAAATCAATTTCGATTAGATTGCATAAATCTTTTAGCATTAGAAACAAAATTCAGTTATTATTTAAGCTATCTGAGGGATTGTCATAGCAAAATAAACACAACAAGAATAAAGCTATATATATTTTTTAAAAAAACTGAAAATCATTTTTGTTTATTTTTCGTTTCAAGACATAAGTAAGACAAAAAGTTTCAAAAGTTTCGAGAAATACATTGGTAAAAATATTTGTTAGCTTTCAGAACATAAATTAATATATTCCATAGACCAATATTTAGAACAATATAATTAAAGATTTAGAGGCCTATAAATGCTGTCGCCAACCTTCATAAACTTCGTAGACCCCCTAATTGAATAATTTTATATTTGGAAGACCAAAAATAAGTTTGATAATATGATATGGAAAACAACTATAACACTATGCTGTCACTTATTATTTTACGTCTCTGTTTACATTTCAATATCACAGAAAATAAATTTCACTAAAAGCTTAAAAAAGCCATAAAATAATATCAACAAATTGAAGTGTTATGCCGTCATTACCTTTTGCTAAGTCTCACAATTAAATGTCTGTAGATACCATTGCAAAAATAGTAAAAATTCGTTATACTCAGAAGGAATTTCTCTAAAAATAGTAGCCAAACTATTTTTTTTAAAGTAAAACTATATTCCATTATAAGTTTCATTGCTCGTTATTTTTTAAACTGAATCTTCCCAAAAATACAAATAATGTCCCAGTTTTCTGCAGACCATCAAAACATTTCTGCAATCACTTTTTCCATGGACCACCAGTTGGCGATCGCTGTTTTATTGAACAGTATAACTATTTATAGTCACATCTTATTGGACAGTCTTTACCTGTAGAACAGTTACCGTTGAAAAATAAATATATCTCAAACCATGATTACAAAGGCTGACTTGGATCCCATGTAGCAGAAGCATGAAGCATGTAGCTTGGATCCCATGTAGCAGAAGCATGAAGCATGTAGCTTGGATCCCATGTAGCAGAAGCATGAAGCATGTAGCTTGGATCCCATGTAGCAGAAGCATGAAGCATGTAGCTTGGATCCCATGTAGCAGAAGCATGAAGCATGTAGCTTGGATCCCATGTAGCAGAAGCATGAAGCATGTAGCTTGGATCCCATGTAGCAGAAGCATGAAGCATGTAGCTTGGATCCCATGTAGCAGAAGCATGAAGCATGTAGCTTGGATCCCATGTAGCATGTTGGTTATTTTTGTAATTAATTATCAAGTAAAATCTACAGATAAAGAATTTAAGTAGACAAGAAATGTCTAAAATCTTTTGAGCCTAGCCAAACTTAACATGGTCTGTTTGAAATAGCAAAAATTTTGCTTTTGAGAAAACTGTGAGATACCCAGATACTCCAAAAAATATATTCTTATATCAATATCTCTATTTCACTATCATTATTTCACATCTTATAGTCAAAGGCATATTTTTGTCGTATCAGATGTTTTCGTTTAAGTCAATCCATTTTTCCTGCATAAAATATTTTTTCCATCTTTTGTCTTCTTTATCTTAAATGTCAAACGGATATTTGTCCCAATGTATTTAAGAATATATTTCGTATTTTTATTGGATATTTCTAAATTTCAAGAACACTGTGTGAGATAAGCCAGTATATCTAAAAATATAGGTATGCATAAAAAGGATTATCATTTCTAATGGGCTGTGGATTGGTGTTTTACCATTGCAAACCTAGTACATTCACTGGAAGCTGGTATCTCTTTTTAGAGTGCTTCCCTATAGGCGGATACCAATCGCCGCTGGTAATTTTGACGTCCAGTTTCCTCCCTAGAGGGAGGCCTCTGAACTCTGAAGAAGTGTGAACTTTTACTAGGATTTAATTTTGCCGAGAGCACCTATAAGCCAAACAGACACTCTAGGGATCTTTAACATTCTATATAATCATACGACATGGCCGCTGTCAACCGACTTGGACTGGGGTCGAACCCGCAACCTTTGGTGCAGAAGGCCAGCGACAAACTAACCACGCCACAAGGCTGACATAAAAAGGATTATTATGTTATAATAAATAAACACACATGTAGTAATATATTTATTGAAGTATACTTTCAAACTAAAGTTGAGTTTTAAGTTTTGGTTAAGCTTCTTTACAACTAGGTGGAGGTAGATTTAAATGAGGAATGAAATTTGTGTGTTTATTCCTTGCAATTAAAATAAACGGGCTAAAATGTATACATGTACGATGCTAAAAAAATGTACGAGTAGAACAACATTTGTCACTAATTTAAGAAAAAATTCAATTATGCGGAATGATAAAAAAATATTAAGATATGTATATAACAATATCAATATAGTAAAAATGTATTTTCCGCAACCATAAATGTTTTTCAATGGCTATCACCTGAAATCAATGCATTGCAATTGTGGTCGCTTTCCAGTTGCCTAAAAAATCTGCTCTTTCTAATTCTTTTATTAAATTTTCAATCAGACCAAATATTAATTAATCCCTCCTATCTCATTAAAGTAAATGAACTTTTTTGCCAGCCTCCTCAACTATCAAAATCAATTTCCCTAAGTTCTTTATCTTGCCGCTGGAGGCTTTGCAAGAACCCATTCAATCAGCTGTATATCGCCTTCAACAAACTAAAACTATACAGGTTTACAGACTTAACCAAGGTCTCCGGTATATAAGCAAATCTTGATAAAAGCCTTGAAATTATTCCTTTACGTAGATTCAGTAATATTGAATGAAAATCTTCCAAACAATTTATTGACTTTAATTAGTGTAATTGAACGTTATTGAACGGGTAATGACAAGGTTTTTGTTTTCATTTCATTTATCCGTTCAAGGCAGGAAACTATTTGACAAATAACGGGTTTGTTGGGAATCAGAAATGCAATTCTGATGGTGCCCGTATTGTTATTTCATTTTATATTAGCATATGTCGTTGTCTCCATACAAAGAATTTGTATTGCATTCGACTGCTGACATTAAAACGAACGATGACATTTTAATGCTCTATCCTAGATTAGTTGTTCTGATACATATATTAATCGAAAACTGTTTTCCTTATGTAAGATTGTGTGAGTAAGCTTACAATTTTCGTTTTTTATTCGAAAAATTTGTCAGCAAGAATGTGTATTTAATGTAGGCAATAACAACATTTAAAAAATTAAAATTACTACTTTTTTAACACTTGCATTAAATATTACAAGATCTATTATTAATATGACCGGTTAAAAATTATCACTCAGCACAATTCGATGTTATTTATTACCTACTGATTTGAACCAAAATATAAATATCTAACTTTTAAAAATAAATAACTAACGCAACATCAGAATGTTTTAAACATAAATTCGCAATGTATAATTTTCTCTTCCAAATCATAAAATAAGTTCTTAGAGGCTACTGGTTTAAATTATGATCGTTTCATAGCTAAGTCGAATTAAAAATGTGGAATTTACACAAAGAGAATTTTACTTGTGTAAATTAATGATGACTCAATACACTTTCGCTAAATCAAAAGAAATCGAATAAATTATTTCAGTATTACTATTTATTTAATATGAATGGAATTTCCCAATGTTGAAAGCATGTTTATACTTGTAATAATAAGATAAAAAAAATTTAAAATGATCTTAAAAATAAAGCGTGCTTACTTATTCAATTTCTAATCCAATCAAATGACATAAAAACAATTTACTTAACAGAGAATATCCAATTAAAATTAATGATCAATTGAAAACTTAATATGTAATCATAGACAAATAATTTCTGAATCCCCTCTTTCTTTGTATAGCTGAGAACGTGAATATAACTAAACGAGCTATTTTTTGCCGCAGTTTTATTTTTATTATTGAAATCTCAAATTATTAAAAGAATTTACTTTTAAATAAATGTATTAAGACTTAATAGTTAACTTAGGGAGAGATGAATTATCATGATTTAAAAAATAAGTTATTTGACTAGGAATCAAAATGATAATTTGTTCAAAGATAAATAAAAATATAAAATTCTGTAGACCTTATAGAATGAATATTGCAGAACTCTGAGATCTCAACTAATATACATTTAAGTTTATTGTTCACAAAAAGAAATTATAACTTTTGTCAATTTATTTTCTTTTCAACTTTTGTGTGGTCTTTTCAGTCTTTGACCATAAACTGTTTTACAAATGGGTTTTAAGTAATATGGAAATTCTTTACGAAGAGAAGAACAGAAAAATTTTCTAACAACAATAATTATCAAGAACGTTATTTTCAAAATCAAAATGAAAATAATGAGAAGGCAAAGATAAATCTACCAATTCATTCTAAATCATACATTCTGCGCTTATTAGGTATGAAATACCCTAACCTAATGTATTAACGTGATTAAAACTATAAATAATCGCAAAAGCTGCGAAACTTTTTGGTAATTTTCTGGTTTATAGGAAAAGAGAGTTTTTAAAAATTACGATCATTAGGAAGTAAAATGTCAAATGCTGTAGGAATAAATTTTTCTTTAAAAAATCTAAGTGAAGTAGCCGTTGAAATACGTAAAAACAGGGCTGCTTAACTGACAGCACGAAAAATGTAAGAGTATGTGACATCATTATGAGGAAAGCTAATCACCACGAAAAGTTGTGCACACATTTCGAAGGCCAATTATTCTTCATATAAGAATTAAATATCCTATCATTAGCGGAGATTCTATAAATAAATATGATAAGCGTAATAGAAGATCAATCAGCAGCAAATGAAATATTGACCAAAACTAAGAGAAAAGAAATTGAAAAAATTTATAATGGAATCTTCAGAAGAAAAGAATTCTTATCCATAAATTTAGGAATCTTTCATAAACTTCTATGTATTAATTCAATTAACAGAAATATAATAGTGATATAATAGTATTGAATAGTAAATTCTAAGATGATGGAATTCTAGTGTTTCATTAAGAGGAAACAACTGTTACTAAAAAAAATAGCTTCCCGGCTTCAATAAACGTCGTCTTAGAGACGAGTGTTACTGACAACAATCATCATAATAATGATTCGCGTTCTGACGAAGATAACTCTCGAATTGATATATCCCTACCTTAACAAGCGTGTGAGAATTGTTAACCCTAATTTCGGTTAACTTGATATAGCCTATTTATTTCGGACAATCATTCCGTAGAGTAGTATTTAGACTTAAGTATTCTTCTTAAATACAATGAAGCGTCAGTAAGGAAGGTGTGTGTGTGTGCGTGCACGCGCGAGGTTATGAATTATTTACCAAATTGCTGTAAATCTAAAAGCTAATCAATTAATAAATGGTATCACAAAGCAATATAAGCCAAAGCTAAACAGCCACAGTAACATTATCAAATACTTAAAATTAAGAGTAAAAAAGAATTAAAAGGATGGCCCACTTTCTCTAAATTTGTCTATACCGCTGGGCTTAAAAAACTTACACAATTTGTTTATATATATGTGTATGTGTGTGTTATATAAATAATATCTCAAAAGAGTTATATATATATAGTATATATATAATATATATATATATATATATATATATATATATATATATATATTAAAAGGTCCTTAAAATCCTTTTAGACTTAACATATAAGAATGCTCCTGTTGTCCCCCAAGCGTAGTTAGTCTTTGGTGAAAAACTTTGATGTGGTTTCTCCTTCCACGTCATAATTTAAATAAAACCTTTAATTTTTTTTTAAAAAAAATTTCATGACTGACTGAAAAATATATATATAATTTGGATATCATAATGCCTTTTAAGAATTATGTCACTGCAACTAACTATTTGAAAATACCTGAATGCTTTTACAGTTGTTTTCTGAGTAGAATAATTACTCGCGTAAAATATTTTATTCACTGAAATATAAAATAGATAGTTGCTTCAATTTTTTTACGTATGTCAATACGGACACTATAAACTACGTGACTCGAATTCTTTCACTCAATCTCTGGAATTTTATCTGAAGATCTTCGTGACTATATATTTAACAGAAAGATTCAAAATCTTTGTGTCTTTCCGACAAATTTCCATCTATAAATAAATCTACTTCATATCTATGACATCCATATAGCGAGTATCTCTCTGTGTACTCTTACCATTTATCTGACTCACTTCATGTTATTTACCATACTGAGTGAATTTTATTCAGATAATGGATTATTGAGAGATACAACTCCAAATTTTTTTTCTCCAACAAATATTTCAGCGAATAATCCAAGCCATTTTTTAACCCAGATATACTAAAAATCTGGACGTGACTTTAAAGAGATAAATGAAAAAGGTAATTTAAAAAACAATTTGTTATTCAGAATTATATAGATTATTCTATACAGAAAACAAATGTATCACAGACGAAAATTGAAAACTCGATTACTTGCATATGGCAACATTCAAATACAGACGAGTATAAAGTTTAAATTCATAGGTACAAGGTTATAATTCAATATTATGTGTGAGTAACGGCAATATTTATCATAATTAAATAAAATAAAATAAGAATATTTCCTTCAATGTGTAAAATAACGAATATTTCTCGCGTATATTTTATGTAGTTATGACTGTTAAATGTCTTAAAGAGAAAAAGACCTTTATAGCTATTTTTTTAATAAAACGCTACATTTAATTAAAAAAATTATAACGGTTTTGTAAGAGGGATGAAAAAAAAGAAATTTTCAAACATTCAAACAACAGAAATAATACATTTGTCAACAAGATTTGTTTCATTTATATGAATATGAATTCTTAATTATACAAGAAAAATTATTTAAAAAAATCAATTTTACATGTAAAATTATTGAAAGTACATTTCTTTTTCCTAAATTATCTTTAAAAATGCCGCATTACAGCAAAACAATCGAACACTTTGAAACATCCTACCTAAAAAAATCCGTCTTCCTAGATTTCCAGATCTAAATCCGCATATTTTTTTAGTTTGTTATGAAATCAAATATTGATAATGTAACTTAAGTATATCCCACAAAATAATTTAGTTCAAATAAGTTTGTATAAGTTAAATATAATTAAAGTAAACGCAACAATCACGATATCTACAAATAATGAGCTATATCTAAAGTAAATTGATACTACTTTTTAGAACAAAATACATTTCCTTTTTCTGAATTTTATAAATAAATGTAACTGAAAAAATGTTATCAAACACTAATAAGTTTGGAAAAGTTATTGGTGCTCTTAAAATAGGTTTTGTCATACAATACATAGTGGAAGATCCAATTATTGTTTCGAAGAATAATATTTCATGAGCAAAACTATTTATAGAATAAAAGAAGCAGTTATCCTACATAATTTTAAGAAAAACATATACAGATAAACTTATTTCTGAATTTAAAAAAAAAATTTTAATATTAGAGTACAATGATGAAAAGTAAAGAAATTGACATTTAAAAAAAAAACTTTAGGAAAATCATTACAATATTCTTTCTTTAGAATTCAATAGCTTTAAAAAAGTTTTACACAATTAAATTGAAAACATTGCAATTAGTTATAATAACTAAAATAATAATGAGAGATGCAAATTATATTTACTAATACTAAATGATAACATTTAGTATTTGACAGAAACTAATTTGTGTTGCTTGTGGATCGTCTAAAAGTTTTCATACATTTTAACAATTCAAAGCACATATAAACTTTTTTAAACTTCAGGAAAAATTGTGTTGAATTGATAAAACTTTAATAATAAAAATATAAAAATTTTTTAGTGTTGCATAATATAAAACATATATTAAAACAAAGAAATAAAAATTTTCTTACAATTCTTAAAACTACAAAGAAATAAAGCAAAATATACACATATTTCTATTCACATCGCATAAAAATATATGGTGTTACTAACACGCTCAAATTCAACTTAAAAATTCTTCATGGGTATGTTTAGTAAAAAAATCACTTTTTTATCGATTTATTGTAAATAATCACTATTTATTAATTTTATTTATATATAGTTTTTAAGAGAAAAATAAGCTGAAAAAAATCTCATTTTCAAAAAAAATTTAATTCAGTATATGTAATATAATTAATTTTTAAAGGAAACATTTGTAAAAAAATAAATTTACATAAATTAAATGAAATTCTCTGTAAAAAAGTCTGAAAATAATAATCATAGAAGTTATTCATTTGTTTCCAAATTTTGTCAGATAAAATTATACATTATTAATTATTTAAGAAAGACGAACAAAATTTTATACTTCCTCTTTCTTTCACATAAATTTAAGAATTCAACAATAAATATCATTTTTTAAGTAATTCTCTGTAAAAGAAAGATCTCTAAATAACTTTTTTATTTTAAAAAAAGTCAAACTTTTACAAACAAACCAAAAAAAAAGTATTCCAACTTTCCGATTCATATATTTATTTCCAAACTTTAAAAGTCAGAAACTTTTTACTCACCTCCTTGAAGAGCCGGCAGCATCATGAGTGAGGCAAAAATTCGTCTTCTCAACTTTATTCTACTTTTCCAGGAACGGGACGTTCAGAAGAGAGTTCTTCTCGAATCAACCTCCGGGATGCTCTCTCGGCATCCTTTCCTGCCGCGTGAAGCATCCGATCGAAGGGGAGGGACCTCTGGGATGACGTCAATGAAACCTTATTGGTGCACAATGCGACGACATTATTTGAAATGTTTTCTAAACATCTCTCAATGAAATGTTCTTCTCCGAGATATTTCTTTAATTATTTATTTTGTGCAAAATTGTGTGTGTTTTCGTTATGGATAAGTGATTTATGTGGATTTTGTAGTAACTTTTCTTATCGTATTTTAGATTTTTTCTAAAAATTTTATGGTTCAAATGTATTACATGGATTCATTGTTCATAATTACGTCAACTAAAATTTCGAAGTTTTCGCACAGGAATGATTATGATGAAATATTTTTTAAACTTAAAAAAGGAAAAATATATTAAGTATTACAAATATTAATTCTTTTTCATGTGTTCTTTATTTTTTATGAAAAAGTAGACGTTGGAGAAGTTTTCTTTCATAAAACAACTGTTTTTTTTTTTTTTATTTCCGTAAGGCATAAGACCAAACAATCAGTTACAGGTATATTCCATTTAATTTTTTTCTTTTGTAAAATTCTTTAATATTGCGAATTTTATATATTATTTCCAAATTAATTCCAATTTATTAAAAATACAGTTTTCATTAATAATGTAAAAATGTATTTAAATAGAAGTTATTTACATAGAACGATAAACAAATCAATATATTACTATTCATAATGTTACCGGTTGATTCAAAGATAATCTGACCATTTTCAGAGCATCGTAAATTTTTATTGAATAAAGTTATTTACATGAAATTTTCAATGTTACTTCCTTTAGCATAGTACACTTTACGTAAGCATTTAGGCCAACCCAAAAACGCTTTTACGATATTTTTAAACTTCCTTTTTAATTGCTTTTTGAAGAACTGGAAGTGATTTTAAGTTACATCTACTTAACTGTTTTTTAAGCATTCCCATTCTAAATATTCACAAGGAGCACAATTGGGGTGATGGGAGCTATTTATGAGAAGGAAGAAAATCTATTTATTTATAAATTTATCTTTCAGCCATTTATAGTTGATTTTGCAGTATGACTTGTTGCAGAATCATATAGTGGGAAAAAACTCTCCTTGAAGGTAAAGACATTTACTTTCTTTGATCGTGTGTTTCAACAAATTTTTTCTTATAGTATGCAGATTCAATTTTAGCTTTTGACTCTTGTGATGTACCTCCCCTTGGAAGTACATCCCTTGAAGTATCAGCGTGAGCTAGAGGTGTAGGGTTAGCGAAAGAACTAGGATCAAACATTATCTTAATATGACTTTATTAAGATATTCAACTTAAACTTTTAACAAATATAATTATAATAATTAATATGAGAGAATCTACGATGACGCAATACGCAACACACAATATAATTCAGACTAATCTCAATAATCGAACCTCCTAATCTTCAAATTTACTAATAAGTAATCAATCCTACCTTATATTATTCTGTAATAAACTTGTCTTTTTATCTACAATGGTACGTAGATTGACGTTTAATTCTAGTCGAACACCAATATGTTTATCCACGACACGTAGAACTTAAATCTTGAACCACGAACTGCAATTATCATCCACTGCCACAACGCACGTCAATTGTCTAACATTCCTTTACATTGCTATCATGCTTACTCTAAGATCCTATATTTATCCTATATTATTTGCATCCCTTCACTTCTCGTTTCTTGGATTTGGTTGGAAAAGAGTTGCCATTAATTCTGGCCCAAAGAACCCAAAGAACTTGTTAAAGAAAAGACGAGTAAGACGTCACACTCTATAAAAAAATAGTTTTGTTAAGCCTTGAGAGGACATTTCAATCCATACCATAACACCTGAGAACTAACTTACCTTTTGCTAAACAGCTGCGTCCTTGCGAAGCTTATAGCATGAAATATGTCGTATTTTCGTTTCACTAGTTGTAAATGACAGATGAAAAAGTGCTTCATCTGAGGTTATCCAGGCTTTGTATTTACCTTTGCGTAACATTAAATACAAAGTCCAAGAGCATTTTTCTTCCTTTTTCCACGGTCTTTGCAGGCATTTGGTAACAGACTGGTTTATTCACTTATTTATAGCCAATTTTCTGTACCTGATAGCAAATTATCGATTGCGATACCTGTAGTTTCTTTGCCAAAGTTCTTTGAGGCAGAGGATTTTCAATAGCGATAAGTCTTTTCAGCTTTTTTTTCCCTTTTGCTTTAAGGACCGTTACGTTCACATTTTCTTTCTGTAGCTTTTGATTACCAGCCAAATTTTATTTCTTTTCGAAGTTCAGATAATAATACATTAGAAAACTACCTTTCTTGATTTTTAAATGCTTTATTTATAACTGAATTTGGGCAGTCATCCTTTAAAAGCGGCAAAACTTCGTCTTGGGTTGGAGAATCTTTCTCTCTCTCAGTACTATAACTTACTCCTACTAATAAAAATGGTTAGATTAGTAATTTAAATGCTTTATTTTCAAAATAAAACAGGTTGTAAAATTATTGAAATCTGCCATAAATAGTTACATGGCTATAAAATTTGTCAACTAATTTTGAATCAACTGATATTGTGACTATACCATAAACATACTAGTTAATCTTCCAATTAAAACTGAACCTAATTACGCTTCACTTAAATTATCTTCTTCTTTATTATTGGAATGATACCGGATCCCGAAGATCAGAGAAAATAAATTATAAAACAAAATTAAATTTTTTAAATACTTTTATTTAACAATTTTTGAAAATTTTTCTTCAAGAATGAAAACACTTTTGTTATTGACTCTTAGGAACTTCTATCATTAATGTAGTTTAAACAAGGCAAACTCGTGTTTCAAGAGTCATATGCAATCTGCAGTGGATTTTTTAAGCAACTGAATAAAAAACAAATAAAAATAAAAGAATAATAAAAAAAATTATAAGTATCTTAAAAAAAATTTAAAAAATAAACTAAACTAAAAAAAATATTTTTTTAGATTAATAAAAAAATTATATAAGTAACATAAAAATTTAACCGGCTGGGTGGCGTGGTTGGTTTGTCGCTGGCCTTCTGCACCCAAGGTTGCGGATTCGACCCCGGCCCAAGTCGGTGGATTTTCATGATGCAAAAAATCGACAGCGTCCATGTCGTATGATTATACAGCATGTAAAAGATCCCTAGAGTGTCTGTTTGGCTTGGATGCTCTCGGCAAAGTTAAATCCTGGTACAGGTTCGTATCGTCAGAGCTCAGGGGTCTCCCTCCAGGAAAGAAACTGGGCGACAAAATTATCTGCGGCGATTGGTATCCGCCTATAGGGCACCGCACTAAAAAGTAATACCACTATTCGGGGAAAGTACTAGGTCTGCAATGGTTAATGATCAATTCGCAGCCCATTAGAAAAAAATCATAAATTTTATTTAAAAATAAATTTTTTTTAATAAATTGAAATTTTAGCTAAATTTAATAAACATATTAATAGAAAAATTAATAAAAAATAATAATAAAACTAGTAAAAAAATAATTAAATTAATAAATAATAAATAAATAATTCAGTTAATAAATAATAAATAAATAATTCATATAATAAATAATAAATAATTAATTAAATTAACAAATAATGAATAAATAATTAATATAATAAATAATATAATAAATAAATAAATAATATAATATAATAAATAAATTATATAATAAATAATAAATAAATAAATAATATAATAAATAATAAATAATTAATATAATAAATAATAAATAAATAAATAATATAATAAATAATAAATAAATAAATAATATAATAAATAATAAATAAATAATTTATATAATAAATAATAAATAAATAATTAATATAATAAATAATAAATACATAATTAAATTAATAAATATAAAATAAATACATTATAATTAAAATTATAATTAAAATATAACGAAAAATCAAATAAAAAATAATAAATTATAATAGAAAATATTAATTAATTAGTTAATTAATTAATTAAAAATAATACAAAAATTAAAAATAAGAATTTTTTTTAAAAAAATAATAAATTATAATAGAAAATATTAATTAATTAGTTAATCAAATAATTAAAAATAATACAAAAATTTTAAAAAAATAATTTTTTAAAAATTTTAAAACAATACAAAAACAATAATTAAATTATTTTTAAAAATTAATTTTAATAAAAATTTATCAATAAAAAAATTTAAAATAAATAAATAAAGTAATAATTTTTAATAAAAAATAATAATAATTTAATAAAAAAGGATAGAGAAGAAAAAAATGAAACAAATTCAATAAATAAATATAAATTAAAATGAATAAATTTTAATAAAAATAACTATAGCTCTATTTTTCTCTCTCGGTTGTAAATAACTATGGATAACCTCTCAAAATTTCTATTATAATTTCAGAGATTGTAATTTAGGTACACTTCACGACATGTTTTTAATGATATACAATACTGCATTGAAATAATCCACTTACATGTCAAAATTACATTTAAACGTTTTGTTATTTTAAGGTATCCGACTACTTGCGACAACTTTTTTTTGAAAAAATGGAAATATGAGGATTTTTTTGTGATTTTTAGATTTATTTAGTATATTTTAAGGAAAAAATCTTAAAATTGAAAGCAGAAAAAAATTTTATTATTATTAAAATGGGAAAAAACTGGTAAAAATGTACAAAAAATTACATAAACGGGGCTCTGTACAAAATTTTTATGAGAAAATTCTAAATTTTTCAATTTTGATGTGTTACTTTATTATTCGTGTTTGAAATGACCTTCAGGATAAGAGATATTTCAATTTTTACAAAACCTAGAGCACTTTATCTTAGTGATTATACGAAATTGCTTAAAAAGAAAGTGATTATATCCATATAAAGGACTGTAAATTTTAAAATAAAGCAGCGATTGATAAATCTGAAGATCAAAACACTTCTATTGTTATACATAACATACACAAAAAATTTCAGCACATTATTTTCAAAACTTTTTGAGCAATCGCTGTCCCCGTTTGAACTTTTCGCAAAAAACACATTTCGAGTAAAACGCATTTTAAAGTTTGTCATCTTGTGTAAAGTTATGGCATCTGCTTTTACTAAAACACTTATAATTTTTGTTCTAGTGATTGGAAAATAAAACACTTGGTATTTTTATTAAGCTTATATGATAGCCTATAAAATAAAATCATAAAACATTTATCGATTTTTGAAAAAAATCATGATTTTAGGGTAGTCGCGGATACCTAACCATTTTAAAAACTTGAAATTTTCCTAAAAATGTGGGACTCAGAAATAAATGATAATTAATCTACTTAAATAACCAGGATTTAGGTAACAACTAATAAAATTCAGTTCCCTCATACGGATTGCTTTAAGGTTTATATATATATATATATATATATATATATATATATATATATATATATATATATATATATATATATATATATATACATATATTTATATTCTCTTAAATTAGCTACAATAGCAATGATATTCCTCTTCGCAAAGCTTTCTTTACTATTTATACTCTTATTCAATATGGCAATAAAAATTTAATTGATCCACTTAGAAATAATTCCTCACTATTTTTAAATTTCAGTGAATTGAATTATGAAGTAAAGGCATTTGGATTTTATAACATTATAGAAAAATTAAATCAAAAGATTTGTTAAAAGTATAGAGAATTTACTTTATGATTCAGTTTTTTCATGCAATATCAAAAACATCTTTGAAATCCTGCGCAAAAATATTTTGAGAAGTTTAAGACTATAGACTGGGGTGGCGAACCTTTATGAATCAACGTGCCATTTTTTTTTATAATGAAATGTTTAATGAGGTGTAGACGTGCCGTCAAATAACTTTTACTTGAGATTATTATGAAAATAATTTAACTTAATTCAACAACACAAAACTCTTTATTTACTACGAAAAAATACCTTCTGCAATGTATAGTTGTAAATGTTTTAGTTGTAATTCAAATTAAAGTAAACATTCGTGCGACTTCTGTTGTTGCAGATTGGATGACAAATAACTTATATTAGGATTGTAACATGTTACTTTGGGTAGAATGCGTGCTGAATTGGAGTCGTCTGCCAAACGGGTTCCAAGCAATTAATCATTTTTGCTGTGGTTCACTTTTTTAACAAGTGGATCTGCGATTGGTTTCAAAATGCCGTTTTGCCGATGATGCTCTGCATACCGCTATTCCAGAACAAAAAACACACACCTGTTTGTCACTTTTACTAATCATGCCGTATTTCTAAATTTATCAATCTGTTACACTTACTATCTTCACTTTTTGTTCTTTTGCTGAACTAACCATGTTGAATAAAAGTCAAAAATTGTAAATACAACACAAATGAATTTTAAAATACTGTTGTATCAATCAAATTGACTATGCTATGCGTAGACAAACTTTGCATCATTAGTAATTATAGTTCATGACTAAACTAAGACGACGAACGAGTATACTCCCTGCCGCCCCGCAAGATCACTTGCTATTGTTCGCAATACTTAATAGTGAACTTGGTTATTTCGAAATAAAATAATGCAAACCATTTTGATCGCTGGCATGCCCAAAATATTCTACTGCGAGCCATCAATGGTATGCTTGCCACTGGTTCGCTATCCCTGCTATATACCATAACAACACAAATAAAATATGGAACTCTTAGTAGGCGCAGTAGATTAGGTTTTCGCCTATTTCTACAGGAGTATACAAATGTTTGAAGATTGAATAGATATTTAAAATTAAGACTGACTCACATATATATATATATATATATATATATATATATATATACATGTGTGTGTGTGTGTGTGTGTGTGTGTGTGTGTGTGTGTGTGTGTGTGTGTGTGTGTGTGTGTGTGTGTGTGTGTGTGTGTGTGTGTGTGTGTGTGTGTGTGTGTGTGTGTGTGTGTGTGTGTGTGTGTGTGTGTGTGTGTGTGTGTGTGTGTGTGTGTGTGTGTGTGTGTGTGTGTGTGTGTGTGTGTGTGTGTGTGTGTGTGTGTGTGTGTGGTGTGTGTGTGTGTGTGTGTGTGTGTGTGTGTGTGTGTGTGTGTGTGTGTGTGTGTGTGTGTGTGTGTGTGGAGAGGGAGAGATAGGAAAAGAAAGAAAAAAAGAAAGTGAGAGAGAAAGAGAAGAGAGGAAGAAAAGAGGCGAGATAAGGTAAACAGAGATGCAGAGAAAGGTGTAGAAAGAGGTAGGAGGGAGAAGCAGGGAGAGGTAGAAGGAGAGAGGGGCAGAAAGAGAAACGTAGAAAAAGAGAGAGACAGAGAAAAATCAAATCTTTACGTTTGCTAATGATCGATTTAAAATAAAAGCAAACAATTAGTTATAAATTGTCAGATTTGATATTAATAAATATTTGGCAGTTAGGCATAAAAATACTCTAAAATTTGGTATGAAATCATTTCCTTATTTCAAAGTGCTTAACGTCGCGAGAAATTACTTACATTAATAGAAGGAAGCGAATTCCTCATCAGATCCAGAAATGTTAACATTCACCTCGGGTTGGTTTTGAAAGAAATGCGAAGTGATTATCGATGCGAGAAATTACTTACTTTAATGAAAGGAAACGAATATGTAATCAGGTCCAGAGGAGGTAACACATTAACTTAAGGTTAGTTTTGAAACTAATCATCGCGAACGAATTTTACCCTAAAGAGGGGTGAGATAGGTAAAGAAAAAGAGATGGCAATAAGAGTAAAGAACAATTAAATAATGCTGATATTGCCCTTTTACCTAAAACAATCCTCAAATACTCAAATGTGATAACATGGAAGTTTGTTGAATAGAAATAACAAATTTCTCACCTCCGTCGTTCTGAATTCCAATGTCCATGGTGAACGGTATCGTATAGTTCTGATAAGATATTTATTAGAAAAAGATAAATTAATTAACTCCTTTACGTACGCCATCGAGTTAATTTGATCGCGCTAAACTGGACAAACTGTGCAGAATCGAGATAATTCGAGCGGAGTCGTATTTTATGCTGCGGTAATTTTCACAGTCTAATATAAGGGATTGCCGTCTGTACACGTAAGACTACGATCCATCGCCGTGATTTCATAAATTTAGATCAATATTGTAAATATTTTTAGATAATTATCATAAAAAAAAATATTCTTTCATTTGCTAGACTTTAGCATTTCGAACGCATATATTTTGTACAAAAAAATTTAGGTGAAAAAAATACTTAGATAAAAATTAGTATAAAAAGATAAATGCAAATTAGTATACAAAGTTGTCATAGAGATATAAATATAAAACAATCGTTTAGACCAAAATCTTCTGGAATTCTAAAATTCTGGAACGTCATTTTTCCGGTTTGGTTTCACCAACATAAAAAAATAAGCTCTAACAATATACGGCGCTGTGTGATGTGCTAAAAAAGATAGTAAAGAAAAATGGGAAAGAAAAGCGAGTCGTTACATGTGCAATAATTACAATGCGGGGCATATATATATATATATATATATATATATATATATATATATATATATATATATATGCTGCACTTAGTTTCCAAATATATCATACAAAAGAAAACCTTGAATAATTTTTTTAAATAAATGCCACCATTATTATTATTTCTATTGAAAAAGTATAAATAAATACATTTACAGATAAAAATATGTTTTTTTCGAAACAGCTATTTGAAAAGAAGGATAATAAAAATCGTTGTATGTGAAAGATTGCAATATTCGGAAAGATTGCAATGGGAATCAAAATCTAAAATTAAGGTATCCAACTGCGTTCGAAACCGCGATTTTGCAAAAGCGTACAAACGAATTTTTTTCTTATATTCAGTGTTACTTAGATTAGAATACACGTATAAAATTTTTAAAAGTATTATTATAATTAAATATTACTTAAATGCAATTATTTTTCAAAAATTGAACATGAAATGAGCTATATTTAAAACATTCTCCTTTTATTAAAAATGCATCTATATTAAAAATAGTTTGTCTATATATAGCTCAGACCTCTATACAGGACCTGAACTAAAAGTTTCGAAATATATAACTTAGAAATGAATTTATCTATATTTTTATACTTCAGAGAGGAAAAATTTTGACAAAAAGCACTGATTATTATTTCAATCGGTAGTAACTCTGAAAATAATATGTTTTTTTTTTTCAAAACTCCTAGTTCACGCTCTCTGGAGAAGTCTTTGCTATATAGCTATATATAAACAAATTTTATTTTAATAAAGGGTGTTTTTTTAGAAGTATAGAACTTTAAATTGCAATAAAACAACGATGTATTATTCGATTGACATGAATTTTTTTATTCGAAAGATAATCTTGTGGCATTACATTTTAAATATGATTTCTGGCATAGGACTGCCACGGCTGGCTCGGATGTAGTCCAATCTGAACGTCCAATTTTCGATGACTTTTTCCAACATTTGTGGCCGTATATCGGCAATAACACGGCGAATGTTGTCTTCCAAATGGTCAAGCGTTTGTGGCTTATCCGCATAGACCAATGACTTTACATAGCCCCACAGAAAATAGTCTAGCGGTGTTAAATCACAAGATCTTGGAGGCCAATTCACAGGTCCAAAACGTGAAATTAGACGGTCACCAAACGTGTCTTTCAATAAATCGATTGTGGCACGAGCTGTGTGACATGTTGCGCCGTCTTGTTGGAACCACAGCTCCTGGACATCATGATTGTTCAATTCAGGAATGAAAAAGTTAGTAATCATGGCTCTATACCGATCACCATTGACGGTAACGTTGTTGCCTTCATCGTTTTTGAAGAAGGATTCCACCAGCCCATAAAGCGCACCAAACAGTTAGTTTTTCTGGATGCAACGGTGTTTCGACGTACACTTGTGGATTAGCTTCACTCCAAATGCGGCAGTTTTGTTTGTTGACGTAGCCATTCAACCAGAAGTGCGCTTCATCGCTAAACAAAATTCGCTTATGAAAATCGGGAACAACGGCAATCTCGTTTTGGGCCCATTCGACGAATCTACGCCTTGCTTGATGATCGTTTTGATGAATTGCCAAACCAAACTGAGAATAAATCACTTGACAGCTGTTAAATCGGCCGCCATCTTGGAAAGTAATGCCAACTTAAACTTCTATACGTGGAAAAAAACAGACTTTAGAAGCATTTTTCATAAAAGGAGAACGTTTTGAAAATAGGTCATTCTATGATTATTTTTTGCCAAAATATTCCACTTAAACAAATTTTTATTGAAATAATATTTCTAAAAGAATTTCATGCATGTATTCCAATTTAGAAGACACTAAACATTAAAAAAATTTCGTTTGTACGGGTTTTCAAAAACATGGTTCCGAACATAGTCGGATACCTGTCGGATACCTTAAAATACTGTAAAATGTGTTTTCTTAAATAAAAAAAATATTTGATTTTTTTGCTGGTTTTTCCCAAGATAAGAGAGCATTAAGAAGTTAGTGTGTTCCCATGTTCATTTTTTTATTATTATTATTAATTAGAGATTTTGTACTATTTTGCCTTTTTCTATCAAAACTTGTTTAATATAAAATGTTATATTCACATTTAATTTTAAAATTGGCCATGTCGATTATTCTTCATGGCATATCTTTAAATCTGCCATTGACTTTAATAAAATGTATTTGAATCTATTCATAAAAATGACCTTTTAAATGCTTGAAAAGCTTCAAATTTGTTAAAATTCAGTATATGCAGTATTATCTGAAATTTTAAGCTATGGAATCACGAGAGCATCAATAATTCAGTCGAAATTAGAATTTTAGGCGAATTTGTGTTGCAGACATTGCTCCCCCAATCAAATTTATTCAGTCATGTATGCATATTGCTTTACACTTCGGACCCAGATAGACTTGCGTGTTTCTATTATTAGAAAATATATGGACAAAATTCCCCGTTAAGCAACGATGATCAAAGAACATTTATATTCTTCGTTTAAGGCATAGAAATGAATCCATTTAATGTTGAACATTGATAAATATATACCGTGCATTAATAAATTGTAATTTCACCAACAAGAAAAAGACGTAACAGAAAAATAATTTTCACGTGCGTGTTTTAAAAATGGTCAAGAAATATTTCGTGTACTTCTCCATCCTTTGAACTTTCTGGTTTAAGAAACACTGACTTGAAAGAAGGCCAAGATCATAAAAATATTGTCATCAAATTTGGGCTATGATAAAGCTACCTAATTAACAACTAATGATTGATCTCACAATTTAAATAATATTCGTGGCTATGAGAGTATATCACCAGAGATATACATCTCATTTTCCCCCACTCCAAAAATAAGTATTGGGAGAGATTATCAAATTTTTCCATTTAACAACTTTAAAAATTGAAATCAGTGAGTATGTGTTTATGGCGTAAGAGAGCCAAGTTTGGAGTTTAATAAATTCGAGTACAAAAATATGCAAAAGTTTTGGTATAATGCAGAGCTTCTCAAACTTTAAATACTTGCGACCCCGATTTAATCATAATTTTCATCGCCCCCCTCCATACAATAACAATGTATTGAATTCGATAATACGATACTTTGACGCTAAATCTACAATATAGTTTTAACCTCTTAAGTGTCACCGGCGTATATAAACATCTCACTCAGCCAGTGCATAAATTGCCCTGGACGTATACATACGTCTCTCCGAAATGCAGTCTTTTTTGTTCACTGCTATCCTTAAAATTATTTCGAAGGCTTTGGAATGCAAAAAAATGACCTTGACAGTCTTTGCAAAAGATTTACTTATTTCAAAGGACATTTATCCCCTTTCTTCTCCCCCCATACACCCCTCATACGTACCCCAATGCATCATATAAGCACGCCTTCGTGCGAAACGATGGCAGTGGGGGAGCGAATCGCGCAACTTTTAATCGGCAGTTAAAGGATTAATTATTAACTGTACACAAATTATCAAGTTAAGTGTTAATTTTTGCATATAATTTTATATATGACAAGTCCATGGGGTCACTGGTAATTGTTAAACTTCTTATATAACTTAGCAATATTAAATTCATTATAAAATAAATTGTATAGTACTCATACATTTATAAGTGTATCATATCAGTGTAATATTTTTTTTATTTTTTATTATATTAAAATGTATTTTATTTGTTTACTTTCAATAAATAAATATTTTTAAATAATCTTTTATTTACAACTTTTCAATATGCTCGCACCCCCTTCTAGTGTAATCACGCCCCTCTAGGGGGCGCGCCCCACAGTTTGAGAAGCACTCTTGTATATAATTTGTATATGACAAGTCCATGTGAGAGTCACTAGTAATTATTAAACTTGTCCTTAACTTAGTATTGATAAATTAATTATCAAATTCATTGAGCATTTATAAGTATATTATATCGGTGTAAATTAATAATTTTTTTAAACTTATTTTCGACTTTTCAATAATCTTGTGCCCCCCTCGTAGAGTTATCACGACCCCTTAGAAAGCACGCCCCACATTTTGAGAAACACTGCGGTAATATCATTACCACACAAAATTTTTCTCCATTTCTTGAATCGCAGAAATTCTGTGTCTAAAATTATCAATAATCAATCAAGTGACATAGCGATTTATTTTTGAAAAAGTGCATTTATGTTAGTTTCAAATTATATCTTTGTTAGGTTTTGTATTCATTTAAGACTCAGACATTAAAAAAGGGATGGTCGTCAAGGGGAAAACTGTTTTAAAAAAAAGGTAATGTTGGTTGATAACTTACAAACATAAGAATTGTTTTATTAATCTAATTATGCATCTAGATAGAATATATCTACACTTTTACCATTTAAGGGAGCAGTGGTCATTTGGTCAAGCTAATGGTATAAGACCTCGGTGAAAGAGAGCCAGTGAATTCCTGGTAGGTCTGTTTTATTGCACTATCGGAGTTGAATTGCTTTCCTATTAAAAAGTTGTCCAAATTGCGGAAGAAGTGAAAATCAGTGGGAACTAAGTCAGGAAAGTATGGTGGATAATGAAGAATTTCCCAACACCAATTTATGTAAGTTTTCCTTTTTCCATGGTCATTTGTGCAGTGCGTGGCCTAGCGTTATCGTACAATAAGTAATGGTCGATCTGTTGAACAATCTAGGATGTTTTTCTTAAAGATCTTGTATCACTTCAACCAGTATGATTGCAGTATAATTCTGCTGGATCGATGAGTCACGTTTCATGAAACAATGGATAGCATATTCCCTAAGCCAGTGCTTCTCAAACTTTCAATACTGGCGCCCCCCTTTTCAATCACAATTTTTATCGCGCCCCCCTTATACATTAATAATGTACTGAATGTAATAATAATGCACTTTGACGCTAAATCTACTATACGCGATCTTAATTATAAACCATACAAATTAATAACATAAGTATTACAGTTTGTATACTCCTTTTTTGCAAAATAAATAAATTAAGTAAGACAGTGCTTCTCAAACTTTCACTACTGGCGACCCAATTTTCAATCATAATTTTCATCGCCCCCCTCAATAATAATGTATTGAATGCAATAATAATGCACTTTGAGTATTAAATTTTGTATACGTTACTTTTATATAATATATATTTTAAGCAAATTACTTTTAAGTAATAATTATAATGTTATGTTATTTTTCCTTTCTCATTTTTTAAATTGGGACAGATTGCAAAATGACATTTAATTAAAAATTTATTTCGTCCATCATGCATTTCTAAAAGTAATATAAAAAATAAATTTTAAGTCAATTTTCCTACTTAGGCTAACAAAGAAAAACTTATTTTAGTTACTTTCTATTAAATAGTTTCAATTAATACAAATATGTAATACATATGACAGAATCACAATGTTAAGTGACAAAAGAGAAAGCGATTTTCCTTGCAATTTTTTCTTTTCTTTTCTATATATGGGGTATTGGAATATTCTTTTTCGTTACTATTTATTCATTAATTAAATTAATTAGTGTAAGAAAATAGTAAAGTAAAGAAGAAATTACACACATTCTTAGAAATTAGGCCATCTCGGATGGAATTCGAACTACCGTCCTTCAGATTAGAAGCCCAGCGCGCTATCCATTGCGTTACAGGGGACAGCACGAAAAGTTTTCCTTTCTATAAATGCTTTTGGACTATAATTTTTGTTTGTTACTATTTATTCATTTTTTAATTTAATTAATGAATTAAAATTTGAAAGAACTGTATTAACATGAAGTGTCACCCACTAAAAGTTTTAAAAAATGTATTTGAACTTGAATGAATGAATAGAAAGTATTTTATCAACGATTGAAAATTTGAACAAGATATATATGAGAGAGTGAACTTATAGTAGAAATTGAAAAATAGTCTACTTTATGTTGCGCTCTCTCCTATCCATCACATCTGGCATTCTCGCGAGCGTCTGCGTGAGTCTGGCCAAAATATCGGACGTCTGCGCAAAACATGTAATAATGCTGTACCTCGTACAATTCCAATCAGTCTTGGTCCATTCGATGCTTCTATAGCTACCAAATCTATCTTGAATGTACATTTTATAATTTGCGCGTTAGTTGTAATTCACACTATTAAGTATTACTGCAGAAAATTGGAACAAAAAAATCATGGATAAATTTTTAAGTCGTAAGCGAACATTCGACGATAATAAAGCATCAACAAGTGCACAGACGAGCATAGTTCCGAAAATTAAATCAAGGAAATATTCTCAAGAATACTTGAATTTTGGATTTACCATTACTGAAGTAAATGGAGAAGAAAAGCCCCTGTGTGTTATTTGCTCAAAAATATTGGCAGCAGACAGTATGAAACCTAATAAACTTAAAAGACATTTCGAAACGCTTCATGGTGAGTACATTAACAAACCTCGAGAGTTCTTTGAATCAAAATTAAAATCATATGGAAAACAAAAAACATTTTTAAAAAAACTTTGTCAGTGAATGAAAAAGCTTTACTTACTTCTTACAAAGTATCATATAAAATAGCCAGATGTAAAAAGCCTCACACTATTGCCGAAGAGCTTATTTTGCCTGCAGCAATTGAGATTGTAGAAACTATGTTTGGAGACAATTTTGCCAAAGAGTTGCAGTCCATACCCCTATCAAATGATACTGTTTTCCCGTCGAATTGATGATATCTCTGAAGATGTAGAGCAACAGCTTTTCGGTAAGTTGCGTGATAAATTGTTTTCAATTCAGCTTGACGAGGCAACAGATAGCAATAAAGATGCTCATTTCATTGCGTATGTTCGATTTTGGGATGGTATGTCAGCGGTAGAAGAACTACTTTTTGTAAACCAATAAAACTTAAAGCAACAGCAATAGCATTATTTGATATTTTAAATAATTTTATAAACGAGGCAAATATAGAGTGGAAAAATTGTGTAGGAATATGCACCGATGGTGCTCGTACAATGTCAGGAAGATTTAAAAGTATACAAGCACTTGTGAAACAAAAATCTCCACTGTGCATCTGGACACATTGTATGATCCACAGAGAATCTCTGGCTTCCAAAGAAATTAGTCCTGGCCTGAATATTGTGCTAATGACAGTTGTGACTGTTGTAAATTACATAAAAATGAGACCCCTAAAATCAAGAATCTTTTCTGGACTTTGCAAAGACATGGGCGCAGTGCATTCATCGTTGCTATTTTATTGTGAAGCAAGATGGTTATCACGCGGGAAATTTTTACAACGTGTTTATGAATTAAGAAATGAAATTACCATTTTTCTAGAAGAGGAAAACCTACCGGAAGCTGAGAAATTTCGAGATGGTTTATTTCTGATGAAGTTGAGCTACTTAGTCGATATATTTGAGAAATTAAATATATTGAATCTTCAACTTCAAGGATCAAATGTACATATGTTTTACACGAGTGATAAAATTAATGCTTTTTGTAGAAAATTAGAATTATGGAGCCGAAATTTAAAGCAAAAAAACCTAGAAATGTTTGAAAATGCGGATAAATGTGTAAAAACTTACAAAACTGAAGAACAACATGTGGAAGTTGTTTATAAAACTATTGAATATCATTTAGTTATGTTAGCAAAAAATTTTAAAAAATATTTTTTGCTGAGGACAACTTGATAGCAAGTTACGAATGGGTGAGAGATCCATTTCAAAATACCCCAGAAGGGCTCTCCACTACCGAAGAAGAAAGTTTCATAGATTTCACATCTAGTGGCGAAATTAAAAGACAATTTTGTAATAAAACTCTCTTTCAATTTTGGGCAGAAATAGATGATAAATTTTCTGAACTGAAAACAAAAGCATTTCGTATACTTTTACCGTTTTCAACATCGTACCTTTGTGAAACCGGATTTTCTGCGGTGGCTGCTTTGAAGACAAAATATAGATCTCAGCTAAATATAGAAAAAGAACTAAGAGTGTCAATTTCTAATATTAAGCCTTCATTTGAAAACCTTTGCTCTGCAAGACAAGCCCATGGAAGTCACTAATAATAATTAAACTTGCTCTTAAATTAGTATTAATAAATTAGTTATAAAATACATCGTGCAGTACCGATACATTTATAAGTACACTGGCTGAAGTACCCGTTCTGCGATTATTTTTTTAAAAAATAATACATTAATCTTGATATAATAGCTTAATTGTAAGAAGAGTAAAACCAAGTGCACAACAATGCATACAAAAATATAAAATGATTTTTTAAATGAATGCTCCTATTATAAATAGTTTAAAACGAACTGTAATTTTAAGCCTCACAGAATTAGCATTTAGAATTAATATTAAATAAGGAAAACGAATGAAAAATTCTAATGAAGAATAATTGTGTTATTTTTAATATTTAAAGCGAGAAACTTTCAAAATGTTTTAACCCGGAAGCAGGCGCCCACTCCACACTAACGTTAATGGTCGCGCGATCACTTCACCAAGTCACCCCAATCCTTTTTTTTTTTATAATTATTTTTTCTGTGCTAGATAAAAATCACAATTGCAGTGAATAATTTAACTAAGAGAAAATATACTTACCTACTTTAAAGGACTTTTTAATTTTTCTTTGATGATTTGAGAAAAATCCAATAAAACTAAAGAAACCGTTCCAAATGTGCGTTACCTTAATAAAGAACATAAATCACAGACACTTTTCACTAACAATACAAGAACGTTATTTGCAATCAAAACTGTCATATTTTGCTCACGTTATTGTAATTTATCTATTCTTTGATGATCTACAAATAGCACGTGTAACCTTTTCTTGCTTGTGTCTTTTGACAAGGCGAAGTGTTACATTTATGGCTTCTTAGTTTTCTTGATATCTTAATTTTCTTGATAGAGTTCTTTAGGCAGCATTTGAAAATTACAGTTCAACTCAAACGTTTCATGTCTATCACTTTTGTCATATTTACTTTCGCTATCACGATTAATATGCATTATTTCATCAGGTTCTTCAATTGCTTGATCAGTTTCATCTTCCTTCAATAGAGAGATCACAGATGCCCATTTTTTTTTATATTCTGCTCATTTACATTTATAAACCATAATAAGTTGTACAACACAGCAATTAAAACCACAAAGTTAATCGTAGGGGAAAGTATAGCATATTCATAGAAAATATTTCTGAACAAAAGTGGTCGTGAAGGGAACTCGATCAAAACAAGTACCTTGATTGTAAAACACCGTTTGCCACTCTCAAAAAGAGGCATAAATGTAACAAATTCATTTTAGTTTCCATTAAGACTGTCATATCGGAGGATACTGTCAAGAAACTGTTAACGAATAAACAGTTTTACCAGAATTTGGAGTGATTCAGCGCCTCATGCGACCGCTCCCATGAAAAAATGTATTCGATACAAAAACATCGATGTCAGTTTTAAAAAAATAATTGTGTAAAACGTTTTTTATAATGCAATTTCAGATTACTCATAAAATACATCTTGGCGAATTAATCCTTCAAAGTGCTCAATATGCTTATCCATACATCATAAAACTCATTTACATGGGGAAAAGCAACAGAAAAATATTATTTACAACTTTCCCAAAGAAAAGTAGACGGAGTTAAGCATACCAGTAAGTTTGAAGGTCAAAGAGATGATAATCAAAAGTACTATTCTAGAGGTTACAAGAAACGTAATAAAAAAATCTCTCATCGCGGGATTACAGCAAAGCAAACAAAATATCTTTTTTTATTTGGTTTTGGGATCAAAGATAGCTAATGAGCGTTTGAAGTGGAATCTTTTGAAAGTGGAAAACCAGATGATACATATAATTTATATCAGTGTAAATGTGTATTTTTTTTATTTTGTCAGAAAGCATTTTGTTTTACTTCATTCCAAAAAATAATTTTTTAAGCCTTTTATATTTTCAAGATGCTCGCGCCCCCCTCGAAGGGTTATCGCGCCCCCCCAGGGGGCGCGCCCCACAGTTTGAGAAGCACTGCCCTAAGCAATTAAACACTGGGCATCCTTGTCCTTCCACTGTGCTGCACATTTGCAATTGTCACACTGGATCCATTTCTCATCTCCAGAAGCACTTCGATTCAAAAATAGATCAGATTTAATACGATAAAGCACCTTTAAATAAGCTTCCAAACGCTTTTGTCACTGAGTTTCATTCAGTCCCACATTAGCACGTGGAATTTACTTATCCAATTTTTTTACTTTATCGATTTGAGCTACAAAAACTCATATTGTTTGTTTGCTAACACCAAACTTCAATTATAATTCATAAGCACTCTGAGATGGGTCATACTCAAAGTTGACTTTTTGCTCGTCTTTCAATAGTCCGTGATTCTGGACAACCACGTGGCTCATTTGTGAAGTCACAGTTACCTGCACGAAATTTGATGAACCTGCTGCGTAGCAACTCCAGAACCAAATACACTTTGAGCAACCTGTGGTGACGTAGGTCCCCGCGTGCGTCAGATAAAAACTCATACTTCACAATAAATCAAATTTCAAACTATAGAGTTTACAACGATTCTCTTAAGTAAGCGAGGTATAAAGTTTTTTTTTTTTTTACAAAAACAAAAAAAAAAGGCAAAATGTAAAGCCAATGTCAAATAATAAGGTGCTAACGTTAGCAATATTACTACAAAATTCATTTTTAACCATCTAATATTTACAATTCTAAGGCATGAATTATAGTAAGTTATATCCACTCACTGTCAAGAAATATTAAGAGAATTGTGAGCTCTCATTATTGTGATGCACCAGAAAAAATTAAGATGATTCGTGTATAGTAAGTAAGTTTGAATATTATCTAAGAAGTCAAATTAAAAATGCGAGTTTGATTTAGGTCTCCATGTGTACAAATTTAAATAATTTGAAAATATTACAAATTTAAGTTATTGAAAAAATTCACACGAACCACAGTGGTTCAAATGTGTAATTACAATGCATAAGTGAGCAAGTAACATTAAAAAAAAGTTTTAAGTCAATTCCTACTTCATTAGAAAAACTTACAGGCATCATCTGTTGCAGAAATAACGCAAAATAAATTTAAAATTAAAAAATTTTAAGTTAATTATTGAATTAATATTTGAAAAACTGTATTGACATCAAGTGTCATCAACTACAAGCTTTAAAAAATGTATTTGAATTTCAGTTGATGAATAAAAATTATTTTAATAACGATTTAAAATTTGAACAATATATATATATATATATATATATACTGTATATACACTGCTGGACAATTGCTAAGGACGGATCACAAATTGCTATGTAGCATAACATTAAGCGAGACATGAGGCCTAGTAGGATAAAATATTGTTGCCACACTGTTGAGACATTAGAATAAAGAATATGTATTGTTCTGGAAAGTACAAAAGCTGTGAAACATCTGAAAGAAAAAAAATGTTCATTTGATCTGCGTACGGAGAAATGAAACAATGCATCTAAAAGTCAGCAGGCACCTTAAAGAAAGGTATCAGTACGGAATATGTCCACCGTGGAGTGTGATGCAACATTCCACACGTCGTACCATACTTTGCACAACATTATCCAGCAGCTGTTGAGGCAATTTATCCCATTCCTCTGTGAGTGCACGGATAAGGGTGTTCTTGTTTGTCGGAGGATAGTTTCGACCAGCAACTTGCCTCCCCAAAGCATCCCACGCATTTTCAATGGGGTTTAGATCTGTAGAACGCGCTGACCATGCGAGACGTTGAATACCCTCGCTGTCTAGACAATCTTGAACAGCGAGTGTTCGATGACATGTTGCGTTGTCGTCCATAAAAAAAAATGTATCACCGACAGCACCACGGAAAAGACGAACATGAGGAAGTAGAACTTCATCAATGTATCGTTGGCCCGTCATAGTACCATTCGCAACCACATGTAGGCGCGTGCGGCCATTGACCATGATACTGCATGTCGGATATCGGTCCTTTCCTGGATATTTTCTGGACGATAAGCAGTACCACTCTCGCGCCAGATCAGTTGGCGTCTACAATCCGATGACAGACTGAACCTACTCTCATCTGAGAATAGTAAGCATGCCCAGTCCTGTTCAGTCCAATTGTGATGCTCACGACACCATTGCAAACGGGCAGTACGGTGCTGTCTGGTCAATGGAGGACACACAACAGGTCTGCGTGCGTATAGTCCTCCTCCCCTCAAACGTCTGGCAACAGTTTTTCGGAAGATCTGCTTTCCTGAGGCAGCAAGAAACTGATTTGCCACCTGCTGAGCTGTGGTGCGCCTGTTCCTTTTTGCTGATAGGACGATATATCTGTCTTCTGAAGGCGTCGTACTTCTAACACGACCTCCCCCGTGCCGTCTACTACACATTCCAGTAGTTTTAATGACTTCCACAGCCGTGAAACAACGCTGTGAGCGATGTCGAACTCCCTGACAACATCTGTTATTTTTCGCCCTTCTTCGATCTTTCCAATAATTCGGCCACGCATAAAATCATCTATGTGATGTCGGGAAGACATGCCAAAAATTTTAAGTTTGTCTATTAAATCTTTCCTGTAAAACTTTGACTTGAAACAACAACTGTCCACACACGTCAAAACCTTTAAAGCTCTTATGAACGCTATCACGTGATGAACAGACGTGGAAAAAAAATTTTGCATACTCATACTTCTTACTAATATCCCGCACTTATTCTAATTTTCCACATTTTGCTTCCTCTCATTTTGTGGTTGTGGTTGCTATGGATGATAGTGTTATCCGTCCTTAGCAATTGTCCAGCAGTATATATATATATATATATATATATATATATATATATATATATATATAGGGAGAGTGAACTAACAGAAGGAATTGAAAAAGTGTGCAACCGCCATCAAGGATTTCACTTCAATGGGCTTCCCTGTATCGTTCTTATATATGCTAAGAAGCCATTCAAGT
The DNA here is from genome assembly GCA_019973935.1 of Trichonephila clavipes. Lineage (NCBI taxonomy): Eukaryota > Metazoa > Arthropoda > Arachnida > Araneae > Nephilidae > Trichonephila > Trichonephila clavipes. Next base: position 180,491 of record BMAU01004239.1, read on the forward strand.
CACATCGAGAATTATTTTTTGTCAAAACTATATCTCAGACTCAGCTCAATTTGTCTAGAACCAAATATGTTGATTTGGCGAACAAATTTCTCACAAAATCACCTCGATTTATTCAACTTCTTGCAAGAGCATTTTACATCTACAAACATCTTTTCGACCACATAGCTTCTTCAGCTGAAAAGTTAACGAGATTCAAACATTCCGTAACAATTATAGCATAAAAAAGAGCATAACATAAAATAAATCTAAGCAAAAAATAGTTTAGATTATTTTTATTTCAGATGTATATAAACATACTTCCAATTTTAACGTCATCATATTACACTATATTTTCAGAAATTACTTGCAAGTAGTTTTAGAAGTATACGACTAAAATGAAACATTTTGCATCTTATGTATCCTATCGTAAGAAACTTTAGATTAATGAACGGGAATATTTAACAATGTAGAAAAGGCTTCTCTCTCTCTGAATGGATTTGTGTATGTAAAAATTATGTATGACCATAACTTTGTCGTTTTTATTAATAAATATTAATCTTCATGTTTCTTAAAACGACTTGAACACAAAAACTCTTATATCTATTTTTCTGAGTTCTATTACAGCTAAATTTACTTTGTTAAAATGTAACGTCATGGTGGATTTTTTTTCACCATTCAGCACTTTTTAAAAAATTTGTTGAATAAAAATCTATAAAAAATAATACAAGGTGGGATAATAACAATAATTATACATACATGACATTAAAAATACAACACCAAGAAATAACCAAAAATTAAGCAAATTCCAGAGTGGGTTCACCTTACTGAGTAATGCAAATGATGTAAAACGCTCATCTGTTCTGTATACATTGAGTAGCCTATAAGGGAAGAAACTTGAAATACGTGCAATAATTTCTGCCAGGGAAATAACATTGGAAAAATTTTTCTTATCTTACAGGACGAGGGTAATAACAAATAGTGTCAAGCCACCACTAACGGAAGAATTTCGGTTATACGGATAATTTTACGAGAAGCACATGGTGATTGGACTGAGAAGCTTAGGTTGGTTCAGACGTCAAATCTCATTTGACATCCATCTAAACACGCTTAGGTTGCTCTGGCTATGGAAAAAATAGTTAAAACAAGAATATAAAAGTTTGAAAAATGTCAGAGGGGCTACAGGGACGTCACCACATGTATTGACGTATCAATCTAAAAGCATTGGTGCCCCGTAAGTCACTTCTGTCGCCAGTTTGCAAACATGTGTAGGATACCCTTGTTGGTTCCATATCGACCAAGACTAATATAGTCGATTATCAACACATGATCTACTCGTGATGTCCATTAAAAAGGTTGTCATAGAACCGCGCAGCACAATGCCATGCTCTCATACGAGTCACTTTTCTAGATGTCCGTTGATGGTTGCTGTGTACGAATGGCACTGACGTGGTGGTAAATCCAGTCTAGCCGCATCTGTGGAACGATCTTTAGTGCAGTTGCCCACCATCACGATATGGGGCACTATAGCGTAAGATAGCACGTCACTTCTAATTCGTACTCGGGTCATTAGGACGGTCAGTCGAAATGGGGATGATGTGTTGCAACAAGCAACATTCCTCTTTCTTTGGAGAGTTCCCAATGCCCTTTAACTCCAAATTAATGCACGACTATACAGTGTGCGCATCAGCTAATGTTCCCTGCAGGATGTACATATATTTCCCCAGTTACCATTTTCTCTTGATCTGTTACTAATCAAATACGACCTGCACGTGATTAGATGCCGTTTGCAAATTCTGTCCCATCACATTCAAAAAAACAAGCTGAGGAAAATAGCTGACATGGAATGGAGAGTCTTAGGACGCTGTTTGTACACACACACACACACACACACATACACACACACACACACACACTTTCATTAAACAGATACTTAGACATGCTACTTCGTGTTCCACTGCGGTAACTCCAACAAACTGTGCTGACATTGTTCTGGCTTTGTGTTTCAGCCTACCGAAATGAAATGGACGTCCGTTAAATAAACGGAATTAACTTATTGTCCGTTGCTGTCCTCTTGGTGAATCCTCGACTTTCTTTACTTTCTGGCCATTATTTCTTGATGCTGCATGTTCAATGTCACATAGTGAGTTGATTCACATATCAGTAAAAGTTGAAAATAAAAACATTCCCATAACTAATACATATAAAAATATAAATAATATCAATAAAATGAAACCTTTTTTTTCGTTTCTTTTCAAAAGTTATTTCCATTTCTTTTTTTCTCACAAATATCAAGATTTTTTTCAGTAATTCTTAGTGCGTCCTATTTTAAATTTTGTTTGTTGCCGTTTTCAAAGAATTTAGACAAAATATTTTTTATTTTTAAAATAAACACAATAATCAAACTTTTTAAAACTTCTATTTTCTATATTTTATAGCTACCTGAAAATATTTATCTTGTTTGTATAGTATATTGTTCACTAATTCAGCTTCAGAAATATAACTAGGGATTCTATTTTAATTTCTTTTAAAAGCTGTATATAATTCAATAATAATACAACAGTTTCAAAGTTTAAATTTTGCAACGAAATTTCTTCCAATCTATTTCTCTTTGAAATTTAGATGACAAATAATGTATATTGTATAAGATGTTTATGATTAAAAATTACAGCACAATTTTTTTTCACCAGACGATATTTTAACCTTAATAACTTTACTCTTGCTTTCCTGATGCCCTTTTTAAAGTTTGTCGCTGCAAACTATTATTCTTTTTGAAAAATTCAGGACAAAAAAATTTTAAATCCCAATCACAAATAATTCTACATATGCAGACAATATTTTTATGTTAAATTTGCTTTTTGTTTAATTAAATTTTGAACAAATGAAAATGTAATTGTCTGGGGGAAAAGGAACAAAAAAATAATGTGTCGCATTTCTTAAACTAATTATAACAAAAAAATGCGACGGCACATTTAAAAGTATTCTTTGTTGTAAAAGAAAGTTCAGGAAATGCCATGATAAAAAAGCGAGTTACTCATACTCTGTTCGAATTCCATAACTAATACAAACTCTTTCACATATTTTAATCTTCAAAAATTTTTCTATGAGGGGGAAAAAAGAGAAAATGAAAAAAAAACAAATGCAACTGTGCAAAATTATACATATCATTATAATTACATACATAAAAAATGAAAGTTATTAATATTTCCATTTCATTGAAACAAATTATAATAAAAAAACATTTAATTAGAAAGAAAATGCAAGTTCAGTATATTTACCCAAAAAAAAGGGTCAGATCCAGAACCAATTGCCTTTACAAAGACCAGCAAATATTCATTTAGCTGATTTAACATAGTATTCAGAAGATTTAATAGTCTGAGATATATGAAGACTTATATAACATCAGAAAGTTTACAAACTTGGTTATGGCTAAAAATAACCCTTAGTATGTTTTCTTGCATCATAATTAAAAGCCCGCATCACTATTATTACCAGAGCAAACGGATGCGGCTCTAACCTCAAATTGAATGTCATCCCAATTTTTTAGCATAGCTTGCTGAATAATTTATTGCAGAAATAGCAAGTGTATTTATTTTGTATCTGTTTTGTTGTTATTTCAGTGTTGAAAGTATTGAGCTATTTTGGCTTAATTTTCTCCCTTATAAGAATGCTTAATATTTTGAGTACCTCTAATCATAAACTGTAAATTAAGAATTGTCTTTAAAAAAAATTTTTAATCTGACATTGCTTTGGCTATTATTATTTTTCTCTTTATGTATGAATTAATGTATTCCAAACCTTAATGTGCTAAAAATATTTAATTCCTTTATATGAGATATTTTATTTATTTATGAGAAAAGTTTCTTTTAAAACTATGAATTTGATCATCATTGAACATTACTTTGAATTAACTTATAGCGTACTCCAAAAATTTCGTATAAATTGTTGTTTTACTAAGTACACAACAAAATAAAATCGAATTTTTGACATTTTCTGAGTGAGTTTTGTTCTAACAAGTAATATAAAAAAATTAATGTCAATTAATATTTTGTTAGAAGAAACGTTCTGGCATCATCTGTTGCAGCTAATTGTAACTACTAGGGAAATAACGCGAAATAAATTTAAAACTAAAAAATAAAATTTAATTAATGAATTAATATTTGAAAATACTGCATTAACATCAAGTGTCATCCACTACAAGTTTTAAAAAATTTATTTGAACTTGATTGTATGAATAGAACTTATTTTATCAATGATTGAAAATTTGAACAAAATAAATAAATATATACAGAGAGAGAGGGGGTATGAGTATTAGTAGGAATTAAAAAATAAATTTTAAAAAATCCTAATTCCTAAAATAAATTGCTCATCACATTCTTGTTTTATCTTTATCGTCATTTCATTACCTTTGCAATTTTTCAATGAAGCTATTTTGAAGTTGTAAATGACCATAATCCTCACATCCCATTTTCTGTTTCATCAATCGAATAACAGTATTCATTTTTTCACAAAAAATGTCGTTGAGAACAAAAGTTAATAGTAGACACACACACAATAATGAAAGATTCAGGACATTAAAACGGTAGTTGTAAAAACTCAAATACACAATACTTTTGTTACTTCCCTATAGTCCAATCTGAAATGTTCATTTAAACAAAATTTGTTTCTGCTTATAATAGAAGTATAAATTTGACATATCATGTCATGTGTTCTTTTTATATGTTTGAAAAAAAGTTTTCATAAAGAGATTTCAATAAGAAACATTGAATTCGAGCATCAGAATTCCATCAAAAGTTAATGTTGCTTGCGAATCGTTCTTTCCTTATAATTATAGACTTTTTTCTTGAGAGAAACTCATATTATTTTGCTTAAAATTACTCAAATTGGTTTCTTAATTCTAAGTATAAGGCAAATTACAAGGATGAAACCTACTCTGATAAACAATTCTCATAATTTTACTAAAGGTATCCGACTACTCTTAAATCATGAATTTTTAAAAAATTGACAATTTTTTTATGATTTTATTTTATAGGCATCTTGTTAGCTTTATATAAAAATACTAAGTTTTTTTAATTTTCCATTCACTAAAACAAAAACTACAAGTTTTTAGTAAAAGCAGATGCCACACATAACTTTACACAAGATATCAAACTTTGAAATGCGTCTTACTCGAAATGTGTTTTTTTTTCTTGAAAAGCTCAAACGGAGACAGCGATTGCTCAAAAATCTTTCGAAATAATATGCTGAAATTTTTTTGTGTATGTTCTGTATAACAGTAGAAATGTTTTAACTTTCAGATTTATCAATCACTGTTTTATTACAAAATTATTTATGTGAATATAATCACTGTTTTTTTAAGCAATTTCATATAATAACTATGATAAAGTGCTCTAGTTTTTGTAAAAATTAAAATATCTTTTTTCCTGAAGGTCATTTCAAAAAGGAATAGCAAAGTAATACGTCCAAATTGAAAAACGAAGAATTTGTTCATTTGATATTTGTACAAAGCGGGTCCAGTTTACGTAATTTTTTGTCAATTTGTACCCATTTTTTCCCGTTTTAGTAGTAATAATTTATTTTCCTCTTCTTAATTTTAGCCTTTTTTTTCTTAAAATGTACTAAATAAATCTAAAAATCACAAAAAAATCTCCATATCTCCATTTTTTTTAAAGTTGTTGCAAGTAGTCGGATATTTTGGGCGACAACATTTAAAATACAACACAGGCACTATCGTTATTCAAACATAAATCATCAATTGTTAAAACATATTTATATGCATCTGCTGTATTAAAAATATGCTCTTACGTCACTGTTAAAAATATATTACCTATAATTTAACTTTATAAAAATAGAAAGTATAATTCTATTCTTAAATATGGAGGGAAATTACTAATGGAATGAAATCTTGACTATATATGAGAGAGAAAGCGTGTGAAAAGAAACACTGCAATACTTAAAAGTGTAAAAGGAAAAAATATTTTTATCTATATTTTTGTAACAGAGCAACTACTTATAGCAGAGATAGTTAGAGAAAGATACTGAAATTTCCCATGATTAGCTTAGATACGGGGGTTAATTTTAACCATTTTTATATTGGAATCTAAGAGATTTGTATTTAAATTCTTAGCTCTATAATTAAAATATTCAAATTAAAACAAAACTTCAGTGTCGATATAACCTTTTTTTGTTTATACCTTCTCAAATTTATTATATTGACAGTTAAAACATTCAAATGTGTAACCCTTTTATGACAATAAAATCACTATCCCATGAACTTTTCTAAGAAAAATGTTCTATAGTTTTATTATTATTATCATTATTATTATTATTATTATTGCTATTACTTAGTTAATAAAATATACTCTATACACGTGTAAAATATTTCTGTTAAAATCACATAATTCGTGGGGTTAAGATTATTTTTCTGTTATTAAATGCCATCTACAGGAAACACAAATATTTTAAGTATTTTTACTTTTACCATTGCAATACGGAATCAAAAATGTGTTCCGAAAAATTCCTCAATATTAAAATAAGCTTTTATGATTATAACACGAATATCCATTTAACATAAATTTAAAATTTATATTTTATTTCTATTGGGCTTTACCATTGCCATTACCAATGGTGCTTTTACCATTGCAAACCTAGTACATTCCCCGGAAGCTGGTATCCCTTTTTAGTGCGGCACCCTATAGGCAGATACCAATTGCTGCAGATAATTTTGATGCCCAGTTTCCTCCCTAGAGGAAGGTACCTGAGCTCTGATGATGTGAACCTGTACTAGGATTTAATTTGCCGAGAGCACCGAAGCCAAATCGAATCTTTTACATGCCATACGACATGACAGCGGTCATGCATACGACATGACCGCTGTCGATTTCTGCATCATGAAAATCCACCAACTTGGGCCGGGGTCGCATCCGCAACCTTTGGTGCAGAAGGCCAGCAACAAACCAACCACGTAACCCAGCCAGCACATTTTAAATAATGGATGCAGTATTAACGTGTATTCAGATAAATGCTTCTATATTGACAAATAAAATATTTCTATATATATAATTGAAAATAAGTTAAAATTTTAAAAAAATATATTTTTAGTATTTTTGTCAAACACATTACCACCTTGTTATTTCTCATTAATAAAATATTATTCTATCTTTCATAATTAATTTACAACATTAATTAATTTTTTTAATTAAAATTGATAAATAAGTCTCAGACTTATAATGGTACATTGAAAAGACTAATTTTATCAAAAAAGATAAATTCCGTGTAAATATATTGTTTTAGAGAGAAATCCACAAAAATTTAATAGACGTTTGCTGAATTTTTCTGAAAAATGTAAGTTTAATGAAAAAGTTTCCCAAAAAAAAAGCAATTTCTCTGAAAGTTCTACCTTAATACCTATTTTGTGACTTAAAAAATACCAGGATGGAATTCCTTAAAGTGTTGTTTTCCAAGCAACTTTTTTACAATTACATGTTACTTGTTACAAAGTTATTCGAATTTAAATTCTACGTGGAGAAATTATATCTAAAAAAGATAAAATATGGAAGTGGGGCATAATTTAAATACATTTATGTTCACTTACACAGTTGCATGCATTCTACACTTTAAAAACTGCTTTAAGAAAACTTTACTTACACTGAAGATTTAAAAAAAAACAAGTAATATAAAAAAAATTAAGTCAATTCCTACTTAGATCAACAAAGAAAATTTTATTTTGGCTACTTTTTATTAAATAGTTACAATTTATATAAATATGTATATGCATATGACAGAATCGCAACATTAAGTGGTAATTAATTTTTATTAATTATCATTAAAGTATCGTATTGTCATCCAAAACAATCGTGTATGTAAAATTTCAGTTCAACTGAATGCTTTAAAACGTGACGGGGAAAAAAACCTTTTCATGTTTTGACACAAGTCGCCAAAAGGGTCGTTAAGTCGCCAACGTGGCTGTATTTGTAATTGTTTAAATAATTAGTTTTAATCAATTAATTTTTATTAATTATAATTAAATTGTTGTATTGTCATCCAAAATAATCATGTATATAAAATTTCAGCTCAATTGAGCGTTTTAAAATGTATTTTATTAACGATTGAAAATTCCCCCAAGATAAATAAATAAATAAATAGACAAATAAATAAATAAATAGAGAGTGTGAGTTAATAGAAGGAGTTGAAAAACACAGTTGAAAAATTATGCAGTTCTTTGTTGAAATAGTGACCATTGTCGTAAATTTCATTTTTCTATGAGATTAATCTCTCAAATAACGAAATTGGTACAAAACAAAGAGAGTCAGAGAGAAGAGTTGTTTCATAGTCAAATAAAACACAAATTAGGTTATAATGCGATTACAAAAAATTAGTAAAAATTTCAAAAGATTAGAAAATCAAATTTAAATTAGTTTTTCTAGTTCATCAATTTTTAAATAACTCCGCATTCGAATTTTGCACGTCTTGGCATATTTTCTTTTTCACGTTTAGATTCGTCTAGTGTAGATAGAGGCGATTATGAAACTGTAATTACTTTATACTTCAATCGGCAGTTAATATTTCGGATATTTTTACGGAAAAAGAATTTAATTACCTCTAGTGATATTTTAAGAAAGAAAATTTTCGTAATAAAATATAAAGGAATAAAAATAATATTTATATTATCAAAACTTTCCTTCTATGCTAAATATTAATTTTCTCTATCTTCGCGCTATTATTTTGGAACTCTAATTATTGCTAAAATTATATTATTTTTGTATTAAAATGTTTTCTGAATACTAGATCTTCCTCGATATTTATGACACATACAAGTATGCCTTGTTGCAGTATATCTTTTTTAATACAAGGACTTTTTAATGATGCGTAATTTCCATGAACTCATCTGTAGCTGGCGTGAGATAAAATTTTACCTTAACATGTGTATCAAGTATCAACAATTAATTTATATTGGTTTAGCACAGGAAGCGATATTGATTTAATAAGATGAATAAGGTATTTAATTATAAACTGTTGTTTGTAAACACCGTGAAGGAATCATCAGAATTAAATGAAATTTAATGCACAAACGACTTGTATTAGTACAAATAAATGACGAAATTTTCAAAGCAAAAAATAGCCACCACGCGCTGCAATAAGTGTTGCTATACGACGTGGCATAGAGTCAAACAGATTTTGAATGTCTGCTTGTGGAAGAGAATTCCATATTGCTTGTATGCGCAGGAAAAGATAGTCTTTTGAAGCTTGAAAATTGTCTTTTTTAAAGAGTTTTTTTTAACCAATTAAAATTCTCTTCATTTTTCTTCTAGTTGGTTTTAAGAAAAAGAATTCCAACAATAAATAAACAAAACCAAGCACTTTCTTCAATTGCTATCAATCACAATTTTTCTTAGTGGTTATTCTGACCTCAAAAAAATCTCTGTTCTATGATGCTGTGTTGTGACTTATCCCACCTGCCTGACGAGTCAGGTCGAGGCCCACAAAATTCATCGCGGCTAAGTGCTAGAATTGACGTCTGTAAATTAGCCATGAGCACCATGCAGGTGATTGTACGTTTTTGCTCGGTTCCATCCCAATTTAGAGGGAGGAAACCCTGGGAGTGGTCAGGGTCCTCCCACATCTCTTCCCTTTCCACCATCCACATGAGAGGACTTGCGGCTTGGCGGCTATTTAGAGTACCCCTATGCCTCAAAAGCACTATACATTTACAAACATCCATGTCTTCTCCGGGATTCGAACCCAGTCCCTACAGCGTCGCTAACCACTATACCGGTTGGGAGACGCTCTGTTTTCTACTTGACTTTAGTTGTTTTATCAATGATCCTTAAACGTTTACTTTTCGTTTTGTAATTAAAAGAAAGGATAACAAAAAAGAAGAACGGATTAAATGGCTTATTACATGCCCATTATTATACGAGCATATATTTGTGCTATATTATATACCATATGCTTCAAGAATATAGTATCTTCTCATGATAAAGTTTGACAAAATGGGTGTACGATTTTCCTTATCTAATAAAAATGATTTCGTCAAGTTATCAATTTTTTTTTCCTTTTAGAATTGCTTCCCTTCATTTAGCAAATTAGCACTTAATATTATAATGAATGTTTCTTAAGTATCGTAAGAATATCATACAAAATTCAAGAAAATGTAATAATATTCACCAAAACAGAGAACTATAAATACTGATTTCAATTATAATTCTACTCTTTTTTATGATCTGCAAATATGGCGCATGCTCAAATTTTCTAATCTATTTCAATCATACGAGTAAAATAATGATAATACTCAAGAGTAGTCAACCCCGAAACTGAAACATTAAATTGGTTCAAAAAATAGTGTAATTTTTAATAAATGTTTTCGTTTTTTTTGTTTTGTTTTTTTTTAATTTTACCAAAGCTATGCATTTTTAGATAAAGAAATAGTAACGTACTTTTTATATGCTTTCTTGAATGAATAACAGACTCAAAAAAATTTGATACAACAGAAAATAATAAATTTTTGTTATTATTTCTATTAAATGAAGATAATACATAGATCGATAAATTGAAAAATATTTTTAATTTTTACATAAATTTTATTTTAATTCAATTAAAGCTTCTAGTGTAACTTTATTTTAAAAATCTTCTCTCTAAAAAACAAAGTTACAATAAACTGTTATAGATTACATCAACTTCTCCGGAGGAATAGGTTCTATGTCAAAACCCTTTACTTTAAACATAAATATACACTGCTCAAAAAATTAGGGGAGCACATGGATTTAACAAAATTACGCAAATATTTCCCCGAATAACTAACCTAAAACTAAACGTCTATAGTCTTAAATTAAGCGGAAAATAGAAGAAAACTTAATTAGCAAATCAACTTTCAGGACTTCAAAATACAGAAGAAGGGTATAAGTGCGGAAATCGTGATTTCTTAGAAGCGGTTGTTTTTCGTTGTCTCAGAGGTGAAATTCAACCTTCCACCTGTTATCTTGAGAAGAGATATCTGGATAAAGACACGATAACGTGATCTACCGGAATCCATGGCTTGGAGTATTACCAGATGATTGGAATCTGGCAAACAGAAAAAATTGAAGAGGACAGTTGGAATGGCAAAAAGTGTCATTACAAGACTGGAGAATCGATTCCATGGAGCATGTTCGATGTCTGCCCGGAGAAGATCGTCCACATGCTACCACAGTAAATAATAACCGGTTTATCCTGTTAACAGTTCGTCGAGACAGAACAGCCAATGCGACTCTGGCTCAAAGACAGTTTTTTTTTTTTTTTTTGGAAATGGGATGAAGGCTCTCAAACCAAACAATCCGTGATAGATTTCGTGCAGTTGGTCTATGTGCACATAATGCCAATAGTGTGTATTCCGTTGATAGTACACTGCTGGACAATTGCTAAGGACGGATCACAATTTGCTATGTAGCATAACATTAAGCGAGACATGAGGCCTAGTAGGATAAAATATAGTTGCCACACTGTTGAGACATTAGAATAAAGAATATTTATTGTTCTGGAAAGTACAAAAGCTGTGAAACATCTGAAAGAAAAAAAAATGTTCATTTGATCTGCGTACGGAGAAATGGAACAATGCATCTAAAAGTCAGCAGGCACCTTAAAGAAAGGTATCAGTACGGGATATGTCCACCGTGGAGTGTGATGCAACATTCCACACGTCGTACCATACTTTGCACAACATTATCCAGCAGCTGTTGAGGCAATTTATCCCATTCCTCTGTGAGTGCACGGATAAGGGTGTTCTTGTTTGTCGGAGGATAGTTTCGACCAGCAACTTGCCTCCCCAAAGCATCCCACGCATTTTCAATGGGGTTTAGATCTGTAGAACGCGCTGACCATGCGAGACGTTGAATACCCTCGCTGTCTAGACAATCTTGAACAGCGAGTGTTCGATGACATGTTGCGTTGTCGTCCATAAAAAAATGTATCACCGACAGCACCACGGAAAAGACGAACATGAGGAAGTAGAACTTCATCAATGTATCGTTGGCCCGTCATAGTACCATTCGCAACCACATCTAGGCGCGTGCGGCCATTGATCATGATGCCGGCCCACACCATGATACTGCATGTCGGATATCGGTCCTTTTCCTGGATATTTTCTGGACGATAAGCAGTACCACTCTCGCGCCAGATCAGTTGGCGTCTACAATCCGATGACAGACTGAACCTACTCTCAGCTGAGAATAGTACGCATGCCCAGTCCTGTTCAGTCCAATTGTGATGCTCACGACACCATTGCAAACGGGCAGTACGGTGCTGTCTGGTCAATGGGACACACACAACAGGTCTGCGTGCGTATAGTCCTCCTCCCCTCAAACGTCTGGCAACAGTTTTTCGGGAGATCTGCTTTCCTGAGGCAGCAAGAAACTGATTTGCCACCTGCTGAGCTGTGGTGCGCCTGTTACTTTTTGCTGATAGCACGATATATCTGTCTTCTGCAGGCGTCGTACTTTTAACACGACCTCCCCCGTGCCGTCTACTACACATTCCAGTAGTTTTAAATGACTTCCACAGCCGTGAAACAACGCTGTGAGCGATGTCGAACTCCCTGGCAACATCTGTTATTTTTCGCCCTTCTTCGATCTTTCCAATAATTCGGCCGCGCATAAAATCATCTATGTGATGTCGGGAAGACATGCCAAAAATTTTAAGTTCGTCTATTGAATCTTTCCTGTAAAACTTTGACTTGAAACAACAACTGTCCACACGCGTCAAAACCTTTAAAGCTCTTATGAACGCTGTCACGTGATGAACAGACGTGGAAAAAAAATTTGCATACTCATACTTCTTCTTACTAATATCCCGCACTTATTCTAATTTTTCACATTTTGCTTCCTTTCATTTTGTGGTTGCTATGATGATAGTGTTATCCGTCCTTAGCAATTGTCCAGCAGTGTATGACACCGTGCAGCTCAAAAAAGTGGGTTGTTGAACAACGAGATTAGATTCAAAGTGACTGGAGTTGTGTTGTTTACGGACGAGTCCCAATTCAGCTTAGAATGTGATACCAGACGTGTTTTGGTATGGTAATAAGGGGGCACTCGAAATAACCCAATATTCGTTCCGCAAAGATCATATTATAGACGAGGTGGTTTGATAGGATTAGCTGAAATCAGCAAACTCGGACGTAATGACCTGAATGTCATTCCGAATAGCAATTTGACGGCTCAAAGGTATGCAGACAAGATCCTGAGACCCCATGCCGTACCTTACGCTAAAGCCATTGGTGATTCCTTTTTTTTAATGCTGAATAATTCCAGGCTTCATACAACTCGTCATGGGGAGAACTTTCTTGAAGTTGAAACAATACAGTATATGGTATGGCCAGCATACCCTCCTGATGTTAACACAATCGAGAATGTCCGGGACACACTCGGACGACACGTTATTGCAAGACCAAGGCCTCCTGTTACTGTCCAAGACTTGGAGATCACTCTTCATTCAAAGTGAAACAGCATTCCCCAAATTCTCATCGATAACCTCATCGCATCCCTTTTATAAATAGGTGTAAGTTAGTACAAGCAGTTCAGGAGATCAATACTCTCTTCTGCATCATTTCCAAATAATGAGTTGTTGTTTTTTTTTTGCCATTTACATGGAATCAAAATTCTGCCCTGGATCATCATTATATATTCTTTGCACCGTTCAAAAGGATTAAAGTGCCTGTGTGTGTACAAATTATTACTATCTATTTATTTATTTTTGCTTCCTTTTTCTATATTGGATTTTGCTATACCTGTAATCTCCATTTTATGCCCGTGCATGGCTATCTTGCAAATAGTTTCTTCACTTTTTTTGTTTGTTCCCCTAATTTTTCTGAACAGGGTAGGAAAATTGCATTTTGCAAGAAGTTTATTTTTGGCTAAAATGTATTTTTGCAACAACGATTCGTGTCCCGTTTTATATTCCATTGCATTTTTTAAAAAGTAAAAAAAAACTGCTATTGTATGTAATTAGTTTTAGTTTGTGACGAATATGTACGGAACCTTTCCACTAATCTTCTTAGGCGTCTTTTGGGGGAATATAAATTCGCATTTATATATTTCCAATCATCTCCCAAAATATGAACGGGACAGCCACGTTGGCATCATTTTTGGCGACTTAGCGACTCTTTTTGCCACTTGTGTCAAACCTTCAAAAAGTTTTTTCTCACGTTTTAAAGCAGGGGTACTCAACCATTTTTCACGCCGGGCCGCATATTAATGGTAGGTATTCCCCACGAGCCGCATACACATGACAGTTATTTCATGCGGGCCGCAACATGCGGATAATGGAAAAACACACCATAACACCAAAGCAATATTGACAAACAAAATTGATGAAAAAAATATTAAAAGTCATTTTTTGCTTTTATTTTAATATTATATTAACTTTTCTATCAAGCACACACACAAAAACTTTTATTTTTATGAATTTTTACTGAGTTAAGGGATAATTTTTATATTATTTCATCTATATGACCAAGCCTTTTGCTAACAGTCTGCTATTAAATAACAAATTGATAGCAAAATTTAAGCATTTGATTGCTTGATTGACAGAATTTCCTGTTAAATTTTTGTACATTGTTCTCCAATAATTTAACTTCTTAGTGTAATGGGCTATGACTGGGCCACTCAAAAAAAGCCGGCGGGCCACGGGTTGAGGATCGTTGTTTTAAAGTATTCATTTGTACTCAAATTTTACATACACGATTGTTTTGGATGACAATACGATACCTTAAAGAAAATTAATAAAAATTAATTACCACTTAATATTGTGATTCGGTCATATGTATATACATATTTATATTAATTGTAACTGTTTAATAAAAAGTAGCTAAAATAAAAATTTTCTTTATTGATCTAAGTAGGAATTGACTTAAAAAAGTTTTTTATATTACTTGTTTCTTTTCCATTTTCACCAAAAATTTCAATTTCTATATATTCAATTATTTATCCAAAGATTTTAAAATTAATTTTTTTGATAGAAATTTCTAAAAATATCTACATTAATTAAAAGAAAAGCTACAATCTTATTTATTTTCTTCTCTCTATTACAGTTTTATCATTAAAAAAGTTTTGAATTTCTATCTGTTTAATCTGAATACACATCGAGCTAGTCTCTAATAATTCAATTTATCGTAAATTTTTTTATGAAATATCTAGTTCAAGTATACATCTACATTCGGAACCGGGATTTTTAAAAAGGACGTAAATGAATGCTTCTTTTTATATTTAATGCCTCGAATTGTGATATGCGCATAAAATTATTTTAAAAATATTATTACAGTAAAAAAATTAATGCAATTTTTTCGCAAAAAATAAATAAATGAAGGGGGGAAAATATTTTCTTTCTTTTTATGGAAAATACTACTTATAATAATAATATTTTGTCTATATATAGCTAAGACTTTCTCTTCGGAGCCAAAACTAGAATTTTCTGAAGAATTCATATTATTTTCAGAGCTGCTTTCTCTCGAAATAGTATAACCGGTGTGTTTTCTGTTAAAATTTCTTTACTTTGATGTATTAAATTTAAATCAGTTCACTTTTAAATTATATATTTCGAATATTCCAGTTCAAACTCACAAAAATAATATGAAAAGTATTTCAATTGAATTTTACATAAACATATGAAGTATTTTTTTTAAGTTGACGTTATTTTTAGAAAAATTGTAATTTTTCTAAAAATATATTTTTTTTAGAAAATGGACTTAAAAGATAAAAGAAAATTACATAGGAGACAAAAGGAAACATATCAAATAAGTTAAAATTTTCAAAAAAAAGTATCTTATAATATGTTTTTAGAATCTTATTTTCTAAAAAAAATATACAGACATTAAATGTTTTTAAAAACAGAAGAAAAAAATGGATGTGTATGAGAATACTTCAATTTTTCTATTATCAAAACAGCAGCTTACTTTTTTTTTAAAAAAATCGTCTCATTAAAACGCTTATAATTTCATTACTACTTTTTATATCTTCAGAAGAAAGACAGTTCTAGAAAGCTATGATTTCAAATATTTTATCGAATAAATCTTTAAAAAAATTGTTGTTTATCCCCAAGTTGGTTGGTTTGTCGAATCGGTCGTTTATTTCACCAAGTATTTTCTAGCCAAATCGATAAATGCGCCAAATATTGTAGCCATCTTGAATTTCGCGCTCCGGCGTTGCGTGTTGTGGTTAAGGTTACTACTCCAAAACACAGCACGTAAAAACGTGCAAAATTGGCAAATTTTCAGAATTTGGTGGAGAAGCGGCCGATTCGACAATTTCATCCCAAAATTTTTGAAGTACTTATATACCTTAAGAGGATTTATGATTTGTTCCATATGATTATAGAGATATTTCAACCATTTTGCTTTAATGTGACATTAAGACGGTTGTGTCAAGGTAATCAAAGAAAGCTTTAATTAATACTTACCTCTTCCTAAATTTTTAGGTGGCCGCGGTAGCCGAGTGGTATAGGTATCGGACCGTGGCTTACTTTGCGGGTTCGAGCCCAGTACCACTAAAGACCCGCCGTGTAGGGCAGCGATGCACGTTAAATCTGTCGAGAGCTGAAACGTCCTCCCGTTGGTGTGGTGTGGTAGTTAGGAGAGGGGGTGCCAGCTCGGGTGTCGTCCACATCACTTGATCATGGTTCAAAATTACGTGGTCCGTCGCCAAAAGCCCTCGTGTAGCTGAACAGTGCGACGCTAATATTCAATCACTCAACCCAAATTTTTATAGACAAATAAAAATTTTATTGAACTATACATATTGTATAAGACACCACCACTATTTCCTCACTTTCAGTATCAAAATGATCATTTGAATCTGAGAAATCAATTTAAATTCAAAAATATATCTCAACTTTAATCATACAGCATTTTTAAGATTCGAAAACTTTGATGAAATTATTAGAACTCTCTTTCAGTGCTAAGAGATCCATAAAAATCCCAAAAGATTTCAAATCTTACAATTATTTAAAAATAGATTATTCAGACGCTTCTCAACAATTGAAATATGTGTTGCAATACAACAACCAAAACGGTAATTTTCTTGAGATAAAACAATGCTTTGAAATTTTCAACAATGGAGAACAATTAGGAAAATAAACTAACTTGTATTTAACTAGATCATAAAAAAATAAAACCTTTGGCAGCGATTTAGCTCAAATTAATTTCGATTATTCGAATCAGCAAAATTTTTGTAAGATAGATAAAATATCCTTCTCACAGGAATATTTTCGATAGAAGATAAAAATGTCCACAATATCATCTAATATTTTTGACACTTTTTTGCCAGTAGTCTTTGTTTTAAACATGTTATCAGGTTACAATAAAGACTGGAAGTTAGTTTCTGAGAACGGGGAAGTCGAGTTTTATGTCAACTATTTGTCCCACGTCATCGTCAGAACTTTACTGGGAGTGATATTTTGTGTCATATTTCGAATTTTGCTATCTAAATGTCTGTACATTGGCGAAGGATTTGGCTATTTTTCTATCATAACGGACGTAAGTATCATAGAAAAGAACATTTTACATAGAATGAATGCATCTTAAGATATATTTTGTGTGTACCGGGTTTTTTTTTTCTTCCTAATTTTGAATAATTTATTTTGCCGTTAAGGTTAAGAGAACTGAAGTTGAACAACTTTACTTTGATTCTTTGAATACTTTGTTTAATATTCTTAGGCGGAAAATAAGAGTCAGTAATAATCATTATTCCTTATCGATAACTAGCATGAATTTTCCTGAAGTGGTGGTGATTTGGCGAACCAAATAATAAATTCGCATTAAAATTTTTTTATATATTGCAATAATAGAGAGAATTAGAAATTTGGAAATTCTTAACTGTTTTTATAATATATTTTATACTTAATATGATTACATTAACTTCATAATAGATTTCTATTAAATGTTAAGTCGTATGCAGGTGATCCAAATGAGTAGCAAGCTACGGTATGTTGCGGATTATTTTGTCCTTAGCAATCTCATGATACTGAAAGTTTGTCAAGGAAAGGGAAGAATTTAAAGTAATCTTTCAATACTCAGAAAAAAAACTATTTACATATATTTATAATATATTTTGTATCAGTATTTTTATTATATAATTGGAGAAAGACAAAACACTATTTTTCGACTGAAGCCAATGGTTAAATTCTTAAAACTTTCATCACTATAGAAATTTACAAATTTAAGAAAATGTATGGGATAACTATTAAGAATTTATTTTTGTACCTAAAAGCATAAAGCGTTAGGTTTTGAAGTAAATGTAAGTGGTTTGCGTCGGATATTTTTTTTTTGGTTGTAGGCACTATAAATTGTTAAACAATGAAGCATCTATTGCATCTACGAGATTTTTTTTTCTTTAAAATAGTTTTTAAAAACACAAAAAAGAAATACAGAAAATCCATTTAAGTTTAATTTACTCTGTTAAGTCTATTTTGAATGCGAATGATGTTGCGGGAAAAATTTATTAAAGCAATAAACATCATAGAAAGAGAACTGATGGAAAACTAACTGTTTTTTTTCACCTGCAGATTATATCGTACGGTGTCTCTCAGATGTTCCCAGCAAGCCTCATTCTTGCCATGATTGTTCTTCTGAGCTATTTTGTAATTGGATTTCGTTTTATTTATGACGTTATCATCACGGGCCATGGTCTCAATTGGCTGTTTTATCAAACGAAGTAAGCTACGATTGACATTTATGAGCAAATAATTATATCATTACGCATATTACAAACTCTTGTTTTTCGATATAAAATGTAGGAGGCATCCGAATTGTTCTTCTCCGAAATATAGGCATAATATTTACTTCCCATTACAACCAATACTGGTAAATATTTGAAATTCGAATTCTCAAAGGGGCTATGTAAATGACTATGATGAGTACATTTCTGAAAATAGAAAATGTATTTATAAATATAATAGGTTTGGGAAAATTAGGGAAAATGTAATTATATACAAATATAATAAATATCTGGAAAATATAAATAAATGTCTATCCGGAGCATCATCTTTTAACTTGAATTAGATTTTTATTTATTATTCAGTTTTTTTCATCAGTTTTAATTACTAGTGAAAAAATATTCGAGTCAATTCTCAAAATATTCGGAAAATTATGTTATGTATTCACAAATGTGTGAGTTTGAATTACATGTATTTCTTACGTATCTGAACACATTCAGTGTACTTTTTTTTAAAAAAATAACATAATAAAATATAAATTCTTTTTTAGGACTCAATATTAATAAGTACTAATATTTAACACTATAACAATATTTTTTTTAAATTATCTAAATTTCACAAAAATTACATTTATAAGTGAAATTTTAGCAAAACTTATTTGAAAAACTTCAAAGCAATTAGAGAAAAAAGCAATAAACTTATATCAGTAAAAGTTTTGCTAAAACAAATCAGATGCATTTATTTAGAGAATGTACTAAAATCGTAATGTTTTATTAAAACTTGAAAGTTTTAAAGCTGATCGTGTAAATATTATAAGAAATGTGACATTCTTTATGAGACCATTATTTAAATAACAGGTCATATTCTCACAATAAGAAATATTTTAGATTATTTTCTAGAAAATAATAAAAATATCAGGTTTAAAAAGTTTTATAGAAATGCATCGATAAAATTTTGATTCATCAGACTCACTATGAAAGATTTTGAACAATTTAAAAATGTCCACTTCTGGTAGATATAGACCCATTTCCGGTTTTTCAATTTTTATAAAATTGATTGTGACTTGGCCTCTAGGTAGAGAAGAAACAAAACAAAGAATGTTTGGTAAAGCCAAAAGATAACTCAGTTAATAAAATAACTGACTGTTTCGACTAAATTTACTCCAACGTGTTCGGATAATTAAGGCAAGCATGAAAATATCCTTCAGAAAAATTTCATCATAACCCATAAAAAAATTTTATACGAAATATTGTGGTTGCATCTTCTTAATAACTGGCGAAATAAAAAAAAATAAATAATGAAGTATTTACCACCTAATGAAACCAGATAAAAAATATCTGATCTTAACTCGAAAATCGTACAATTAGAATAATTGTATGATTAAAATTTAGAGATAAAAAAAAATTAAAAAGAAACCTAAAGTAAAATTTTAACTGAAAATATTACGAATATCATAATTACAAATTTTTATTGTTTTAATTGACATAATCATCATCTTACTAACATCATAAAAATGTAAAAAGAAGCATTGTTTTTCTCTTGTTGTCGTTATGAATCTTTCAAAAAGAAAAAAATTCGCCTCTCAATAATATTTAAGTACTTCTGAATTTACCTGTTACCTATACACCTGTCAGTGTTTAAATCAAATAAGTATTTATCAGCTTTATTAATTAAAAATGTAAAATTACTCCTTTGTTGGATTAAATATAAAGTCCAACGTATGAATTTGTTTTTCTGAAAAATATTTAGATTGAAAAAATTAGGTAAATATTTAGAGAGGAAATATTCAGAATGATTAAAATTTCTGTTGCGTATTTTAATTTATAAAATACGAAGATAAAATGATTGAAAACGTTGTTTGATTTCATTTATTTCAATATTCCACCAAATTATTCAGCTAAAAATTCGCTGAAAGAATTTCCTGTTTTTAAGTTCATGTCCGATATTGCTTCCACATAACACGAAAAAATTATCAAAATATTAAAAACTAGACTAATTTTTCCAGTAACTTATCACATCCATGGTTTAGCCTTTCAACGGACCATTTATTTCTAGTAAAGGTATATTAGAATATTTTCATTATATGAAGATTTATTTAAACGGAACTCATTTAGCTTATTAGATAAAATTAATTTGATTTTTAATACTTTTTTTTTGGAAAATACACTTAACACTCTACCCATTGGTGGCTATTAAAAAAGTAGGAAACTTAACGTTTTTCATTTCTTTTTTGTTTTATATTTATGAAGCATATTTTGTAAGTACTACAAACTAGGCAAAAGAATTGTATATGCTAGCATTTTTCACTCATAGATTACAAATTATGGTATTATTTTCCATGAAATTTTGAAAAACGCGCAGATACACATAACGGGAAATCGTAAGTTGTGTGCAAATGTGTTATTTTTTAATGTGCCTTAGTAGAACACAAGCAACAGCACTTGCATGTGTATTCCCTAAAATTGCAATATCGTTACTAACTTACAAATCAAAGCTTCTTTCACTTATCTTTCAATCATCTTGCTCTGAGTCTGAAGTTCAGGATCCCTTGAGTGGGTAAAAAGTAAATCTTTAGGCTCCTCCGCTGTATACTTCTTGCATTGTGTTTGTGCATTTTCATTGAAAGAATAAAACATTTAACGCTAAAATAGGTAATTAGACATTTCCAGCGGAGGAAAAACTGCCCCAAACGTATAATTAAAGATTTTATTTACAATAATATATACTTAAAATTCTGCTGAAATCGAGGTGTTTATAAACCAAAATACTTGAAAAACAAGCAAAGGGTTGGAAGGATAGCTCTCTGGGAAAGAATGGCTTCAGGATATTGATCTCTCTTAATCCTGTTATTATGTAGGGGTTTTGTAACAGGGTGTGTAAGGGCTTGTACTTTATTTTAATTTTCTGAAGTTTTTTATAGATAGCAGCACAAATAAAAATTGGTAAAATAGCTTACTATGGACATTTAAGAATTAATGCAATTTCGGGTAAGTATATTTACTATGGCAAAGGGTTAAGCAATTTAGACCATATAACATACTGATCATATAGCATCATATGCAGGGGCGTCTTAAAGCAAGGTCCAACTGGGCCCAGACCCAGAGCCTCGACCCCAAGGGGGGGGCTCGTCTCGTTCTCCACTCAACCTTTATAAGATCATGATTCGAATAATTTCAACAGTCAAATGTTTTTTTCCGGTTTCATTCTCCGAAAACTGGGAATTTCGGACGAAATGTCAGCTGGCTACATGTGAGAACCATCGTCCATGTATAGGCCTAGGCCTTCCTCCATACACCATCATTACTCCTTTAGTCAAAAGGTAGAAGTCGGTCGAGCCGGTTTGTGCAGTTATAAGCCATGAACATTTATTTATCTCGGGTTATTGTTTGTATGAGTATTGAGACAACGTAATCTATGTACTGTAATTTAAAGTTCATATGTGGGACCCACATTTGTGTAGGAGTCCAGTACAGGAGCTTAGCAACCACCGTATCAATGATACGGGGCACCAACATGTGTCAGCAAAAAAATCGTAACATATTAAGGGGCCCCTAACAAGAGTTCCCAAGGAATTTTTGATACAGGAACCTCTTAGAACTAGCTACACCAGTGGCCCAGGGCTTACTTTTACGTAGGGGCCCAGGGTCTCAAGAAGTCTTAAGACGTCCCTGATCCGATGATAACAGATGTAAATATGAAACTAAACAAGCACAAACATAATAATAAATGAATTAATAAAACTTCTTAAAAATTGAACAGAACAGAAATACTTAGTGTCGATCATAGTTATACGACTGTATGAGTTTTCACGTATGCAAATTCTTTTCTGATATTGTCTGTAGAAATTCTTTCCAAGAAAGAATCAACAAAGAACGTGTGTGAATGTTTAGGACACCGAATTTCATAGCCACCGTAATTGTCCTCTGACCTGATTTGGGCAAACTTATTTAGGAGCAGGCAAACTAGTTTCATCGCCATTTCACATCTATAAATATGTGTCCGGGTATTTTTTCACTGGTCACCTTATTAAAAAGAATAACAACAATAATGCAGAATGTACTTCTAACTCCCTAATTTCCTTCCTTATCCCTAATCACTAGGGAAAAAATTTAAAATAAGTGCATTTTTTGTGATTTTTTTAAAAAAACAGTAATTCTCTGGTAAAATTTATTACAAACTCGTTCGTTTCCAATTTTAACGTAACCCAAATAAACTCAAATATAATTTGATACAATAACATTGTTTTCGCATTATAATTCACAGCGCTTTATCAATGCTTAAATTTCCGTAAGTACATCGGAAAATCCCAATAGCCAAAATAAATATCTTGCGCAGCTATTTTACTACATTAGTTTCAGTATATTATTGAATCACCTTTTTTAATACTCTATAGATTCTGTATTAATTCTTCTAATCATGTCCAAAAGAAGCATAAATAACGCGAAACGATTGAACTCTCTTTCGCTCTGCAACCTTTGATAGTCTTAAGCATATCTTTTTGTGAGATATCTCCTTCTTGATTTCATTCCATAAATTTCCAACTGAGATAAAATCTGGTCATTATGAAGGCTAGGTGACCAAAGACTTTTTAATACTCATGTAGCCATTTGTTGGGAAGTTTGCCTTTTGTAACATGGAGTATTTCTTGAAAGGAGCATTTGTTTACAATGAAATGTACACTAATGTTTGGGAAAATTGGAACACCATGATGAATCATTTAAATTAAATGAAATTGTAAGGAAATGCAAAACAAGTTAGAGAATGTAAATTATCAGAATTACAAAGCACGAAGACAATGACAGGTGTGTCAATGTCTGCCTTCACAGTTCTCGATGTCTGCTACACCATAAGCTACATGATAATATCTGCACAGTATTCCCTTAATACTAAACCAGGAGTCTCCAAACTAAAAATGTCGTGGGTCAAATCCGACTCACCAGTGTCATCAATCCGGTCTGCGACATCTAATAGCTTATTGTTGCTGAAATAAATTTGAGGCTCAAGTCTCAAGTGTAGTATGGGGGGGCACATCGGATTTGGCGATTTCTCTTTGGATTTGGCGATTTTTATTTAAATGTCATGGTGAGATATCGAATTCATTCTAAAATAAATAATAAATAATTCCGAAAAAAGTACCTTGGCAACCGCTTTTAGTCACAAAAAAGGACTACGCCAAGTGGCCTCCTATATTACACTTTAACCTAAGTTTGATACAAAAAAACACGGATTGATAATTACTCGGCTTTCTATAACTTGCTAGGTAAAGCTTAATGACAAGCATAATACGCAAAAAAATTTAACTTAAGCATAATAACTAACAAATAATTTAAATGAATCCCACCAACATTATAAACTAGTGAACATCTCGTGGTTTTCACCATCAGTAGTTATGTTGGGGTAAAGAGTATCGCATATGTATGTATATCAATGTTTGGAATCACATGTATGATTTTTTCTCCTAAAAAATCCTTCAAGAACGGAAAAGCTAAATTAACGCGAATGGCATAGTCAATGGCATAGTCAACTTGCTTCTCAGATGAACCTCACTACAAGCTGGATTATAACGATAAACATGTATTCACCAGGCACTGTAGAGGTGAACACCTTTTCTCAAGTTGTTTGACTGATTGATTATTTACTAACGTCACATCCATAATAACGCGAGGGTTATTGACATCAGACCTCGTGATTTTGAACTGTGACCAATTGACGAATTTGTGTGTGACACCGGAACTTACTTCCCATTCTCCAAATTTATTCACCATGTCATAGTGAGGATCTTGAGACTCGGCATATTTAATGTACATCTATTCATCTTTAGTAGCATCAGGACTTCAACCCATGATACGATAGAAAGGGACGTCTGAAGCATGGTCCAACTAAAACCCGGACCCAGGACCTAGTGGGGGCCTTGTTTCGTTCTCGACTTTGTCTTAATAAGATAATGATCCGGATAATTTTAATGGTCGAATATTATTCCCGAACATATTCTCCGAAAAACAGGGAATTTAAAAATGCATGTCAACTGGCAAAAGTGATAAGACTGCATTATTATATGATGACCGTTGTCCATGCCTAGACCTAGGCCTAGTACCATAAATAATCATTCAACTTATGTAGTCGAAATGCAGTCATTGATCGAGCCTGTTTGTGTCTAAGTTTTTGAGATTATGAGTCGTGCACATTTACTTCTATAAAATTACTCTTTGAACGAGTATTTGACAATGCATGCTATACACTGTTTACTTTTGAAGATCTCAAGTAAGGCTTACTTTTGCATAAGGGCCCAGGAACTCAAAAAATCATAAGATTTCTGTAGGCCCATATTGATGAAAGAGTCTTAAGACGACCCTGACGACAAAAGCTACGCCGACCCCAGTTCCCAACAATGGCTGATCGGCTACTGTAGTCGCACAACTTCAGGATTACCTTATTCAGCATCATATTGAGAGGATGCTTGACGTTATGGTCTGGACAACTATTAGATATCTTAGGAGATCCCTCTTTTTTCTACTGTGGGAACCGTGCTGTGAGCACTACATCAAGGAAACAGTAGAGTTCAAGATTCTACTTCTTTGTAAGGCCCAGTGCTATATTTCATCAATACAATTCCTACTGACAAATTGCTTGAAAAATTCATATTTTCTCATTCAACGATAGATTCCTCTTCATTTTTGCTTTCCCTGATATGTCACTCATTAATCATGTTTGGGATTATATTGGTCGGCGACTCACTCGTACCGTTCGTCGGATGAATGTTAAAATCAAGTAGAAACTATATGGAATGCCATTCTTTAACGTGATATTCTAAAAGAGTTCGTGCCAAGACGTGTATAGACCCTTATCGCTGCACTTGGCTGTGAAAGATATTGGTTTCTTGCGTTATTTTAGCTTTAACGCTCTGTAAATTTGATCGTAATACGTAGAATAAACTTTATGTTTCTGCTAATTCTTTTATAGTGTTATAGTTATCTTAAGTAACAGAATATTAACATAAGTAGGAGATGAGACAATGTTTCAATGCTTTGAACATTTGGAAGAATTTTACAATAGTTAACACGTTCAGCTACACATACTCCCAGAAGATACAATTACAACTGCAAAAAAGGATGCAAACTTGTAATGTAACTTTTTTTTCATGTGCAATAGACATGTAGAGAGAGTAAGTATGCTATAAGAAAAAAGTACTATACCAAAAGAAATAGACAGCAAAAAAACACACATTATCACATGCAAAATTAATAATTGTACCAAAACATTTTTGATTCATAGATTTTCGTTCTAAAACTTCCTGCCATCTTCATTAAGTAGTAAGCACGGCATCAGATTTTTTTTCGGGGGAGAGGGATTGATTTGAGTCGCTTATATGCATGACAGGATTTCAGGACAATTCAACTCAATTACGAACAATATAAATATATATTTCTAATCCTAACACACAAGATCACATTTAACAATCCATTTCTAAATAGCAAATCTGCCATCTATAGAAAGATTATATTGCAGTTGTTTTGAAAAACGTTATGACAAGAGGAAGAATATTTGAAATGTATATCAGTTGCTCTATATAAGTTTATAAACTTCAACTCTTAATTAAGATTTAAGTAAGTCAAGGTGGCTCAGAAAAGTTTTCATTGTTCTGCTTAAATGAATATTTTCATAAAACAGCTGTCTGCGTGGCGTAGTTGGCTTGGCGCTGGCCTTGTACGCCTAAGGTTGCGGGTTCGACCCCGGCCCAAATCGATGGATTTTCATAATGAGAAAATCGACAGCGTCCATTTTGTATGATTATGAGGCATATAAAAGACCCTTGAGTGCCTGTTTGGCTTGGGTACTCTTGGCAACATTAAATTCCTTTCGCATCGTCAGAGCTCAGGTGCCTCCCTCTGTGGAGGAAACTGGGCTTCAAAATTACTTTCGGTAATTGGTGTTCCACCTTTTTATATGGTGCCGCACTAAGAAGAGATACCAACTCCCGTGTAATGTACTTGATCTGCAATGGTAAGATACCAATCCGCAGTCATTAGCAAAAAAAGAATTGCCATAAAACCATATCGTATCACTATTTTTCCTTCTCCTAATGAAAATATACAATTCCTTTCATGTTATTCAGCTCTTAGGCTACCGATATTTCCCTTACGTTTAAGTCTATTAAAGCTGTTTTAGAACAAGGGTTCTTGACTTTTCCAATATAGCTCCACAGAACTCTTTACTAGTAAGTGTAGATCCCCCTCCTTCATAAAGCCTTTTGCTTGTGAATGTTTATAATATGAGCAAATGTACAAAATAAAATTACAGAAAAAACTTGTTAGCTGCGTTGACAAGAATGGATGAAATAAAAAATATGTTTTTTCATATTTCGTTTCCTCTGGTTTTCCATTTTCGGAATAAGTTTTAAAAATTCAAAATCATTTCTCATAAACAGAGAGATAATTTAGAGTTAATTTAAAAAAGACAGGGCTAGATTCGCGAAAAAGAACCCAATCTGGGAGCCAGTTTATAAAAGGGTGCTTATTCTGTAGCGTAAGGAGATAAATATAAAAGGTCGTTTTCACACTCTATAGAAACGATTTTGTAACTCATTTTTTCGTTTACATTTTGCGGTAAAACTTTGGCAACTGCAAAATAATTGTCTTCTAATGTTTTCTTCTGATTGTAATGAAAAATAAAAAGCTTTATATTTTAAAAATGGTTCCTAAAAATGATATATGGCTGGAATGTTACGTAATTAAGCTTTTCAAGGAGAAATATTCGTATCAACAAACTAAAAAGCTATGTTAAAATCAATATCAGTAATTACATTTCAATCAAAGGCCTTTATAATGCATTAAATTTGAAAGGGAAACGCGTCTAGCAGAAAGTAAAAATGAAAATATGACCACGAAACTTGATCCTAAAACTGCTCAAACACAGGTAACTATCAAGAAAGGGAAGTCTCTGGTGCTAGAATAAAATCCACTGAGTCAAAGATTCATTGCAACGAAACTAGGAATGTCTTCCCAAACTGTAATTAAAATCGTTCATAATGACTTAAAGTTGAAACAGATATTTAAAAGAATCTAAAGTTTGTCTCCTTTTTAAAAAAATTGCTGAAAAAAAGTAAATTATAGAAAATTATGTAAAAAAAACACCTAGCTGCTGGAAAATGGAAATTTGTGGCAACACTCGATGAGGTATGGATATATTTAAGTGACTGTAGTAAAAGAAAATCAATTTTCTATTGCTCAATTGACCGGAATAGCTGCACGCAGTGCCGCACACAAGGGGAGGGGGGGTCCTGGGGGTCCAGACCCCCCCAAAGTCCTTGATTTGTTTTCCGATTGATTATAATTCTAAGTATATAGTACATAAAAATTAATTAATTACTTGTTATTAATGATTAATTTATTAATTAATGCTAATTATTTATTCAAAAATTAGTTGTTTACTGTGTTTTGTTCCCGAAAATCGACAAAATCAAAAGGAGCATGATACAAGAATGGTGAACTTTCGACCCCGGACCCCCCTTGAAAAATTCCTGTGTGCGCTACTGGCTGTACGAAATGGTTTCGTCAATGTACAGTAAAGTTCCCAAAGGGATTCATGATAGTTGTAGGATTTTCTAACACCGACAAATTAAAAATGAAAAAAGTCTGAAGTAAAGCCAAAATTAATTCACTTTTCTATCAGCAGAATATTTTAGAACCAATTTTTGAAGAAGAAATTCCAACTTTATATGGAAAGGACATTGATAAAGTTGAACTTCTTATGGACAAAGAGCCTCTAGTCATAGGTCTAAGCTAACTGCTGCTTATTTAGCAAAGAAAGAATCATAATCAGGAATAAAGTGTATCCCATTTGATGAAATGCGTGTAAAATCACCCAACGCTTCTGTAAAGGGCTTTTGTGCTTTCGGTTTATTGAAATGAGCCTTAGAGGAAAAAGGCATCCAAGAACACTGAACGGACTTTGGAGAACGGTTCTAGAGGAATGGAGTAAAATTTTCATTGCAGTACTAAGAAAAAGATTACTTTCATAAAAAGTTCAAGCCATAACTATTGTCAAGAATCATGGCTATCAAACAGAAGCAGATTTCCACTAAAAATACGGTATTTATTGATAAAAATTAACTATATCAAAATTGTTTCTATAAAGTGCGAACGACGTTCTGTATTGTGGAAAGAATTGTCAAGCAATGTGTTATCTACATTAAAAGTGTTAAAATGTAAGATAAAAACTACATAATTATAGTTTTATAATTTGTTTTATTTTATTTTCCTGTCTCAATAATGACGTAGCTGAAAATGCAGGTAAGTAGTATTTAAATTTACATTCATTTTTTAGTTTTATTTCTTTTGTGTATATAATAACAGTACACTACATAATTACGTCCCCCCCTCCCCTTAAAATTTGACTGAAGCATTGATGTGCTCGTTACATGATCATGGTTCAAAAACTACGAAGTATCAACATCAACTTACTGTGAAAATCTAATGCTAATTTAATTGAATTTTAAAACAAAATTGAGATCTGCCATCATAATCGACTGAAACAGCTCTTAAAGTAATCTATTCAATAATTTTAATACATTATTCTTTCCTTAAAATTTAACTTTTAAAAGCAGTTTTGTTAACAATTAATCATATTGATCTTTTTCAGGATCCTCATCAAAAAGTATGAAATTGAAGGAGGAAAAAGGCAAACTGGGATCTATAAAGGCAGTCTTTCCGATACGCAATTTCCCGATTTGTATCGCAATGAATGCCAAATAGACACGTTTAGGATAACTTAAGATAATTTTTTAATCATCCTTAGACTTTAAAATAAATATTGAATACATATTAATGCATTAACTCGTTCCAATGTTGTATCTATGACTGAAGTAAAAAAAAATCAAATTACATTAAGCACACACACATCAGTATTGATATTACATATCTGTTACAGAAAGAAAATTGTTTTTTCTAATGAAGTTGATATTTATTTTTAAAAATATCTTAGTCACAAATGATTGAATTATGTGTATATAAGACTTCTTTCTTACTTTATCAAATTTTTACCTTATTTTAAATACAGTCGGACCCCATTTTAATGAACCCCTATTTAACGAATTTTGCGATTTAATGATTTTTTTTTCCTCCGATTAAAATGAAGGCAAAAACCCCTATTTAACAAATAATTAACCCAGAATTACGAATTATTTCAACAACCAAAAAAAATGTTTTATTAGTTTGCATAAAAAAAAGATGACTTTTCAAATACCATCCTTTTTGCACAAGGGTGTAGCCCATTATTATACTTTACAGGTGTAGATGACTCCTGGGTGTAACCTGCGGAGTGGATTTTGAATAGGACTGGAAATTGCTTTATCTCATCTTACTTCACAACGCAGGGGATATTTTAAGAGATTTTACCATATGATCTCTTTCCTGAGAGAAGTGAAGTTTATTACATGTACGGCATCATAAAAAAAAAATCTATTTTTGAAAATTTGTGAATCATTTCAGATTGTTGAAATTAAATGGCGTAGCGATTTTTATGCAAAAGTTGATAATGAAATTCTTGTCAAAACTGTTATATTTTCTAATTCCTTACATAGTTTGTAAACTGAAAACATATCTCATGCAGCAAGATAGCAGAACTTTTTCCTCTGCATAAAGTCAAAAAAATAATTCTTCCGAGTCAGTAATCAAACAGACTTCAAACATCTATTACTCAATATTTTAAAATTTCCAATTAAATGGTGCGTAATAATTCACTCATAGTTTTTTTAGTTGTTGAATAAAAAATATGTACTTTCTAACAAGACATTTTTTTGTGTAGTTGCTTATGGAATTTCCAAAACGTAAGTCGCATAAAAAAATTATATATTTTTTTTACCTCGATATTACGAATAACCTCGATTTAATGAATAATTCATTCGGTCCCAATGAATTCATTAAATCGGGATCAGACTGCATATATGTATCGAAAATATAATCTTAATTTTACTAACAGACATTATGAAAATTCTGAACAATATTATTGAATTATATTACTGTATATACACCGGTGTGCAAAAATTAAGGATGAAGTTGAAAAATTAGCGTATCAGCTGAACGACGAGGCAGAGCGGACAGAAAGACCAATCAGGAGATTAAGTAAGGTGATGTACGGTAGCACATGCGCAGATATGCAGGTAGACGTAATGGGGGAGTGTCTGAGTAGTATAAAGCATGTTGTCGGTGTAAGATCAGTATTTCTGGCAAAGAGATTGCACGCCGTATAGCAGTTAAAATCACACCGAGTTGCTGCCTCAGCGAGAAATGGCGAATAATCAATCTGTTAGACGACATCTGGATGCTTTTACTCGAGGTCGAATCATTGGGAAGTTGGAGGAAGACCGCAGTGTGACAAGTGTGGCTGCAGAGTTCGGAATTGCTCACAGCATCGTTTCACGAATTTGGACACAATTTCAAACTACAGGAACAGTATCCGGGGGTTCAGTAGTGGTCGTCCACGAGGAACCACACCCGCAGATGACCGGTACATTGTCTTACAGGCCAGAAGAAACAGGCGGCAGACAGCGGGAGAAATCGCTAGACACACGACACAGGCGACTGGACGACCGATATCGCGTTTTACCGTGGCGAGAAGACTGCACGGTGGTGGTCTGTTTGCACGACGCCCTGTACGGTGTGTAGCTTTAACGCCTGCCCAGCGGAGAAGGCGTTCTCTGTGGTGCCGGGAACACCGGAATTGGAGAGACAATGAATGGGGACGAGTACTCTTTACAGATGAGAGCAGATTCAGTTTGAGTAGCGATTCTCATCGCATACTCATCTGGAGAGAACGGGGAAGCCGCAATCATCCCTCGAACATCATTGAAAGGGACAGGTATGGAGGTCGCGGTGTTCTCGTTTGGGGAGGCATCATGCTTGGTAGTCGTACAGACCTTCACATCTTCGACGCAGGTTCGGTCAACGGGACCCGTTATTGTAACGAGATTCTTCTTCCATATGTGCGTCTTTTTAGAGGCGCTATGGGTCTGCAGTTCCTTTTCATGGACGACAATGCACCATGTCATCGCACAGTAGCTGCCGAACAGCTCTTAGAGAGTGAGGATATTGAACGTGTGGATTGGCCGGCACGATCACCGAATCTCAATCCCATCGAGCATGTATGGGATTTTCTAGGCAGACGCTTGGCAGCTCGTATCTTACCCCCAGTAACGATTCGGGAGCTTCGATTGGCGCTGCAAGACGAATGGGCAGCAATGCCTTAACAACTCGTTGACACCCTCATTCTCATCATGGGCAGACGCTGTGAAACCTGCCTAGCAGTCAGGGGAGATCATATCCCCTACTAAAGTCCGGATGTTTCTTGCTGGACACCCATCAAAGGGATGTTTCGGCCTTCAGTCGCATTGCGCTCCATACTACTTTTCCAATCAAGCTTCTTTTTATCCCTCTGATTTCTCTTTTAGTAAGTGTTGCTTACATTACACATGTCCTTACGTATTGGGGATCTTACGGTATTAAATGTGTTGATTTGGAAAGCTTTTGTACAAAGTTATATTGAAAAAACCGTCTCGTCCTTAATTTTGGCACACCAGTGTAGACCTGGGGTATACTCAACCTTTTTTTTCTGCTGGGTCGCATACATTTGTTAGCTAGTTCCCGAGGGCGCAACATGAGGATAAAAGGGGGGGAATGCTTTAAGATCAAGATAACATTGGAAATTTAAAATGGGGAAAATTGATCATAATATTATAATTTCTGTTTTGCTTTTTTTCAAGTATTATTTTTCATATTTTTTTTTCACTAACATTAAATTAGAAGCACACACATTTAAGAAACACTCCTTCACAATTTATGCATCAATAAACGGTTTCATATGATTACCAATAATGTAACTAACTTCATGTCTTTGTTACCACTGTGACATTACCACTGACAAAACACTTTGTTGCTGTCGCAAAGATTATTCAAGAAAAGCCTGTTTATCGCCTCTTGAAAGAGATCTTTGAGGAAAAGTATCATTGAATAATACCTGTTTATTGGTATTTTTTAAATACAGCACTCTCCTGACTAATTAAACAATTACTAATCCATGTTTGTTTTTCACTACAAAATAGTCAACCTCCCAAAAGTCTTGAAACGATATATTTTTCCACCCATAAAATTGTCGCTACCGCACTGTTGTCTGTTATCACTAACCGTAACCATTACAAATAGAAAATGAATATTATTCTCCTTTGTGTGCAGATTGTCAAGTTCCAGAAACTAGTGAACATTTTATATTAAACTGTATCAAATACACAAATACCAGCGTGAAATTTTGAAAAAATTTATCTCCAACCACGGAGAAGCGTCTTATTCCTCAATAGCGAAATGTAAAACAATAGAGCATGTTCAAAAAGTTGAAGAATTTTTGACATCAACCACACACACACACACAATAGACTCTAAAATTCCAGCTAATAGATTTTCAACACTCTACTTTCATCAATTTCAGTAGAAGCACAAGGCGATAATTAAAGCTACTGATGGACAGTGCAATCACTAGCTTTACGTTACAATTTAAGTTAAAAACTAATCCAAATTTTATCGGAGCATAAGGCGTTGGCCAAGTCTCCACTGTTACAGTGGTATCACTATACTGAACTGAACTGAACTTAATTCGCACCCGTACCACATCGACAGCAAAAGGCAAAATTGATATACTTGACTTCTTGACAAAACATTTTTAATACTTTGTTCTTAAATAAGTGAATTTCTCAGAGCAATAGGCCATAACCGGGCCACTTAAAAAGGTTCGGTGGGCCGCAAGTTGAGTATCGCTGCTGTAAACTGCTATTGTCTTTATCTACACGATAGTAATGGTTTTAAATGTCCATTATATCCTCCTGCCCAACCATCAAATTGTCAGGTTGCTGATCACGTGCAAACACGACGAACTCCTATACACGATGGTAAATCACTATTGATGACGCACTTAAGAGAAAGGCACAGAATTTTTTGAAGTCGCATAGTTATTTAAAGCTGCATAAGAAATTGTGTGTAGTGCCAAAGGTTAATTCAATGAACTATGAAGTGATGGGAGGCCAGATTTGTTCCTGTTTTAGAATTCGCCCCTGAAACGGCTTGGAATTTTTATACGAGTCCCCCTCCCGACCGGATGTGGTGAAATTCCTTTTGGTGGGGTGTATCAAAAAGTTCCCGCGTTAAAAAGTTCACTAAACCCATAAATTTTGAGGTGGTGTAACACTGCGCCGGCCTCGGGATCAATCAGAGAAATTATACTGGACAAGACAAATAGTTCAGCTCTAAGATTTTTGGGTGACGAGGTACTGAATAAAAAGAGGGCAAGCACCCGAATTTCGAGAGAGAGCCGATCCCAGAGTTGCAGAAGAACGGTACTCCGAGATTCCTGGCGTCAACCATGTCCATCCCCCAGCACCTTCTCCCTCTCAAGCTAAGTTTAATTATTTTTGATCTTCTTGTTGTAAAAGTAAATTTCTCTATGCTTGAGCTTAAAATAAATTTATCTTAAACGTTAAAAGTTCATTCTGTTAAATTGTTGATTTTTGTTTATTTTACTGTTAATTTATGGATTCTTGTTTAGTTTAACTGTGGTTATATGATGCGACGTGAAATTAGGAAACTGGGTTCACAATTTAGAAATTGAAGAAGTTAAAATAGCGTCGCATCAGAAGCGACCCAAGGAATTTCGCAAGTAAACAGGATTTAGGTTTTAAAAAAGGTTTAGGAAATGATTTAGCAGGATTTCCTTATCTTTAAAAGTCGCCAGTCATGTTTCATTCATGCGCAGCATATAGAGCTGAATATTTATAACTCATTATATCATTAATCAGTGAAGTATTCTTGGTCTTTAAGACGATTATTTGCCCGTCTGTCATCTACTAAGGTAACGTCGTGAACTTCGCTAGAAAAAACAAGAGTTCTCAAGCTGTTGGTTTTGACTCAACGCACTTTAACTTGAACTACTGCACAACATATTCAATGAAAATTCAATCCTTCATCCGCAGTGTAGTGGGTAGGCTTGATACAGGTGATTAAGCTAACTCTTAGACATGCGTCTCGACTATGAGAAATAACGAAACAAGCTTAATCGCATTGTAATTTTGATTAAATTATTTTTCCCAAGGTGTATATTTTCATATCAAAACAACAACAAAAATAATATAGGTATGAGATCTCAAAAATAGATTTTTTCCGAAACATTTCTACAATTTTGCATCTTGTCCTTACAGTTGCATTTTGAGTGGTAAGCAGTGTAGATATTATAAGGTTGATTTAGAATCAACGTGAATGATTTTAGTATTCGAATAAAAGTATTAATTAAAACATAAACGTTTATTCATAACGCGGCATCGTAATACAGTTCAATTACAACCATTCCTGTTCTTGCCAACGTTCGTTTTCACAAATAAACATAAGCAAAACGATTACAATTATTTCATTGATATAAAGTGAACCTTACATTCGGCCTCGCTCAATATGAAGTTTAGACAGACAAAAAAAATTTTAATTGAAGCGTAAAAAAAAAAGAAACAAAATTTTTGATGAAATCATATTTCAAGTCTTTGGGAAACAGAGCGCAGTTAATATTTTTTTGGTAACGGCTCAGTGGCCCTCGTTTTCTTCGTCTGTGCTGTTTTCCTCGACGGTTGTTGTATCTCGTTTAAAGTAAGGGCGAAGATGTTGTACGTGGACAACCTTGATAAATTTTTTCTGCTGTGTCGCGTGGACTTGATCTCGTAGCACACGTCCCCGACTGGGCGGACAATCACAAATGATCCTTTGAAAATGGGAGAAAGTTTGTGATCTCCTTGTTTCGGCCAGTCGTACAATACGAGATCTCCAGCCTTGAAGGAATGGAATCTGCGATGGATATCAAATCTTTGCTTGTTCTGTGAATGTGTTTCATACACATTATTTGCCGCTTCGACCCTAACCAAAGTTAAAAGGTCTACTTGATCTTTACGTGGTGTGTCATCTATGAAGCTACTAATGGGATGTTCACAGGGAAGGCGTGGCTCACATCCATGAAGTAAATAAAATGATGACTTTCTATTAGAATTTTGTTTTGTAGTATTAATTGCCAATAAGGTGTTTGGGAGTAATTCGTCCCATTTATTCGGATTCTTGTCAATCGCTTTTTTCAAAGTAGCCACTATGATGCCATTGGCTCGTTTAACGATGCTATTAGTTTGAGGTGAATAAGGCGGTGTCGTTGATTGTGTGATTCCATACTTTTGAAGAAATCGCTGAGTGTAACGTGCGGTAAATGCTGTTCCTCTATCTGATAAATACATATTTGGCGGTCCATACCTGAGTCTTATATTATTATACAGAGCATCAATCGCTGTATGAGCGACGAGAGATGCAGAAGGTGTTGCAGTTATATAGCAATGTAGGGTCAATTTGGACAAGCATATTTGTGTTTCCGTTTCTTGTTTGTGGCAAACAGATTATGTGGTCCGCGGATACAATTTCCCAAGGTGTGGATGGAATTGGCAATTACTGCAAAAGACCATAGGCATTAGCAGTACGTCGGTTAACAAATTGGCATTTTTAAAGATTTTTAAAGAATCAATTTTTAAAGAATATATTTAAAAGTTCCATTTTGTAGAGTCCTTTAGATACCGAGTACGCCATATAAGGTTGATTTAAAATCGACGTGAATGATTTTAGTAAGCGAATAAAAGTACTAATTAAAACAAATATTTATTCATAATGCGGCATCGCAATACAGTTCAATTACAACCATTTCTGTTCTTCATTGATGCCAACTTTCGTTTTCCCAAATAAACATAAGCAAAACGATTACAATTATTTCATCGATATAAAGTGAACCTTATACTATGAAATACGAATGAAGCATAATGATTTCAAATATAACATCACACTCTAAGTTACTTTAAACATTTCTTTTCACTAATATAACTCTTTCTTCAAATTACGAATTATAAATTTCTGATGAGTGTGTGGTAAAAAATTTCTATTTGAAATACACTAATGTCAATAAATTAAGGATAATGAAGTTCAGGCAAAGAAAGAGACAGAAGCAAAACAAATTTGACTTATTTGTAAAGTCTATTTATTAAACAAAAGGTAAAGAGCAAAAAAGATGCTATATGTTTGATATAATTAATAAAAATTGCGATTTTTACTCCCTGGAGCAAATTTCAAAAAAGAGCCTATTTACAAAAAACAGTATAACATAGTTAGTATGATGATTAATACGGAGTATGTCTCCTGGACGATGCAATACAGGCCTTACAAAGCCTACGTATGCTGAGTATCAAATTATCAATCTGAACTTGGGGAATATTACACCACTCATCAAGCAATGCCCTCCGAAGTTCCGGTAGACAGGTGGGAGGGGGTTGACGGGCTGCATTACGTCGGCCAAGCGTATCCCACACATGCTGTATTGGGTTCAAGTCCGGTGAGTATGCTGCCCAATCCATACGGGTGATATCCTCCGATTGAAGGCATTCATCTACAATGTTTGCACGGGGAGGACGGGCGTTGTCATCCATAAACAGAAATTCAGCACCCATTGCGCCCCGAAACAAACGTACATGTTGTTCCAGAATGACATCCCGATAGATGTGACCTGTCATCGTTACACTCTGAACATGCAGGTCAGTTCTAGAACCAAGAATAATTCCTCCCCAAACGAGTCATCCTGCACCACCGTAACGGTGTCGTCCAATGGTGTTCTCTTGGTGGTAACCGGTACCTGGCGCTCTCCATATTAAAGTCCGATGAGAATCAGACTGCTAACTAAACCTGGACTCGTCGGAAAACATCACACAAGACCACTGTTGTGATGTCCACAATATGCATGCTTTCTACTCCAGGTTAATCGCAGGCAACAGTGAGTTGCGGTAAGTGGAACACATCTGACAGGCCTACGAGCATATAGACCAGGGATGGCGAACCAGTGGCACGCGACACAATATTTTGGGCACATCCCCGATCAAAAAGTTTGTATTTTAGTTCAAAACAACAAAGTTAACTTCGAAGTATTACGAACAAACGCGGGTGATCGGTCGTGGGGCGCACACTCGTTTGTTATTGTCTTGTCTTAATTAAAGTCGTGGACTACAATTGCTAATGATGCAAAGTTTGTCTACGCATAGCATAATCAGTTTCGTGACAGAACTTGTATTTAAAAGTTTATTTGTGTTATACTTACGATTTTTATCTGTTATTTAACAAGGTTAGATTAGCGGAGAAACAAAAATGCAAGAAAGTAAATGTAACAGAGAGTTGCAAACTGATTGGACCGAGGGCATAGTTGGTAAATTCTACATAACGGTGTGTGTGTTTGCTCTGGAACAATGGTATGTAGGATGTTGTCAGTAAAATGGCATTTTGAAACAAATTATAAATCCTTCCGTCAAAAAATGAACAAGAAGAAAAATAATTAATTGCTTAGAAAATCATTCGGCAGATGACTCCAATTCGGCATGCATTCTGTTAAATGTTACTGACATATTACCAGGGACGTAGCTGCCACCGTATCAGACGTATCAATGAAACGAAGCTCCAACAAGCGTAAGCAAAAAATCGTTAAGTTTTAAGATCCCTCAATGAATTTTGATGCAGAGACTAGCTACGCCAGATCATCTTACAAACCTAATATAAGTTGTTTATCACCTAATGAGCAACAACAGAAGTCACACTAATGTTACTTAAATTTGAATTAAGCGTATAACTAAAACATTTTCATGCAGTGCGAAACGTATTTTTTCGTAGTAAATAAAAAGTTTTAAGTAATTAAAAAATATTTAGTTTATTATTTTCCCAATATTCACAAATCAAAATTATTTGATGGAACGTCTATTCCTCATTAAACATTCCTTAAGAAAAAATGGCACGTTGATCCATAAAGGATTGCCACCCCTGATATAGACCAATATGCCCTAAGCGTCTGTCCACGGTCTGCCTTGAAACTGTCGTACCGGTAGTTGAAGAGAGCTGACGAGACAGGTCTGATGCTGTGCTCCGTCTGTTTCTTTTCGCAGTAACTGCCAAATACCGGTCCTCATTCGGCGTTGTAACTCGGGGGCGACCTGTGCTGTAACATCTACTCACATTACCATCATCATGGAAACGTTGTCAAAGCCTGGAGATGACACTCTGGGCGATTTCAAGTTCCTCGGATACTTCCAGCTGGGTACGTCCACATTCCAGTCGTCCAATAATTCTACCACGTAAAAAATCATCCAAATGCTTCTTTTGTGCCATAACTATGCGGTTATTGCACTGAAAGGCTTTTAAAGCGCTTGTGAACAATTTTACTTCTTTGCCACCATTCCTTATATACTACTCTCTTACACTCTCGTCATTGTGACATACTATCCGCGCCATCTGGAGGTTTCCTGTAATTTACATATTCTTCTTCAAGATGTGTGTGATAATTCTACAGGTGAAATTTTTATTTTAGAGTTCAATTTCTGTGTGATTCTGAATTATCCTTAATTTATGGACATGAGTGTAGTATAAGACCTTTTTCCATCGTCTTATTTAACTTTATTATTTTGAACAAAGAAAATCGTCAGCGGCCATGTCGTATGATTATACGGCATGTAAAAGATCCCTAGGGGGCTCTAGACAAAATTAAATCCTAGTACAGATTTGCATCGTCAAAGCTCAGGTGCCTCCCTCTAGGAAGGAAACTGGGCGTCAAAATCACTTGCAGTGATTGGTATCCACCTATATGGTGCCGCACTAAGAGATACCTGCTTTCGGTGATGTACCAGGTACGTTGATGAACTCTGTTAATAATTGTTCATAATCTGTCATTAAAAATTTAAAAAAAATTATTTTGAACAACGAGAATATGTAAATAAATTATTTATGCCTAAATTTTAAATCAATATTATGTACGTTATAAAAGAAAGTGTACAATGTGCGTGCCACTAAAACCCAGAAACGAGTCCCAGTACGATCAAGGAAGTTAAATGGAGCAGTAGCCTTCTATTCCCCATTCAGACAGAAGGTTCCCGTTTTTACTTGAATCGACCCCCAAAGGGCGTTACAAATAAATATTCCTGTTTTTCAATTAGACTTACAAACATGAAATTTGATACGCACTTTTCTTTCATGGAGTAGAGATCGACTACAAAAGGAGCTTTGCGAAAATTGACCTCCAAGGAGCGTTTAAGTCAGTGCTTCTCAAACTTGCAATATGCGCGACCCACTTTATTCAATCACCTTTTTCATCGCGCCCCCTCCGTACGATAACAATGTGTTGAATTCAATAATGCTATACTTTGACACTGAAGCTATAGTACGACTTTAACCTCTTATATGCCACCGACGTATATAAACGTCTCGCTCATGAATCTTTTGGACGTATATATACGTCTTTCTGAAGTACGATCTTTTCTTTGCAGGGCTATCCATAAAATTATTTCGAGGGCTTTGGAATGCAATAAAAGGACCTTGACAGTGATTGCGAAGGACTTATTTATTTCACAAGATTTGTGCTTATTTATTCCTTTTCTCTCCCCTCCCCCCATAAAAAAACATCAAAATACGCGCGTCTTCGTGGCAAACGGGGGCATTGGGTAGCGAATCGCGTAACGTTTAATCGGCAGTCAACGAATTAATTATAAACTGCACGAATTATCAAGATAAAGGTTAATAGAAGCCCATGGGGTCAATGATAATTATCAAACTTGCTCTTAACTTAGTGTTGTTAAATTAATAATAAAATATACATTGCATATAGTACTAATACATCAGTGTAAATGTGTATTCTATATTTTATTATATCAGAAAATATTTTGTTTGTTTACTTTCAATAAATTAATAATTTTTTAATAACCTTTTGTTTTCGACTTTTCAATATGCTTGCCCCCCCTTGCAGAGTTATCAAGCCCCACAAGGGGGGGGCGCCCCACAGTTTGAGAAAACGCTGGTTTAAGGGGATATAGATAATTATTCCCGTTTTTGAACTGTTAGATCCACAAACTTAAAATTTGGCATGCACGTTCCTTTCATGGAGTATAGCTCCGCTACAAAACGGGTTTTGTGAAATTCAATCCCCAAGGGGCGTTGCGAGGGGTAAAGAGGCATTACAGATGAACACTTCTGTTTTAAAACTATTAGACACACAGACTTTATAAATTTAGTAAGCAAATTCTTTTCATGGAGAAGAGATCTGCTATAAAATACGTTTTGTGGAAATCGATACCCAATGGGTGTTTCAGGATATTGAGAGAGAGAGAGGGCCGTAACTATTAGAGGTACAGACTTGAAATTTAGTAGGCACGTTTTTTTTCATGGAGTAGGGATCTTCTACAAAAGGGGGTTTGCGAAATTTGACCCTTAAGAGGCGTTACAAGGCCATAATCGACGTTATAGATAGATAAAAAGTTCACTCATTAAAAAATTATTTTACAATTTTCCATACGTTGTTTTGCACCGGGTTTTACTCTCCTCACAAGTCAGCTATTTTATCAAAAACAATATATTTTATTTTTTTTAAAATTAAACCGTGAAAAGAACTGGTACTTTGGCTAGTATTTTAATAAAACAAAAATTGATAGCGACATAAAAAATTATTTTCATAAAAATCACAATTTCACTGAATAGAATTTCCTACGGCAATTTTGATGGTAAATATAGCTATACTAAATTCCCCTTTTTTTTAAATTTACAGGAAGTTGTTCTTGGAAAGAAACCAATTAGTTAAATACCACAGTATCGCAAAAAAAAGATCAGCCTTCTCTTACTATAAATAAATAATCTCGTGATATTGAAAGTTAAATAATTTTGAAAATCACTGAGAGAAAAAAAATCAAATATTTTACAGTGAAAACCTTACATTTAAATCAAGTACATTATAAACTGAATACAACAAGTGATATAAAAAAAAATTAGCTTATTTTTATTAAATAGTTACAATTAATATTGTAACGTAGATCCGGATTCGAGGATTTTATGCAAAAACAATCACAAAGAAAATAAACAGTTCTTGAAGAGCGATGCGAATTTATTATCAAAAATACAATCCTTTAAAT
The DNA here is from genome assembly GCA_019973935.1 of Trichonephila clavipes. Classification (NCBI taxonomy): domain Eukaryota; kingdom Metazoa; phylum Arthropoda; class Arachnida; order Araneae; family Nephilidae; genus Trichonephila; species Trichonephila clavipes. Next base: position 222,171 of record BMAU01004239.1, read on the forward strand.
ACAGGATTCAGCAGCAATATTCACAGGGTAAATATCCGAAGGTCTTCACACCTTCAACAGCAATCAAACACAATCACCAGTGTTTAAAAATAAACGTACGTAAAGATTATTCACAAGCACATCCGAGCTAATCGCTAGTCAAAACAATCCTCACTACTCGCTGGCTTAATCAAGAGTCATCACCGTACCGGCGAGCATCTTCTTTTATAGGCGCGACAGAAGCTTCAAGAAATATAACCACTCGTGTCATTGAACGTGACACTAGTGGAGAGATCTACTACTTTCTAGAAGATTCCAGAGGGTTCGGCTCGTCAACATGGTCACCAATGACGCCAAAATGGTCGCTAAAATAGTCGCCAAATTGGTCTCTAAAAATGATGCCGACTTGGCTCTACCGCCAAATTCTCATTGAATCGCCATTATAACGTAAGGGGCGGCATTGCTTGTGAATAGTACAATTTTAACATGAAATAAACATAACATAGAGTAATATAAATGCATTAAACACTCAAATATAAACTATTTACACTATTTCCACAAAATTCGTAACACTGCCCCTTCCTCAAAGACTGCACGTCCCGGGCAGTACAATCCTTGAGTAAGAGGCATCTATTTACAGGCAAACTACTCACATAATAATCACATATAAAGTATCAAATGTATTCCACAGCATATACAATACAAATAAATTAAAAGCACATGAAGAGATGTAAACATAAATTCCAATATTAAAACAAAACTAAGAAATTAGAAAAGAGAGAAATAATTTACATTATTTACAAAATAATTAATGAGCATGGTCTGAACTTAAGGATCTTATTTATCTTGGCCAAGATATGGGGCTAGCCTATTGTAATGTATTACCTTCGGTTTTGAGTGTGGTGATTTCTGTATCCGCACCACAACGTCATTCAGTCTTTTTAGGACTGTGTAAGGACCTTCCCAGTTGGTCTGCAGCTTTGCAGAGAGTCCTTTGCGACGTTTCGGATTCCATAACCACACTTTATCGCCTTCGTGGAAGTCGTGTCCGGTTGCTCTCTTGCGTCGTATCAGGTCTTCATCTTCTCGGATGCCATGCCGATTCTTTCCCTAGCCAGATGATACATTTCCTCCATCCGTGCCTGGAGAGAGAGAGAGAGTTTCTCGATATACTCCTCAGGCGCCAAGGGTGCATCTGGTGGCCGGCTGAACAGAAGATCTGCAGGCAGACGAAGATCACGACCAAAGAGCATCTGAGATGGGGATCGGTGGTCTCATGAACGGCACTCCAGTAGGCAAGCAAGAAAAAGGGCAGCTTCCTGTCCCAGTCCTGTTGATTATTGGATACCAGAAGAGAGAGGCTGTTCAGAATGGTCCGATTGAACCTCTCTACCATGCCGTCAGATTGAAGATGCAAAGCTGTTGTCCTGGTTTTGTCGATGGCGAGAATTTCACACAGTCTCTTGCAAATTGCAGAATTGAAGTTTCTCCCTTGATCGGAGTGTAGTTGTAGAGGGACACCGAATCGTGAGATCCAGTGTTGAACTAGAACCTCTGCAACAGTTGAGGCCTCTTGGTCGGGAATAGGATAGGCTTCAGGCCACTTAGTGAAGTAGTTCATGACAACCAGGATGTTGTTGTTGCCATCTAACGATCTCGGAATTGGACCTAGGATGTCAAAAGCTATTCGTTCGAAAGGCGCTCCCCCATTATACAGCTGCAGTCTTCCTCTAGTGCGTTTCCTGGGACCTTTGCGTGCAGCACAGGGATCACATGTGCGACAACACTTTTCCACGTCACTACGCACATTTTTCCAGTAGAAGCGCTCACGAACTTTTTGTAAGGTCTTCATAACACCAAAATGACCTCCAGTTGAACTGCCATGCAGTTCCTTAAGAACTGATGAAATTCTTGTCTTTGGGAGTATTAATTGCTACCTGAATGTTTTTCCGTCGTCAGACTCCCATTTTCGATATAAAACACCATTTCTCAGATGGAGAGAGTCCCAAAGAGCCCAAAAACGCTTCGTTGTAGGATGGAAAGAGGCGATATCTTGCCAGCTGGGGTTTTCGTCAGAAGACTCTTTGAATTCTAAGATTGGTTTTATTTCAGGATCAGCCAGTTGATCTTTTCGGACGCTCTCATCACTCCACGGTTCCAATGCCGATGTTGATGGCGCTGTAACTTGGCGGACTATTGGATCTTTTACGCCAAATTTCTTTTCAAAATATATATATATATATATATATATATATATATATATATATATATAGTGAGCTTTATTCCCAATATAAGTGAGCTAATAGTGGGAATTGAAAAATAGATTTGAAAAAAATAATACTGAAATCACAATAGAGCAATGAATAGATTAATTTTTTTTAAATATTAAATAGAAATTTTTTCAACTTATCTTAATTTTAAAAAAAATCTTTGGAGCACAATTGTCCTTGTGTTATTTAAACCCCTAATGACATAACACAAGTAAAATAAAAAAAAATTAAGTCAATTACTTCTTGGGTAAAGAAAAAATTATTTTAGCTACTTTTTATTAAACACAGAGTTACAATTAACATAAATATGTATATTATTAGACGCACTATAAGATTTTATGAAAAATATTAATTATCAGGTGGGGTGATACTATACAGGTTTTTTGTATTTATCAGATACAGTGTATGTTTTTTGGTTGTCCATTTAATAATCTATTATTATCATAAATAAAACATCATTAAAGAAAAAAATATGTTTTTATTGACTCTTGAAAGGAAACAGGAACAAATATAATTAAATATTAATATTTTGTTGTGCCACCTTTAGCCGCTATGAGAGCTTCAATTCTGCGCGACATGCTATCAATACAAGACTGTACTGTCTCCTGCATTTGAGGATGATGATTCCACACGTGAATTATTATTTCTAAGAGCTGCGTTTTATTCGTAATCACATCTTTAGCCACTACTCTTTTCATTAACTCCCAAACGTTTTCGATTGTGTTCATATCAGGGCTATTACACGGCCAATCCAATAGAGGGATATTTTGTTCTGCCAAAACAGCTTTGATAAACCGAGCTGTAAGGCAGGGAGCTCCATCTTGCATAAAAATGTATGGTTCTCCATTTGGAAACCATTCTTCCAGCTGCGGAATAAAGCGATTTTGCAAGACATCTTTGTACTAGTCTTGCCGCATCATACCTTTAACCACGTACAGACGTCCACGACGGCGACGCACAAACTGAGCTTTGTTCTGCAAAATTTCAAATGTGCTTTCATCACTGAAGCAGACCTTTCAAAAATAAAAAAATAATTAATAAACATCTTTGCTGTTCATTCTGTAATCATAGAAAATGGTTAAACACTTTGTTTGTGAATGAATTATAACAACATACCGATCTCCAGAAGTCCACATCTTTATCACGCCACTGTTTGACCCAATTCAGACGCTTTTTCATTGCAGGGGTTAACTTGGGCTTTCTGGCGGGGCGGTAGGTCTTAAAATTTAAATCTTTTAATTGTCTTCGAACAGTGCGTTCAGAAGCATTCACATTAATATCTTGGAGTTGCGATTTTATCACTTTTGTGGTAGAAAATCTGTTTTCAAAGCAAATTTTCTTTAAAGATCTTTCTGACCTTGGGGTGAAAATAGGCTTTCTGCTGCATTTTTTCTATCTTTTTAGGCTCCGTTCTTCCCCTGACTCAGTTTTCTTCTTCATGCGTCGTACACTAGCTTCAGAAACTTTCAACCTTCGCGATATTTCGCGGTTTGAAAACAATTTTGCATTCACAAGGACCTTTACTTCTGCTTTCTTACATGGTGAAAGATCGCCTTTTTTACCAATGCTGAAAGTGTACAAACTGATTAGTTAAACGCCGCACACGAAATAAACAAATAACTGCGTAATATAAAACTGCTAAATTAACAAACAAAGCACATTAACCTACAGAAACACGCCCGCAACTGAAGCATGCGCGAACGCGACACGAGCAGGTTTGGACTTGTTTACGTTCGTGTGAGAATTTATTAACTTTGTGTTGCCATGTGTGAGAAATAAATACAAATACAGAATATATAATAAATTTCCTCATTAAAAATCCATTGGATCTATATTTAAATGTGAAAGTATTGCAGATAAACTTATATAAAACAATTAATTATTAAAAAATAGGAGTGCGTCTAATAATTTGACCAGGGACTGTACGTATAACAGAATCCCAATATTAAATGACAAAAGAGAAAGCAAATTTCCTTGCAGTTTTCCATTTTCCTTTCTATACATGGTGTTGCAACTATTTTTTGTGTTTTGTTTGTTACTATTTATTTATCAGTTTAATTTAATTATTCTAATAGTACAGCATGTTAAAAAAGAAACCACATTCTCAGAAATTAGCCATCCCAGGTGGGATTCGAACTCACGACCTTTGGATTAGAAGTCCAACACGCTACATGGACACAACGAACAATTTTCCTTTCTATATAAGCTGTTGGACTATTATTTTTGTTACTATTTATTCATATTTAATTTAATTAATGAATTAATATTTGAAAAAACTGTATTCAAGTGTCATCCACTACAAGTTTTAAAAAATGTATTTGAACTTGAATAGATGAAAAAGAAAGTATTTTATTAACGATTGAAAATGTCAACAAGAAATATATATACATAGGGAGATTGTGAAATAATAATAGAAATTGAATAAATATATATAGAGAGAGAGAGTGAACTAATTGTAGGAAAAATACATACAGATGAAAGATAACCTGGTAAATCAGACAAAAAAAAGTTAATCAGTTGCTATTACTCAAAACAATTACCATATTTACTCAAATCTGAGCCGCACCCCTAACTCTGAACAAATTTTTTTGAAAAATGAAAAATAGTGTAAAATGGTTTATCGATATCCAATTTTACGAAATTAAAATAAATTTAAAATGTAAACTAGTAAGAAGTGAATAATTATTTATTTTACCCAACAGACATGATTCTGTAATCGCTCTAATTGCCTCATCCAACGAATTTTATTTTCCTTCGATTCTAGGCCTCACCCGATTTTCAGTAGCATTAACATTGAGAAAAAAGTGCGATTCGAGTAAATAAGGTAGATATATATATCCATGTATATATAAAAGTTTCCCTATGAATATTCTTAAGCATCAACATTAACTGCTTGCTAACTGTGTGGACTGATTAATCAAACTTTCCGGTGATCTTCGTTTCAGATTAATCTCACAGAAAAGTATTTTTGAATGTTAAAATAAAAAATTATAAAATCTAAGGAATAATGTGACAACGTTTCTGATCATGCATTTAAAATTCCGTATTTCAAATATAATGTAATAAAAAAACGACTAGATACACTTCCAAGTGAAGCCATTAGTCAAATATAAGAAAAAAGTCTATGTGGAAGAGAATTTCAAATAAAACAATGAACTTTTTCAAAAAAAATCTAAATGATTATACAATATTTAGAAGAAAAATAGGACTTTTCAAAGTTTTCGCACTGCCGTGTTCTTTCAAACGAAAACTACAAGAGTAAAAAAATGTAATCAGCATAAGTAACTCATTAGACCTATATCAAAAATAATCTATTAACATAAAAACCAAGGAGAGCCTAGTAAAATGCTGATAGAATTCCTGATGTTACCTCTTTTTTATATACAAATGATTTTGTTTTGTACTATAAAACATTTTTACAGTGTATCCATTTTTTATAGGATACTCCGTGCTTTTACTCGCATGCACATAAACAATGAGCGACAGATAAATCTTAGTTTTACATTTTTCATCATTTCTAATCTAATATTTGATAAGTAACTTCTAAAATATTATGAAATTTTTTTAAACAAGTAACTCATTCAACTAATATTATAAATAGAACAGAGTTTAAAGGGGGCATAATATATGTTCCAGAAACTGTAATAAAAAAAATTTAAAAAACCAATAACATCACAAACAAAAAAATTACATTAAAAAGCATGTAATTCTTTATTCAACAGAATGTGCTTATTTTTTCTTTTTCACATTAATAACAGGTGTCTCAGCACTTATCTTACAGTGGAATCAATTGCTTAATTATCGATAGCAGTAAAAAAAATCAAATATACAAATTATTTTATACATAGTTTTAAATTTACCAGTCATAAAAATGAATCTTTATTCAAAAAATATCAAAGCATTATGGGAATATGTAAATAACACTCATATAAACTAGATTTCTAGATAATGATGCACACCATGAATATTCTAGTTTTTAAAATGGTTCTTTTATTTAAAAATGATTATTTTAATCATAATTTCTTCTTCATTTCATGTTGTTGTAACTTTTTTTTCTTTTTGCTGAAATTATATTTCATTTGCATTTTATGACTATACAAGTGAGTGAGTATTAACGTCGCACTGATCAGCTACACAAGAGCTTTTGGCGACGGACCTCGTAATTTTGAACCATAGTCAAGTGACGAGGGTGACACCTGAGCTGGTACTCCCCTCTCCCAGCTACCACACCAACAGGAGGACATTTGAGCTCGACAGATTTAACGTGCATTGCTCCCCTACACAGCAGGTCTTTAGTGGTACTGGGCTCAAACTCGTGACAAGCCAGCCATGATCAGTTACTTATGACTATACAAAGAAAAAGGCTTATAGAAATTTAAATAAAATCTATTTCATGGCTATTATATCTCAAATTTCCTTATCCATATTCACACCTAATCCTGCTATAGCAATCTGTATATTTTAGTAATTTTTTCCCAAGATAACTCATATTCAAAAATTTATGCCTATACTACCTTTGAATAACACTGACAAGTGACAGACAATTCTCAATGTCATACACTTTAAAGTTAAGATGTTGATAAACAAAAAAGAAAAGTATATTTAAAATTATTTTTTTATAATAAAATTTCTGTGTATAAAATACAATTTAAATCTTTATTTTTATGATTTTCATTAATTTCTTTCTCGCATATTATAAAATGGTATTTATATTAGAAGTTAATAATGATAGCTTAGTAATGATAATCATAAATAAAAGAAAAAATTATTAGCACATATAATAAAATCAAAATGCATAAAAGTATATATATATAATACAATCGTATCGCAGAAGCACTCACATTTATGATGGCAAATTACTGGTTTAAAAGTAAATTAAACTTGTCTAATAATTTTAAATTTTAAAATATAACATTTATATTTGCCGGATGAGTGACGTATTTAGTTTCTCACTGGCTTTGTACACCTAAGGTTGCAAATTCGACCACAGGCTAAGTCGAGGAATTTTCGTGATGGAGAAAATTGAAAGCGTCTCTGTCATATGATTATATGGCAAGTTAAACATTCCTAGAAGGCCTGTTTGGCTTGGGTGTTCTTGGCAAAATTAAATTCCTAGTACTATTTTGCATCATCAGAGCTCAGATGCCTCCCTCTGAGGAGGAAACTAGGCATTAAAGTTACATTGCAGCGATTGCTATTCCACCTATATATGGTGCTGCACTAAAAAATGGTACCAGCTTATATATATATAATACAATTCAAATGGCATTACATTCAACTTTTATACATGCAAGAAAATATAATCTAATAAAAATTCAATAAAATAAAATAAAAAGGCATATCAAAAATGATAACATTCAACATGAATAAACATAAAATGTTTCTTAAAACAAATCCATATTGAAATAAAGCTAATCTTAATAGAATGTGGAAAGACACAAAACATAAAAATTCTAAAAAAATGCCATGCTTTTTGGGACCATTGAGGAAGTTTTTATCTCAAATAGTACTCAATCTGCTAACAGGGTTATTTTTTTACAAATTTAATTAGCTGTTTTTAAGCCAACTATATGTTACTAAATTATATTTATGTCCTAAGAATTTACTGAAAATTGGTAAAATTTCCATCTATGAATTGCTTTCTAGTCAACCACTTTCATAGCAACAAATGGTTAGTGATATTTATTTGCAAGATCAAGTACTAAAATTTTAAATGATTTTGTATGCAAGAAACAGTGTGATTCATAACATCATTTCATCCTAATCATCTATACCAGCAGTTCTCAAGCTTTCGTACACCGCCCCCTTTTATATCAGCCTGATATTGGGGACATAAAGCTACAAAACGTGACAACTTTAGAAATCAAGCTCTATACCAGATGTGATGAACTCGCAGCCTCTGTGTGTTTCTTCAGCCATCATAAAAACTAGTACTTATATTAATTAATATTTAATTACATTGATTACAACAATTTTCAAATTAATGGAATTAAATAAAGAACAGTATGAATGTATATATGTTTCAATGACTTTTTGTGGGAAAGACCAATTACACACTTTAAATGTTCGAATGCCACCTAGTGCAACATGGCAACACTACCAGACATGTTATATTATCTCTACACAAAAACTATTTTCCTACTATTATTGTTGTGACTGATTCCATGCACATTAAAATGTATTTTTCTGCATGAATGGCATTTAAATATTAATTTGAATAGTAATGAAGTGTTTTATAATACGTTTCTGTTAACTGAGATATGACAATTATGCACTAAAAAAAGACGCTGGTGGTTAATCCTATGTAAATCTGGTAAGTGATGGTAGCAGACTTGTCTCATGTTGCTATCGGTCATTTTGAAAATCTAGTTATTGTTTTACTTATTCTGTGGTTTTACTAGTACTTTTGTGTTATTGTACCTCTAGCAAGCATAAACTTTCATAGAGAAATTATTTAGTATTCGTTCCTTATGTAAATACAAAAATATTCTACATTGTAACTTTTTCTGTCAAGTAATAAATAAATAAGAACAAAGTTGTTGTTTTTTTTTTGCAGCATTTCTATATAATGCACCAATTTGTTAAAATTGTACAATATCAATATCATAAAAGTCGCATTCATAGGTGCATTAACCTGTGCAGCCCCATTTATTACTAACTAATATACATGTGGCCTCTAATGATAAAAAGGTTCCCCACCTCTACTATCTTTCTACATATATACAATGAAAAAGTAAAATCTTCAACAAGTATTTTTTTGAGATTCTTTAAAATATCTTTTTTTTTCAAGTGAAAATATATAACAAAAATTTTAAAAGATGATTTATTTTAAAATTCTTTTTCCCTGCATGCAGAAAAACAAATGTTACAAATATTTAACGACATTAAAAAACATGATAATTTTTCAATAAATATATATAAATAGTTTTTACTAAAAATTTTTAAAAAAAGCCTTTTTTCCAAATCTTAATATATATTTGTAATATTTAAATTAATCTTAATAAAAACAGATTAAATTAGCTTCCTTTCAATTCATTTCATTGTCACACAAATAAAATTAACACACACAAATGATTAAGTAATCAGTAATCAACATCAATGAAAAAGAAAAATACCACTCAATAAGAAAAAAAATTTCAAACATTATATACATAAATGCATCTCTTAAACTGCAAGATATTTCATTCCAAGATGATGGGCAGAGAATAATGTATGCTGAGGTAAAAAAGATCATATTATATATACGTATATTTATATGTGAATATTACATCTTTATTGTTATTTTTTTTTTTACAGGTGGTAAATTTGTCAGCTCACCTTTGTTTACAAATGAATCTGCAATCAAAATACGAGATAAAAATCACAAAAAAATAGTTACAAAATGCTTTTAGAATATTCATCAAACAAAACCATTTTTTTTAAAACCGATCTAAAAAAACAAGAGAACACAAATTTCTAAAATAATGAATTAGGAATGTAACAAAAATTATGGATTCCAACATATCATACAGGGGGGGAAAAAGTCTTGTAACAGAGTATAAAATTATATTCAGTCAAAATGTGACCCAAAAACATTTTGTGACAAATCATGACAAGATTCTTTCAAATAAAAATTTTAATTGGTCTTTAATTCTGAAGTAAATTTTTCATTATTATTTGTCAAACATTGGAAAAAGTTTTGAACACATTAATGTTATAAGAAATATATGTATATTTATACTCATGATATAAAACAATTTAAAACTTCAATCACATTGCATCCAATAATCAGTGGTATAATTATGTGTTTAACAATTGAAAACAAATTGGTATATAAATTATTCATAAACGAAATATTATTTCAACATATTTTCAGCAATTATAGCATTTATAAAGGATTAACAAATTTTAATATCTATATGCATTAGATTAAAAAATTGAGTGATGAAAATTATGCTTGATAAAAATACATAACCGATTGGAATGAGGAAAGAGATGCACATCACGAAAACAGTTTCCCTTAATATAGTTATTAGCCTAAAATTAAACTCATGTTCAAAACTTTAATAGGCTTATTATCCCATATGGTGACGAAATATTGTCAATTACAAAGAGACTCTTGCTATATTTGAAAAAAAAATTTTCAAATATAGCAAGAGTCTCCTTTGTAATGCATGTTTGTAATGCATGCATGTTTGTGATACATGTTTGGACAAGTTAAATGAGATGATTACTGAAGATAAGCTAACTTGGAACTTTACAAACTATTTAAAGAGACATATATTATTAAATTTATAGCAATACAGAGGATTAAATGGGCAAGACAAGAAGATTGGATGACCATGCTATCAAAAACATCTTCTAGGTCAGGGGTCTGCAATCTATGACACGTGGTACAATTCTCAGTGGCACTCTACACTACTCAACAAATTTGTCAATTTTGAGTGGAATTTGTAATGAGCGTTGTTTGACAAACATCTTCTGAATTATGGACATTTATGGAATTGCAAAAAAAATCTGATAAATGTTTAAAGATCAGTTATTTTGTAAATTATTGAATGTCATCGCTGGAGAAATTTAATTGTTTGAAAAGAGAAAATTGAAAAATATTCCGAGTCAACAAAGATATTATTTAACAACTGAATGTTCAGACTTGTGTCAAATTGAAAGTCACAAATTATACCACTAATTTTGCATTATGAGAGTAGAGTGGAGTGGAGCAAGCACCAGGTTTGCATTTAAATTTTTTATTTAACTATAATGAAGGGAAACTCTTATATTTTATGTTGTCTATTTCTCAGTTTAATAAATTTGTTTAAAAATACATAATATATGTACAATTTTCTTTTTTGTAGAAGAAATAGTTATATTTTATGCTGTCTATTTTCATATTAAGAAATATATCTTTAAATGATTCAAAATTAATATATAATAAAATTATGAAACTACATTCTTGACCTCTATTCCCTAACTCTGCATGTATTATTGCAGGAATCGAATTCTTTAAAACACATTTTACTGTGGCATGCTGAATCATATTGGTGGATTGGTTTGGCAAGCCACAGCTAAAAGGTTGCCGACTAGGTTAAATTATTTGATACCCAAAATGGAGGGGGATATACTTAGGCCAACAGACCATCTCAAAAAAGAATTTAAAACTATTAAAGCGACAAATTGGGAAACCTTAACCAAGAACAGGAACGCACAGAATGGAATTCTGAGAAAAGTCAGGGACCAACCAGAGTTGCCAAGCCTGTAAAGAAGCAACTTACAATTATAAAATACAAAATTACTCTGTACAAAATTTTCAAGCACAATTATACAAAAAAATTAGCAAAATAATTTTTTATATCTTCTAAATTTAGAAGGAAATAATTAAAATTATTTTTGTAATGCATAAAATCTATATAATTAAAAAAGCAAGCATAATTTTCATTTTAACAAGATCTAAAACTTCAATATTAGCAATATATTTAAAGTCCCACAAAAGTTTTTTTAAATATATACATATTTATTGATTATTATTTTAAAAATATTGTGGCATTTTAAAAAAAAATTTTAAACCAAGTTTTAAATCAATTCATAAAACCCCTACAGTTTCTACATACACATATTTTTACCAATACTAGTTCCCATATAAAATAATAGGTATTTCCATTCATGTATACATGGTTAATTAGGAATTATGCCATACAGTTCTGGAAGAAAACTGTATATAAAGGAATTCTATAAAAAAATGCTCCCTTTTTACAACCTAAAGAAAATTTATTTAAAAAATTTATAATCAAAATTAAGGGCAAATATATATATTTTTCATTATTAGCATGAAATCACTAGATTGTGCCTCCTCGGTGAGCTGGAAAATAATTTTAAACCTAAGAAATAAATCAAATTTACCATCAAAAAAATTATTCTATTAAGAGACAAAATTTTTTAAAAAACTAAAGTTATTAAAGAAAATAAAACCATTAAAAAAAATCAAATAAGAGCAATTTCATGAAATAAATAATCAAAATATGAATTCCCAATTAAATATTATACTAACAAAAAATATGAAAAGTAAAATCTTTTCAGAAGAAAAAGGAAACATTAAAAATTGAAGTATCAATAGAAAAGAGATGCACTATTGGCATATCATCAATATTATATATAAATCAGAGATTATAATCCATTATTTCATAATTATTACAAATTACCAATTAGCACATTTTGCTTCGTCTTTTAAAACGAAAAGATTCATTTTCATGCTTTGAAAGAATTTGATTGATTGTTTGTATTTTACGACTAAATGGACCAAGAAGACTCGAATATTTCTCTTCATAACATTTCAATAAGATCAATTGTAGTTGTTCCATTAGATTACTGACATCTTTTAAGCAGCTGAAAGTGTACTCTATAATGTCTACTTTCAGTCTTCCATCAAAAAACAAAAGACGTTTCAAAACACTTCCTTCAACACTAGTCATCGTTCTATCAATTAAATCTTCAGCCAATGGAGACCAAACATTGTTCGTTCTAATTTCCTGAAGTGAAGTGTCTTGAATATTCATGCCATCAGGAGACACAACAATACTTTGTTCATTTACTAAATAGAAGACAAAAAAGTTTAAAATTAATCAATGAAATAAGAACAATTTCATAAACTGAAAATAAGAATTATACATCAACTCTTAAAAAGACAGACATTGCAAATGATGCTTATCAAGGGAGCCTCAGTAAAACCACATATTATTAAGCAAAATTGCACAATAATGGGGTGTGATTGCATATAGTTAATAAGTAAGCTCATCTATCTGTAGATAATATAGTCTAAAAACATAATCCAAATTTTAGGTCGATTATAGTTGCAATTAAATAATCAAACTAAGATTATTAATTGAAATATATCATATACCAGATTCATTAGATAAAAGTAAAATCATTAGTAGCAAGATTTTACATGAATTCATTTGTAATAATTCACATTTTTAATAAAATTATAGATTTATTTAAAGCAACAGTTAAAACCAAAAAAGAAAATCACAATGAACTCTAGAAATTAATATATATATATAAATGCAGAATTAAAAATAATAACCTTCATATCAAATTACATCATATCAAATGCTTTTGCTCCTTATTTTTTCCAAAATAGTACATTAATGTGATTGCTTACAAAATAATTCCCCAGGATATTACAATTTATTTAAGACGTTTTATCTTATCTTTTTTAGATGTATTTCCACTTCATAAAATTTAAAACTTTATTTTTAATATCTTTAATATAAAATCATTTTAAAATTTTGTTTGTTTTCAATATTTTATTAATTATTTTGTAAATTTTAAAATTTTCCTAATTTTTAATTGTTTTGAATTAATAAAGTACTGCACATCAGTTATGATAAAAAAAAATATTAAAACATTTCAAGAACATTAGATAAACAAAAAAAACCGTACACATTATATATTTTTTTTTAATTAACAGCGAAACAAAAGCAGAAAACAACTGAATTTCAGTTTAATTGGATGCTTATCACTTAATGTTTTCGAAATCCTAAAGATCATTAAAAGGTACCAAAAGAATTCTTAAAAGTACAAGATGATTGGTAAATAGTTTAAAATGACTGAAATATTAAAAAGACAGGAAATGACAGTAAACTGACAGTTCCTACATCTGAGAGCACTGATCAATAACAAGTAACAAGTTAAGTAACATCTCGTGAGTATATATTAAAAGATATAATATACCTGCATACATCAGCATACCTTTATTAATTTTTTTTAAAATTTGATATATTTTAAATTACTTGCTTTTTAAATTAATGAAAACTAAACCCAGTGGTGTAATAGCCCATAGAGGGCCAAGGCCTACAGTGCCCATCTCAGTTTTCATGACCTTTGGCACTGAGGTGCATGAACAGATGTTCTGGTCAAGTTGTTAGTCTGACACAAAAACCCCAGTGTTTAGTTCCTAAGCAAGCTTATTTGTCAACCCACTTAAAGGGATGAGATGCTGAGTCGATCTGGCTCAGCCCAAGGTTTGAACCCTGGACCCAAGGCATGGAAGTGTGATATGCTACCACTCAGCCACTGGGCTTTTTAATTTAATTTAACTCCCTTTGAATAAAATAAAAGATGCAACATTTTTAAATACAAAACTAAAAATTCATTCATATTTTAATATATGAAATAAAAATGAAAAATATTTTATGAATGCATGATCAATTAATATAGATATATGTACTACATTAAAATATGTTTTATTCGAAAAAGTGAAAACTTTTTCAATGAATTGATGAAGTCAGCAGATGATATTTATATTGAAGCATTTTTCTACCTAACAAAAACATTTCAAAATTGAGTTGATTTTTTTTAAAACAATTGAAGAAACATACTTCATGTAAATGAAGATATTTTTATCTTTTTTGAAAAAAAAAGTCAAGAATTTTCTTTTTTTAATTTATTTCAATTACAATAGAGGTTCTCTAAACTGACCATATAATGAATAAGAAACAAAATGATCATCAAACAGAGGTTGTAAGCACATGCGGGTTTTCTTTCACAAATGACTAATTGTGTAATCAAATACAATATGTTTTAATCTAATTTTATTTTAAATATGAAAAAGTATAATTTTAGGCTTTCTTGTTAGTATTGTTTCATTAACCAAGTTAGCAGTAACTTTAGGACATGCCAATGACAAAAACAAATCTTTCCAGCAATGGCGTAGTGAGCTTTGGGGGGGCCTGTATCAAAATTTCTCTGGTGCCCTTTTTTAGATATGGGAACCCTGTTGGTGGGATAGAAGGTACACATGTTGGGACCCCTGTAGCTTGAGGGCCCTGTATCCTTGATACAGCAGTAACTACGCCCCTGCTTTCCAGTAAAATGCATATTCAATTTATGATAAAACAGGATGGTTTTTTTATGCAGTTATAATAAAAATTGGAAAAAACTTAAAAATGAAAGATAAAATAATAATTAAACTGAAAGATTCTCACCCTATACCACCTAAGTAAAAAATTAGACCTGACTGGTAAAATCATATTGATCAAATAAATTTGATACAGTTCATTAATCAAAAGTCAATGTACAACTTACAGATAGTGTCTATATCAGAAGAAAATCCTCCATTAAAGACTTAATATTTCATTTAAATGACTTAATGAAATGTACTAGCTGGAAGTCTGTTCCTGGGACAAGAAACTCTTCAAGCTTTAATTAGCAAATGAAGGTGTGAATGCATACGTGTGTGTGTTATGTTAAATAATCTTTTCAACAGAGGTTATTATATACACACAGACATTTCTTAATTGACTCTGTTGAAGAGTCAGTTAAGAAATATCTGTAACAGAATACTAATTTATTTTCTCAAATTGACAAATTTTTTTACCTGATTTTTCTTTTGCGACCAAAGTCTATTTTAAGACAGCTCAAAAAGTTTATCAGTAGTATTCTTTTAGAAAACCCCTTTATATCACAATGTAAAATCTTTCAAAAAATTACTTTTGACAGTAATTTAGCACTTAAACATACATTTAAAGTAGAAAAACCTTTTTAAAAAATTAAGACAACTCTATGCAGTTATTGATAAACTGGTTTAAAAATATTTAAAAACCCCATTATGTAACTAATATTTATAAGACAAGAACAATTGATAATGTAAAATGAATTTAAGTTTAAGTTGTTAGATAAAAACGAATATGTGAAAATCAAATTATAAATAAACAAAATAATGTATAAATAACTGCTTAAGAGTTTCTCCAAAAAAATAATATTTCATTTAACATATAACAATATGTAACCTTTTTTTTTAATAAATAGCTTTAGAACATAGGTATATAACATAATAAAGCATAAGCAACCAATACCAGAAGTTAAATTTAATTAACTTGCATAATATTGTAAAATACAAAGGAAAAATGCACAATGTACTACTTTTAAACACAAATTGGTTGCTACAAAAGTAAAAAAAAAATTTTAAAGAAATGTACATTAAGGTTCTTATACCCTACTGAATATATAAAAATAAAATACAATAAAAGGACTTATAAGCAACAGGATTAATAACTATATATATATATATATATATATATATATATATATATATATATATATATACATATATATATACATATATATATATATACATATATATATATATATATATACATATACATATATACATATATATACACATATATACATATATATATACATATATACATAAATATATATATATATATATATACATAAATATATACATATATATATACATATATACATAAATATAAATATATACATAAATATATACATATATATACATATATACATAAATATATACATATATATACATATACATATATATATATACATATATATACATACATATATATACATACATACATACATATATACATACATACATATATACATATATATATACATATATATACATACATATATACATATATATATATACATATATATACATACATATATATACATATATATACATATATATACATACATATATATACATATATATACATATATATATATACATATATACATATATATACATACATATATATACATATATATATATACATATATCCATATATATATACATATATATATCCATATGTATATACATATATATATCCATATATATATACATATACATATATACATATATATATACATATACATATATATATACATATATATATACATATATATATACATATATATATACATACATATATATATACATATATATATATACATATATATATATATATATATACATATATATATATACATATACAGTCAGGTTTCTTTTTATGCGGATTGTTTTTATGCGATTTTGAAGTTGTGCGGTTTGTATTTCAAACATTTCTAGATTTTTGTTATTATTTTTTATACTGAGACGCAGATCGTAGTATTCAAAGAATTTCCGTATCTTCTTGGTGCTTACGTCTGCGGCTCGGCTGCGACAGTCTTAGATTCGCATGCGTTATTTCAGTAGTATTTCAGTAGTATACCGATAAGATATCATTATTTCGAGAAATTATATTTTCTCTTAGCGGTGCCTCGTTCATTTTTATAAAAGTTTCACTTTAATAAGTGGCGAATTTAAGTTGCAATATAATAAGCAGCAAATTTTGATTTCTGGATTTAAAGTGAGTGTCGTAAAGTTTTATTTTTCATTAGGGAATCGTAAGTGTAATTTTTTAAAATTTCTTTTCTAAGATTTTATTTGACGCAATGGAGAAAAAAACACATCAAAGACAGTCAATTTTGTTGGAAACGAAAATTGCAATTTTAGATCGCTTAGGAAAAGGAGAAGGATCTACGGCTATTGGAAAACATTTTAATTTAGGCGAATCTACTGTCAGAGCAATTAAAAAGAATGAAGCTGCAATAAGAAAATCGGTCATTTCTGGTACAAAATTAAGCACCAAATTTGCATCGTACACAAGGGATGTACAATTAGAAAGAACGGAAAGATCCATCGCAATTTGGATTGAGGAACAAGTTCAAAGAAGGATTCCTGTAAGTGGTTAGTTAATCCAAGAAAAAGCTCTTCAGTTTTATAAGTCAATGAAACAGTCAGAACCATCAACTTCCACTTCCCAAGCTGAAAAAGAATTTTCAGCTAGCAAAGGAAGGCTAACCGGGTTCTTAAAAAGAAATGCACTTCATAATATTAAGATAACAGGGGAGAGTGCGACAGCAGATGAAGGAGCAGCAAAAATATTTCCAGAGGAGCTAGCGAAATTTATTGAAGATGGGGACTATTCTGCTGATCAAGTATTTAACGCTGATGAAACAGGACATTATTGGAAAAAATTGCCTAACCGTACTTACATCGTAAAGGATGAAAAAACTGCAAGTGGGCATAAAGCAAGTAAAGATCGAGTCACCTTATTACTTTGTAGCAATGCATCAGGAGATCGGATGTTGAAACCTCTCTTAATAAATAAATCTCTTAGACCATGCGCCCTTAAAGGTAAAGATTTAAAACAACTGCCCGTGCATTGGATGGCTAACCCGAAAGCCTGGATGACAACAGCTATTTTTACAAAATGGTTCAATAATTGTTTCGTACCAGAAGTGGAAGCCTATGTGAAGAAAAAAATCTCTCAATTTTAAAGTTTTATTAACTGTTGACAATGCAGCAAGTCATCCACAATTAGAACATCCAAATATTCAACTAGTATTTCTTCCGCCAATACAACAAGCCTTATTCAGCCATTAGATCAAGGCATAATTGCAACTTTTAAAAAATATTATATTAAGACAACGTACAAATTCATCTTGAATAAACTAGAAAATGAGTCCTTAACAGTAAAAGATGTGTGGAAACAATTTTCTATTTTTGATTGCTTAATTCATGCTGGATCTGCTTCCGCTCAAATAAGACCTAGAACTTTAAATGCCTGTTGGAAAAAGATTAAAAGATTTGGCCAGCATGTGTGACAGACAATACAACCACTCAAACATCGACACTATCAGATGAAATAATAATTTGGCACATGAAATTGGAGATGGTTTTAATACCTTCAGCCACGATGATATAGATGAATTGCTTGTGGATGATGCATTAAGTGAATGATATTATTGTGATTTAACTTCAGATCTCACTGTAGACGGCGTCGTAGGTCCAGAAGGTGATAATGATGAGGAAGAAAAATCAACTCCCCTCACTGGAAAATTAATTCAAGAAGGTCTTCAACTTTGCAGTAAATTAGAAAATCATTTTCTTATTAATGACCCCAATTCTGAACGAGCCTCTAAATTACAATGTGAGCTGCAGAACTGCATGTCTTGATATCGTGAACTATATAAAAAAATAACAGAATCCATCGCAAAGTTTAATTACTGATTACAATTGTCAGAAAAAGAAGAGCTACACAGAACGAGAACAAAGTTTGTGAAAATCTGTGGCCTTTACCGCAAATATCTATTGCAGAGACAGTCTCTTCCTGATGATGAAGGTGATTTGGAACCACTTCACAAACGGTGCAAACCATTATCAGATAGCGATAATGATTAAAAATGTAAAACTATGTGTATTACTTTCCCATAAAATAAAATGAATTAAGGTTTGAATACAAGTTTTTTTTTAGCTTTTGTATGAATTTCTTTCAGACATTCGAAGTAATTTATCATGCAGCCTATTTCTTTTCATTTCTGCAATTTTTTTATGCGGTTTTAAGTTAATTTTAACTAGTTGTTTTGGTTTTATGCGATTTTAGAAAACTAAGGAACGTATCCCTACTTTTCCCATTCAAGTAATGTCTTTTTTAATGCGATTTTTTTATATACGTTTTCCGGTAAAACGTATCTACCGAATAAAACGAGACCTGACTGTATATATATACATATATATATATACATATATATATATATACATATATATACATATATATATATATATATACATATATATATATACATATATATATATATATATATATACATATATATATATATACATATATATATATATATATATATATATATACATATATATATATACATATATATATATATACATATATATATATATATATATATATATACATATATATATATATATATATATATATATATATATATATATATATATATACATATATATATATACATATATATATATATATATACATATATATATATATATATATATACATATATATATATATATATATATATATATATATACATATATATATATAAATATATATACATATATATATATATATATATATATATACATATATATACACATATATATATATATAATATATATATATACATATATATATATATATATATATATATATATACATATATATATATATACATATATATATACATATATATACACTGGTGTGCAAAAATTAAGGATCTAGACGGTTTTTTTCAATATAACTTTGTACAAAAAGCTTTCCAAATCAACACATTTAATACCGTAAGATCCCCAATACGTAAGGACATGTGTAATGTAAGCAACACTTACTAAAAGAGAAATCAGAGGGAAAAAAAGAAGCTTGATTGAAAAAGTAGCATGGAGCGCAATGCGACTGAAGGCTGAAACATCCCTGTGATGGGTGTCCAGCAAGAAACATCCGGTCTTTAGTAGGGGATATGATCTCCCCTGACTGCTAGGCAGGTTTCACAGCGTCTGCCCATGCTGAGAATGAGGGTGTCAATGAGTTGCAGAGGCATTGCTGCCCATTCGTCTTGCAGCGCCAATCGAAGCTCCCGAATCATTACAGGTGGTAAGGTACGAGCTGCCAAGCGTCTGCCTAGAAAATCCCATACATGCTCGATGGGATTGAGATCCAGACATCGTGCCGGCCAATCCATACATTCAATATCCTCACTCTCTAAGAACTGTTCGGCAGCTACTGTGCGATGACATGGCACATTGTCGTCTATGAAAAGGAACTGAAGACCCATAGCGCCTCTAAAAAGACGCACATATGGAAGAAGAATCTCGTTACAATAACGGGTCCCGTTGACTGAACCTGCGTCGAAGATGTGAAGGTCTGTACGACTACCAAGCATGATGCCTCCCCAAACGAAAACACCGCGACCTCCATACCTGTCCCTTTCAATGATGTTCGAGGGATGATTGTGACTTCCCCGCTCTCTCCAGATGAGTATGCGATGAGAATCGCTACTCAAACTGAATCTGCTCTCATCTGTAAAGAGTACTCGTCCCCATTCATTGTCTCTCCAATTCCGGTGTTCCCGGCACCACAGAGAACGCCTCCGATGGGCAGGCGTTAAAGGTACACACCGTACAGGGCGTCGTGCAAACAGACCACCACCGTGCAGTCTTCTGGCCACGGTAAAACGCGATATCGGTCGTCCAGTCGCCTGTGTCGTGTGTCGAGCGATTTCTCCCGCTGTCTGCCGCCTGTTTTTTCTGGCCTGTAAGACAATGTACCGGTCATCTGCTGGTGTGGTTCCTCATGGACGACCACTACTGAACCCCCGGATAGCTGTTCCTGTAGTTTGAAATTGTCTCCAAAGTCGTGAAACGATGCTGTGAGCAATTCCGAACTCTGCAGCCACACTTGTCACACTGCGGCCTTCCTCCAACTTCCCAATGATTCGACCTCGGGTAAAAGCATCCAGATGTCGTCTAACATATTGATTATTCGCCATTTCTCGCTGAGGCAGCAACTCGGTGTGATTTTAACTGTTATACGGCGTGCAATCTCTTTGCCAGAAATACTGATCTTACACCGACAACATGCTTTATACTACTCAGACACTCCCCCATTATGTCTACCTGCATATCTGCGCATGTGCTACCGTACATCACCTTACTTAATCTCCTGATTAGTCTTTCTGTCCGCTCTGCCTCTTCGTTCAGCTGATATGCTAATTTTTCGACTCGTCCTTAATTTTTGCACACCAGTGTATATATATATTCAAAACTAAAGCCTTAATCTTAATTGTAATCAAGTTGTATCAGATATCCCTTTCCCGCCCATTTTAAAATAAATCCCAAAAACACAATACACAAAATATACACTCAGTTTAGATTCTCAATAGCAAAACTACAAGATCTGCCACCGTTGAAAGAAAAAAAATATTGAGCTCGGCACATTCACCCTTACAATTTAGCCAAAACATGCATTTGATGCATTTTTTCACTTTTTCTTCTGCTGGTGCTGCACTTTTCAACGAAACACGAACACGAAACTGTCATACGATTATTCACAAAACTTTTAAAACTCTTTTAATTTTCCTTTTCAGATTTTGCTGTATGTAATTGTAGAATGAACTTTTTTCCATTTGCTGCGGAGTCAAAACATAATTTCATCACACATCTTGGTTGATAACAATTCGTAATTCTTTAATTTTGATTTAGTGTTCCCGTGCACCCCCAACAGGTTACTTTATTTTTAGAATCTTTAACCTGAAGCACTTTCAAAATCTAAGTAAGATGTTTCATAGGAATTTAATTATTAATCATTTTCCGCATATCTTTATGGCATATCCTGTCTTGTAATAGCCTTGGCCGGTGTTGCTGTATTTGGATATCAGGTCAGGAAAAACATCTTTAGAATTAATTTTCATCTTGTTTATTTTCACACACATAACGTAGATAATCAAATTCTTTTATATTTCACATCTATTTGGTAAGAACACGAAAACAAACACATATAACAGAAGCGACAAGTAGCAGCAACATTTCACATGACGAACACAAAGACAAAGAGAGAAGAAAGCGACCACAAAAGATTTTCGCTTTACAAACCGGTAGTGAGAATTGCATGACTATTTTGTAATAGGAGCTCTGATTGGTTAAAATGGGCGGGAAAGGCATATCTGATACTAGTTGATTATGATCAAGATTAAGGCGTTAGTTTTGAACCAAAGAATTAAAGTATGCTTAAATATTATTAAAAAGAGTTAATTAAAAGGATGCTAGAGAGGACCTTATTACATATATATATATATATATATATATATATATATATATATATATATATAACTTTTACAATATAAAATTCCTGCAATCCTATTCTTTGAGTAAAAGAATATAAGAAATATATAAGAATATATAAGAAATAATAATCTTAACTTCCAATTATTTACACTTTCATAAAATAATATCACACTCTCTAACAAGTTAACATAAAATGACATTTAAAATGCTTCATGAAAAATGAACACTTCTGCTAGTGAAAATTTATATTTTCACCAGCAGAATAAATATTTTATTAAAACAGAATAAAGCTGCTGTAAATGTTGCTTTAGACTCATGAATACTTTTCAACAAACTAAATATACCTAACCTTTAATTCATTATTTCTAAGCAACAAGAATTTATCCAAAGTAATAAACTGAACAATGTATAATTTTCAATAATCATTTCAAAGTTCATCTACTTAAGTTATGTGATAGCATCAATTACTATTATTTAAAAAAATTAACAATCATAAATTGACTATCATAATTTTGCATAATAGATGATTATAAGTTGCTTTCTCGCTGCAATACAGTAATACCTCAACTTATGCTACCCTGACTTACATGAATCCAAAGATACATGATTTTCAAACTTCATTGATTCATTTTATGTTTGAGAGCTACACAACTTGATTATTCATTCCCCACTTCCTGTTTAGCTAATGTACATGTTTGGACATATCACGAAGAATTGATACTTAGCCATAATATATTTTGTGTAATTATAACAAAATTTAGACAGGAAAATAAATTTAGAAGTGGATAACAATAAAGCTTGAAAACTGTTGGATTCTCCAAATCAAGAGCTTATATTGATGAGCTCATTGAAATGCATGAGCAAGACAGTGAAAAACTTTAAATACAAGTTCAATCAAAAGATTGAAGGACATTTGAGAATTTTACAGAAAGCCTCAGTTTAATTAAAAAGGGATTACAAATTTTAGAAAATATAGATTCCCTTGAAGAGCGTATTTATTCAAAAAATCAAGGAATAAAAAAAATTAATAGGATGCTATGAGGAAATTTTGCTGCAGAAAAAAAAATCTTTTGAGCTGGCAGACCACTTCGTTAAAAATTTTATAAAACTTTCTACATCAAAATAACTTCGGTTTGAGATTTTGTATTTTGTGTTACCTTAAAGTTATTAAACATTTTTTTTCCTAAATTATTATTTTCTTTCGTCTTTGCCCTCAATTAAAAACAATTTATATGTATTTGTATGTGAAACCATACCTTGACTTACATAGTTATCACCCAGTCACAACTATCACTGTAAGTTCAGGGTATCTGTATACTATAGAAAGAAATAGCAAACACTTACACATATTTCAAAATCTATAGAGGATTTCCTTTTCCCTTTCTTTCTTTTTTATTTTTGTAAGCAAAAAAAATGCAGTATTTTACAAAAGTTAAGTTTATAAGAAATAACAGAATTAGATTTAAAAGTTAATATCCACATTTTTAAAATATTGAATTAAAGAATTTTAATAGCTTAAATGATATAATAACAAGCATAGAACAATATTAACACTGGCAATACTATCTTGATTGTATTAAGGCTCCACTTTACATTTCAGCAAAGGCTAAATATATCTCACATTTCAGGAAAACTATAAATAACTGCAAAAAAGCTGATTTTTCTGAAAAGTGTTTTATTAAAACTTTTTAAATAGCATGGTATTAACCCTCTGAGTGGTTAGCTTCCTCCTGAAAAGTTATTCCGAAAGCGCTTACTCTTATTTTGCCATTCGCTTTAAAAATGCAACAGACTTCTTTCCTTTCCCCCTTTTAAAACTTGGGAGGTCGAACAGGGACAATTTTATGACTCAGTTCGGTCCCTTTGTAAAGTAAGAACCAAGAGATCAATCGTTTACAGCTAGCTGTCAAGTTGCCTTGGGAAATCTTGTTTGAAAGTTGTAGTGCAACTGGGTCGTTTCCCCTATATGTTTAGTCACAGTAAAATTAAAACAAAATGAAGGGTGGAAAAAAGGAAATAAATAATGTGTTACAAGTTGAAAAATAATTATATTTTCTTCAAACAAAATTTATTTTTCTGTCATTTTTTAAAAATTAAATATATATATATATATATATTGGTATTGCGATTTGAACCAGAAAAAAGCATCCTGTATTAATTTTTGAATATGAGAGTAAGAAAACGCGCTCACTTTCCTGTTTTTTAAAAAAGTAATGAAGTAAAAAGAGCAAAGGCCCTATCTCCTTTTTTAAACAATAAGACAATAAATGGTGCATACGGTGATATACATACGATGATTATATTTATGAAATAAAACCGATCTTTCTCTACTCAATTATATTTTTAATTTAAAATAGCATAAAAAAGGATTTCAATACTTTTAATTTATTTTAATTAAAATCATATAAATGATATTTTTATGTTAACTGAATATTTTTCGGAAAAAATCTAAATTTTCATTCCTAGTGTTCTCCTTTTCGAACTTCTTGTATTAAATAAAAATTCCTTTTCTACAGTGGCATTTGTGATTCACATAACACACATTCAGTCAATAATTTTTAATTTTAATGGGGGATATACTTCTTCAAATGCGCATGACAGTACTTCTAACCATTTTCTACTCCAAGTTAAATTTCTTATCTTTCTGTTTCTTTTATTACAAGGAAAAATGTCACACATCGATAACTACATTTTCACACAATTCAGTCATTACAAATTCTATTGTGAGAAAAGTTCTCCCTAATTAATTTTGTCTTTCAAAACAGTACACTTAAAATAATTTTGTTCAGTGAAGTTAACCGACAGTTCTACAATGTATTTATACCAAATTTTAAAAACAATTTTAACACTTCGAAATGTATCCTGTATTAAAATTTTTGAGTATTCACAAATATTTCCTGCTGTAGGGAAGACATAGTATGAGATGTGGTGTGCGATTGTGAAAGAATGTTTTCGTACGTGTAGACTATTTTTGAAAATTTAAATATCACTGAAGCTGATCATATAACTGCAAATGAGCCTTATTTTAATGTGTGCTGGTATCAAAGTAAAACGCTTTACAATATTAAACAGCCTATGGGTTTATACTCAATATCCAACTATTCGCAAAATGTGTGTGTGTGTGTGGCTTACAACTTCTATTCAAATTGTAAAGAAACTGAAATATAAATATATCTTACTGCAGTCAAAAATATTCATAATATGTAAGTATACAATTCCTCCACTTATTTCAATACATTTTAAAAACTGTAGCTGAATGCAATTTTTTATATTTATAAACGAGGCATAAAAGCTCACACAGTCGTAAAAATGTCTTTATCATTTTTAAATATACTACTATAAAACGTATATGGATTGTAAGATCAGTTGTAAAATCCTAAAAGCTTTTAGAGGAGCAAAAAACATGTAATTTTGGATTGATCACAATTTTAATATAATACACAAATATACATGTTATTAAGCAAATACATTTGAAAAATCAAACTTGCTTCTGAAATAAACGTAATTGAAAGAAAAATGTTTAATTGCAAATGAGTGGAAATACATGTTTATCTAAGGGGTATCCCCAAAGTGAAGGCAATCCTCAAACTTAAGACTCAAACTCAGTGGCACAACAATCCATGAGGGCCAGGAACTACTGTGCCCATCCTAATATATGTGACCATTGGGCGCTGAGGTGCATGAGCAGATGTCCCGATTTGGTGGTCTGTCTGAAGAGAAACCTTCAGTGTTTAAGACCCCAAGCAAGCTTGGTACTCATTTATCGACCCAACGTAGCGGGGATGAAAGGCAGAGTCGACCTTGCCTAGCCCGTTAATAGAACCCAAGACCTGTGGTGTGGAAGCACGATACACTACCACTCGACCCTATTCGGTGAAAAATAAAACTTAATGTTAGAATCTTATATAATTTCCTAATGAATGAGGGAGTCCAAACTTTTTTTTTCATATAAACTCTTTACACGGAAATGGTTAATTATGAACATTTCACAAGTTGCATAAATTAAAATTAACCGTTATAGTTCACATAAATTTTTAAGAGTGCAAAAAGTGTATTTTAGCTGCACGAATTAATTTAAAAAGGAATACGGTTACGAAAAAGTAGTACAAATCTATCTAAAGTAAAGTATTGGAAGCCAATTCCACAATTCGTTATAAAAATGTATGGAAAATTACAAGACTTATTTTTGCATTTGTAATTTATATATTGATGGGAGGCCAAGCCGAACCCTGAGATACAGTTGTAATTTTTGCATTTGCCCTGTTTAAAGGAAATAGGGATTACACAGGAATGTGGGTGCGTCGGGTTCAACGGACCTGATGGCCTGCAAGGTTATGTTCTTGCGCTCCAATCAGGGTGATAGATTGGACGGTAATGAATCTGTAGCGGATTCTTTTCGAAGTGATCTGGTCGGCTTTAAAAACTGGTCCGGAAGAATTATCAGGGCTTTTCACTCCCTCTTATGTCTGCCAGAAAAACCCTCCAGTCGGGAAGCACACTCGCTACCCGAGGTCACCCCTCAGGCACTCCTCCTAATCTCATCAGATAAGTAACTCCCTTGTAATATTCAACGTTTCTTTTACCAATATGTTAATCAATAAATATAATTGTTACCACTATAATGTTTATTTGTCAATAGAACTTAACTACTTTTCACTTAAGTCATGATGCGATGTTAAATTAAGAACCTGGAATTTTCAAGAAATTAAAATTTTTAGTTACAGACAGAAAAATTAAATAAGCTATCATTAGTGTCGCATCAATATATATTTTTTTCCTGAGAACTTTAAAAGCTAGAGTGGCATCCATCAAAACCGCGGTTCCCTCTCTGTTTTTCCAGATCGCCCCTGACTAAGCCGGCTCTGCCATAGTAAGTGAAAATGCTGTATTTTGTTTGTCAAGATCATTTTATAGCAGACTGCATTTTTCATGTATTTTAGATGGTCGTTTTATATTTTCTACATCAATATCTTAATATCTGAATATAAAATTACAGAAAATTCTTGACATTCGCATCAATGACCATTATAATTTTTATCAGTATATGAATGTGTCATCAAACGATTACATGACTATTATTAACATATTATTTTAACCATTTAATTAATATTAAGTATAACATACCGCACACAAATTTTTAACTTTAAAATAAATATTTCGAAAACTACTTCAGATATACTCAAAATTTTTCATTCCTACGCTTTAACACTTCTCAGTTTTGCTTCTATGTAAGAATTTATTGTAATTGTATATTCATCAATTTTTTTAGTATATTTTTTGCTCTTAGCATGCAGTTTCAACTGAATTGTATGAAATCTTCGGAATATATTAAAAAATACCAAAGAAGCTATATAATAAAATTTGAAATTTATATTATACTCAAACAATTGCTAAAACTTATGGTAAATAATTTTTAACTGCGTGATGCATTTTTTTTTTTCGAAATTTCAAATGGAGTTTCTAACATAAAATTTCTAGCTTTATAAGGTCGAGATTTTAATTACTTATTCAGTTAGCCTTTAAAAAAGATAAATGTTGAGGTATTTTGCATAAATAGATATTTTTGAAGAATAATTCGAATGTTTTTGAATAGCTCGAATTTAAAATTGATTTTTATGTTTATTTATATGCATAAATGTCTACTGTAAATGTTTCCGTATATTTTTGATTACCATTTATTCAAACATTCAAGTTATAAAAAAAATGTGGGAAAATCTTCATTCATGTTGTCTTTGATGTAAACTGAAGTTCAAGCACTTAAAATTCAAATATAATTCGGTGTATTTTAACAATATATAACTAGGCACTGTACTTAAACTTCCCTGAACACTTGGGCTTTGAAATCTAAAAAAAAAAAAAAAAAAAAAAACTAATAAATCTTAATTAGTTCTTTTTTCGTTATTATTTTTATCTAAGTGTAAGAAACGTTTCAAATTATTTCATGAAGTTTAGATTTATTCATTTTTAGTGGTTGGAAAATTGAAAAGGTTTCAAATTTTAAAGAGTTTGGTGTTTTTTATTTTTTTTTTTGGCATCTTATAATAAAATAATCATGTTTCAAAAACTAAAAGCTTTGATTAAAACAAGAAAAATGAAGCAAAAGAATATACTTAAAAAAAGATAATTTGTCTAACTATATAAAATAGCAGATTGCACTGACAAGCCCCAACTTGTTACAGTTTCAAATTAATATGAAACTAAAAGGGAATTGTAACATATTTTACTTATACATTGGAACTTTTCAAAACTTTTAAAATACAAGCTAACAAACAAACACTTCCCGGGGTCTAAAGAAATTTTCCCCCGATTTTTTACGATTGCTCCAGGGTCAAAACGTGGGGTTCCCTCGAACCATAAAACTTCCTATCAGTGTCCTGCTGTATTGCTTCCACCGTCCCTAATTATCTTTCAAGATGTTGAACCTTTAAAAGGGGGAAAGGATTTCAGAAAAGTACGGTTCAACCGCTTTTGAAAACATTACTTGAAGGCAGAAAACCCGTGCAGTGCATTTTCGAAGCATCTTTACAATGACGGAATTTTCCGTGCTAATCACTTGGAGGGTTAAACATTTTTTTCCCTGTAGTCTGAGAACATTTTTTTTTAAAAGAAAGTTTAATTGGACAGAATTCTAATTAATGCCTTTTTGTCTATCAGAAGCAAACCCACATTTTCTTTATTTAAAAACATATATTTATGAGAAACAGTTTAATCATAAATATAAGAAATAAATAAAAATTTAGTAATTTATACAATTTTTATCCATAATTATTACGATGCATTGTTATACCATACCTAAAAATACACTCAAAAATATAAAATCAAAACTAACCTGATATGCATGAAACAAGCGCTGGAGGTACATTTTTTTCCTTTCCTAAATTAATTTAAAATAATTGTTGTAATAAAAAAATGTCTGCTAAAAATAAAATTACATCAATCGTATAGTTTTACAATCAAATTAAAATGTATATGTATTTTCACTTCACACAGTTAAAAAATATTTTGTAATTTGTAAATTTTTTTAAAAAATTGAAAATTGTAGAATTATTACAAAGTTAACAATGCAAGTCATTAATATATCGTTTTTATAAAACTGAATACATATATTACCAAAAGTAATTTAAGCTCTTAAAAAAATTTAACTTTCAGAAGTTAAATTTAAATATACCCAGAAACGACTGTAATGGGAATTGTAATGTTTCATGCAGAACATTTTAAATGTAAAAAATCATAAAAAGATGTAGAAGAGGAACTTCCATAGCTTTCTTGAGAAAATGCAAGTTAAAATAATGTTACACAATTCTGGCAAACACTATAAAACTTTTCTATTGTCTCATCACAAAAATTTCAAAAACAAATTTTCTGGATAAATTATATTTTTGTTGGTATTTTTTAAAAGAAAAAAAAATTTATTCCACAATAATAAATTTTCATAATTTCTAGCTGCTGTCTGTCAGGATGAGAAGAGAGGACGAATTGTAGGCAGCTTATTTTTTTATCCAATTATTAAAGAATATTTTTATATATGCCAGTTTACTTACTATTAGTATGAATTGAATTGCCAAAATATTTTAATCAATTCATATAAAAAAAAAATTTGAAATAGTCCTTTTTTTAAGAAAAAAATTGTCTAAGCATTTTTAAAAATGTTTCAACCTTAACTGAAAATAATATTACCATGTTCAAAATAATTAATAAGTACATCACTAATTCGGTGTATTTTAACAATATATAACTAGGCACTGTACTTAAACTTCCCTGAACACTTGGGCTTTGAAATCTAAAAAAAAAAAAAAAACTAATAAATCTTACTTAGTTTTTTTTTTCGTTATCATTTTTATCAAAGTGTAAGAAAATGTTTCAAATTATTTGATGAAGATTAAATTTATTCATTTTTAGTGGTTGGAAAATTGAAAAGATTTCTAATTTTAAAGATTTTGGTGTTTTATTAATTTTTTTTGGCATCTTATAATAAAATAATCATGTTTCAAAAACTGAAAGCTTTGATTAAAACAAGAAAAATGAAGCAAAAGAATATACTTAAAAAAGATAATTTGTCTTACTATATAAAATAGCAGATTGCACTGACACGCCCCAACTTGTTACAGTTTCAAATTAATATGAAACTAAGAGGGAATTGTAACATAATTTACTTATGCGTTGGAACTTTTCAAAACGTTTAAAATACAAGCTAACAAACACTTCCTGGGGTCTAAAGAAATTTTCCCCCGATTTTTTACGATTGCTCCAGGGTCAAAACGTGGGGTTCCCTCGAACCATAAAACTTCCTATCAGTGTCCTGCTGTGTTGCTTCCACTGTCCCTAATTATCTTTCAAGATGTTAAACCTTTAAAAGGGGGAAAGGATTTCAGAAAAGTATGGTTCAACCGCTTTTGAAAACGTTACTTGAAGGCAGAAAAACCCGTGCAGTGCATTTTCGAAGCATCTTTACAATGACCGAATTTTCCATGCTAACCGCTTGGAGGGTTAAACATTTTTTTCCTGTAGTCAGAGAACATTTTTTTTTAAAAGAAAGTTTAATTGGACAGAATTCTAATTAATGCCTTTTTGTCTATCAGAAGCAAACCCATTTTCTTTATTTAAAAACATATATTTATGCGAAACAGTTTAATCATAAATATAAGAAATAAATAAAAATTTAGTAATTTATACAATTTTTATCCATAATTATTACAATGCATTGTTATACCATACCTAAAAATACACTCAAAAATATAAAATCAAAACTAACCTGATATGCATGAAACAAGCGCTGAAGGTACATTTTTTTCCTTTCCTAAATTAATTTAAAATAATTATTGTAATAAAAAAATGTCTGCTAAAAATAAAATTACATCAATCATATAGTTTTACAATCAAATTAAAATGGATATGTATTTTCACTTCACACAGTTAAAAAATATTTTGTAATTTGTAAATTTTTTTAAAAAATTGAAAATTGTAGAATTATTACAAAGTTAACAATGCAAGTCATTAATATATCGTTTTTATAAAACTGAATACCTATATTACCAAAAGTAATTTAAGCTCTTAAAAAAATTTAACTTTCAGAAGTCAAATTTAAATATACCCAGAAACGACTGTAATGGGAATTGTAATGTTTCATGCAGAACATTTTAAATATAAAAAATCATAAAAAGATGTAGAAGAGGAACTTTCATAGCTTTCTTGAGAAAATGCAAGTTAAAATAATGTTACACAATTCTGGCAAACACTATAAAACTTTTCTATTGTCTCATCACAAAAATTTCAAAAACAAATTTTCTGGATAAATTATATTTTTGTTGGTATTTTTTAAAAGAAAAAAAAATTTATTCCACAATAATAAACTTTCATAATTTCTAGCTGCTGTCTGTCAGGATGAGAAGAGAGGACGAATTGTAGGCAGCTTATTTTTTTATACAATTATTAAAGAATATTTTTATATATGCCAGTTTACTAACCATTAGCATGAATTGAATTGCCAAAATATTTTAATCAATTCATATAAAAAAAAATTTTGAAATAGTCCTTTTTTTAAGAAAAAAATTGTCTAAGCATTTTAAAAAATGTTTCAAACTTAACTGAAAATATTATTACCATGTTCAAAATAATTAATAAATACATTAGAAATACAGCTGAAATTTAAAAAAAAAAGATTGATTACTTATTAACAGTGCATTTTAAATCAAAACAAGTGTTAGTGATAATGGACCTAGTAATTTTGACTCATGGTCAAACCATGACAATAAATCAACAAGCATCTCACTCTTCAAACTTCTACAACATGCCAAAAGATTTCTCTTTAATACTTTTAGAAAAATGTTTAGTCGCCCAACCGGTATAGAGGCTAGCGACGCTGACTGCGATGCCGTAGGTACTGGGTTCGAATTCCGGAGAAGACATGGATGTTTGTAAATGTATAATGCCTTTGCGGCACAGGGTTACTCTAAATAGCCGTCGAGCCGCAAGTCCTCTCGTGTGGTTGGTGGAAGAGGAAGAGAGGTGGTAGGCCCCTGATCCCCCCAGGGTTTTCTCCCTCTAAATTGGGGTGGAATCAAGCAAAAACGTATTGTCACCTGCATGATGCTCAAGGCTAACGACAGGCGTAAATTCTAGCCCTTAGCCGCGATGAATTTCGCGGGCCTCGACCTGACTTCGTCAGGCAGGTGGCATTAGTCGCAACACAACAACACAGAAAAATGTTTTGAAGATAAAAAAATTAACTGTAATTCTTTCCTTCACATATAAATATTTGAGCAAATAAAATAAAAACAGCAAAAACAAAAGATAAAAAAAATTATTTTAAAAATGATATAAATTAAGATAAAATCAAATACTTTTAAGTGAAAGGAAACTAAAATTTCCCTTCTCCAAAAATTACTTCTTATTGCAAAACTAGAAATGAATCAGTTTCTTTACTAAGTACTAGTCTTAAAAAAACTGAATGCAGTTAAATTTCACTCTAAAATGGACAAATTTTGGAATAGCTCTATCTTTAGACTATTTCCCTTGTACACAATTTTACTGCCAAATTACAATATAATTGGATAATTTGTGCCACACACAAAAGCCCAGATTAAGAGAGACATAAAAAGAAGAATTCCATTTTTACTCTTTCCACTGAACAAAAATTGTACTAAGCAACACTAGAAGAAATATGAAGCAATAGAAAAAATAAAAAATAATAATAGATGAATATTGGTAGTTATAAAACTAATTTACTCCAAATGTTAAAATAAATAAATTCTATACTAAAACAAGTTGTATGTAAAACAAAATAAGAGGAGAGTATAAAAATTATCATTGCAAATTAGAGGATTGAAAGATTACATGATTTAGAAATGGTAAAAAATATATATATTGATGATTGTTAGAGATTTTTCCTCAATATATCCAATGTTCATGAATTTAATTCTGAAAAATTCTTTTTTTTTAAAACTGTTTTAGATTTTTTACCCTTTATTTTTTTGCAGGCATTTTAACTACTGTAGATAAAAATAAAAAAAAAACTTTTGAGATAAAACTATTTATTATCATGTAGATGTGTTGTTTATATCAATTCACCAAATCAATTTTTTTTAAGAAAAGAATTCTTTATCTAATTTATTTTCTTCACTACCACATATTAATTATATATAAATATTTACTGTTATTTCAAAGAGAAGTAAGTTTTCCAAATGATCCTTTTTCTGATACAATAAAACATACCTTTTTGGATAAAAATCAATTTAAAAAATTGGAAAGCATTTCATGGTCTAAGAGTAACATTAAAGTATGAATCTTTAAATTGAATCGGTGTTATAAGTTATTAGTACAAAATATTAATAAAATAATTACAACCCATCAGTGAAATCAGGCATGTAGGATAATTCCAATCTATGAGAACAGTATGCATGCCTCAAGCATTGAAAACACATTTTGATACCCAAATTATCTTCAGATGTGTGCGAAATTAAAGGTTTACATTCTTAGTCTAGGAATATCAATAGTTTTAGTCTATAAACATATGCTTTTAAATGGTCCAAACATTTCATGTATAAGCAAGTCTGGATTATTTTATAATTTGTACGAAAAATTAGTGTTTCAAATAGTATTTAACGTAATGTAATAAATTTACTGTGATGAATTAAACAAAATATAAAAACAGAGCTACATAAAGATTCTTCAATCCACCATCAGCAAAAAAGAAGCATGTGTGATTGTGAGAAATTAAAACTGTGTAAACACAATGAAACGTTCTTTCTGCACTTAAAAAATGGTCAGAATTAGACATGCAAATGAAAAAATGAGTAACAAACTTTGAAACATAACATCTGTTTCTAAAAAACTGCAATTTTTACAGTGAAAAAGATAACAAATTGAAATGAAATTTTAGATTTTACACCATCAATATCTTATTATTTTAGATTTATGAAAATATATACATCATGCTTGCCTACAAAAACCACACCATTTGCAAAAAATGTCAGATTATAGGAAATAATATAATTCCATAAGTTTGTAATATTAATGAGAAGGAAATTAAATATTACGCTAGAAATGAAATTTTGGATAAAGGAACATAGATAATTGTGCAAAAGAGTATGGACCAAATTCATCAACAAAGAGCCAATTTATTGGAAGGAAGGGAGACTTAAAACTTGATATAAGTGTGGAAAATAATCTCTATAATTCTGGTTAGTAGAGATTTCAAACTCAAGATTTTTTAAAAATGTAAATAATCAGTTAAGTATTAATTAAACTCTGTCTATTAACTACTGAAAACATATATTAAAACTATTGACTTAACTAGCTATGATATTAATTACTTAATACTAATTTGGAAAGATCAATCTCAGTTGTTATATGAAAGGAAGATAAACCATTTGCTTTTTCCCACAAGTTTTTCAGAATTATCAAGAATGTATGCATGTGTTTTATATCAATTGAAGCATTTGAAAAACAAGCTCTGTTTGTTAACATTACTCATTCCCCCCAATTGTCCCTTCCTTTCTGAAACAACACTAAAACACAAAATGCTGCAATGAAATTAAAGTCAACATTCCTCAGTCTCGAAATAACCACTATCACAGGCATAAGACTACATCGAGCGGCAAGAAAATAATTAAATGTTCCATCAAAAAGTAATATATAATATGCCCGATCATGAGATCCATTTGAAAGGAATCTATGTATGACTTGCAAGGCTGCCTGAGACGTTCGTAATGAATTCCATATATGACTTAGCCATCACAAAAGGATCAAAAAAGCTTTTTTCCCCCTAAAATGTAATCTCAACTTTTATTATTCAATATTTATACAAAATTTCAATGGCAAATGTAGGCATTAAACATCAACTGCTTAACAAATTAATCTCATAACAATGAGCATTTACAACTAGAAGTAATTCTGTAATCTTGTCTGAATTTTTTAGCAATAGCACTAATGTTTTGATGATGTCTTTAGAAATGAGAAACTGTGCTTATTCTTATAATATTCTACTTCAATCAATATATGCCTAGCCTATAAATTACTGCAACCCTACATACAAATAGTATGCCATTGGGTATACAGAACAACTGAGTTGTAAAAAAAGCAGTCATCAATCTATCAAATCTTGCCTTGCAGAAGTTTAAAGGGATAAAAACTTTGCAAGTAATGTATGCTCCCTTTGTGTGACATAATGTACTAAATGTAATTTAATAGAATTTTGATTCACCCTTTTTTCTTCATATTTTAAAAATAGATGAATTAGAATATTCTATAAAATATTAATGTTTTCACGCAAGCTAATTTTGCACATATTATGTACTACAAAAACATTTGTATTAAAGTATTATAAAGATAGAAATTTTATTAATATATTGATAAAGCTGATTTAAAATTTTATTAGATCTGAATGGAATTCTTAAAGTGAAGTATCGTGAAATGAAATAATGTGAAACTTTCCAAGTTTTGTTACAAAAAATACATTGTTTACCATGGGTAAGAATTGAGACAAATCAATATTAAAGTTTTCAAAAATATTCAACAAAAAAACAAATCCCCATTTATTTTCTATATAAAATTTAAATGGTTCCTTCTCGAATTTACATCAAATGGTAATTGGAATTAATTTTAGCTTAATAACTAGTACGTCTATGCTAAGAAACAAATTTATAAAGCTCTAAAACTTAACACAGTAACATTGATAAAGGGGTGTTAATAACAAAATTATATTTACGGAAAAATCATGAATGTTTATGGTCAATACTTACAAATTAAATCTTACAAAAATTAAAAACTCAGGTTTTCACATAGTAATTATTTTAATTTTCTAAAAATTCGCATCATAAAAATTTTATAATTTATATACAGGATATAAAAATACCATTAAAAAATAAAATTTCAGTTAAAAATTAATTTATTTTAGGTTTTGAAAAATACATAATAAAAGTTCAAAATTAAATTAAAAACCTGCTGAGCTGGCAATATTTTCCGTTTCTGTTGGACTGGTTTGTGAAGAAGGTACTAAAAATAGAATATGCACAGTTCATTTAAGATCCCAATCAAAAGTATAACTATACTCAATGAAAACAAAAAATTTTATATAAGAGAATAAAAGTAAGAAAACATTAAATAAGCAATGGTGATTCATATTTTAAAGTAGAAATATATTTTCACATAGTATATAAGAGAATAAACAGTCTACTTAATGCCACAAAAATTTATAATATACTAAATTCCATAAAAGTGCTCAAGTGTAGTATGGGGGGCACTTTTTGATTTGTTAATTATTCTTCGGATTTGGCAATTTTTATCTAAATGTCATGGTGAGATATTCAATTCATTCTAAAATAAATAATAAATAATTCTGAAAAAAGTACATTGGCGACCACTTTTAGCCACCAAAAAAAAGGACTGAACCCCTAAACTACACTTTAACCAACTTTAAATACAAGTGTTGCCACACAATGCTTACTAAGCATGAAATATTTAAGTAATTAAATATTTTCGACATTCTCTTCACCCCCCCCCCTCTCTCTTTTCAAATTGTGCATGAGTAATGAAGCAAATTAGGGGGAACTAATCTGAAATTTATGGACAAATAATGAAGTAATTTATGAGATATGGGTATCATCAGAAAAGAGTAAATGACAAAATCTAAACAGAAAAATAATAAAAAATGTGGCATGCCTCGAACACAAAGAGGAACATGAATAAATAAGAATAAATACAGAATTCATTAAAAAAAAACAATTCTACATGCAAAAAAAATAAATGCTTTTTTAAAATAATTCTTAAACACAAATAAAATTATACAGTCTAAATACAAATACACAAAATGATACAATCATAAAAACTTTTATAATAAAAAATTATATAATCATATCTGGTTATTTGAATATGTAAAAATGCATAAAAAGGGTACTTGCGCATTATACAATCAACCAATTTCATCACATAAGCCACTGGCAAATGCTGCGATATAGTGAAATATACAAAGCCAATGGTGAAAGCGATTCCCATGTATGTGTGTGTTTACACACAAAATAATAATGTTGACAGCATTTGGTAACATTTTTTGAATCACACACTTTTCTTTACAAACTTATTTATAAATTCAGAAAAATGAAAAAACTATTTCCATTACTCATAAATTAACCTAAGGATTCAAATGATATGCTAAATGAGGAAATAAATATATAAAGCATATCCTAGAATTTTATTTTTCAAAGCTGGTTTAATAATTCAAGACAAACCAATAGGAGCTTCACTTTTATTCTCTATAGATTCCGTAGTTTCCTTCAGATTTTCTTCTGCAGCTGCAATATTAAAATACGTAATTCATATAAATATACTAAAAATAATTATTACAACTTAAATAAAAACTAGATCTTAAAAGAGAGAAGGCATATATTAATGGCCAAAACATGTTTCAAATCTTAACAAATTGAATGCAAGGTAATAAAAGATGCCATTAAATATTCAGATAAGCATGGGGATGCAAATGAAAGGGATCCCCATTAGGGGGTCTCCTTACAATTTCTGGTAAACCAAGTTCCCCAAAAACCTAGCCTTTTCATACTTTTGTATTCTTGGGAAGAGAAAAAAGCAAGCAACTCAGAAATCCTATCTAAAAACAATATGATTTGATTAAAGCTCAAGTTACAAATGAAATTTTATTAAAGTTAAATGCAGGACAACATTGCAGCTTGACACTTGATAAATATACATAGCATAAAAACACAAATATATGAAAATAAACATTCCTTTCAATGAAGATAAATTCTTTAATTTACAAATGTTAATAATTAGTAAATACTTTTCACCTGAAACTTGTGCCAATGCAGTAAAGGTTTAAATAAAAGGGAATCTGGAATCACAATTAAAAATACAGCAGCTCATGTTACTAATATGAGTGATGATATTAATACAATAGTGATATTTGGAAAAATCATGAGTTGTATTACCTACGCTAAGTACATCCCATACATGTCTGTGTGTGGCATTCTTCATAAGAAAAGGGTAGACCAGAGAAAAAGCACCGTTAAGATAGAAAATATATCACATAAAGGAGAAAATATTGATGAGAAAATGAAGAACTAATTGAAGATTTAAACTAAGAATTTGAAGGCAGTATAGTAATAGATGCTGTTTCATATTGCTTAGACAGAAAAAAAAATGTTATATGACTAATGTAATTAAACAATGAAAAAGACAAGGGATATTGCAAAATTTTTTGAAAATTCAGTTCTCAAGAATGAAATTTTACAAAATTATGACAGCAGAGTTTGGCTGTGAAAATGTGGTTTTTTTAGACATCAAAATAGGCTGGAATTATTTGTTGGTAATGCTTGAAAAATGTTTAGAGATTAAACCAGCAATTTCAAAGGTACTTATTGAAATTAAAGAATAACAAATAGTGATTAAAGTAGAATCAAACTGATAACTATTGGCGGCATTATATGAAATGAAGCATATGATTGCCAATTCAGCACATAGAACACAGCCAAAATTTGGATTGCCAGCTTGGGCGATAGGTGCGATAATAAGTAAGTACGATTTTTTCTTGGGCATTACAAGTTTGTTCAAACTGTGCTTTAACTGAATCTATTTTGGCTTCCCAACAAGTATCACATATTTTAAAAATAATGTTTAACCCTCTCGCTGCGCATCCCGCAATTTCCACGGGCAGCGTAAATTTAGCAAAATTTGTGCTACCTGCGATTTCCACGGGCAGCGTAAATTTAGCAAAATTTGTGCTATCTGCGATTTCCACGGGCAGCATAGATGTAGCAAAATTTGTGCTACCCACAATTTCCACGGCTATGTACCAATATTTTCCAACTTTTTAGCTGTGAAACCCATTCTGTTCCAGTTTATGTTTTTATGTTCATATTTTGATGATTTATGTCTATATTTTAAAATAAAAACTTTAACAAAAATTTTTTGAATATTTAAACTCTAAAATGTAGATTCGAAATGTGTAATTGAACAATACGCAATTTGTGAACCTATATACTTTGATAAAATAGCTATTCAGTGAGAGGGTTAAAGGTTTTTGTAGATGCGTTGATTAAGAAATATAAACTTTGCAATATCTTGCCAAATTTTTTTATATATATATACTGCTAGAAGGGGCATCACATAATAAATTAAAAGTTTGATAGGAAAAGCACATAAATCGCAGGAGGATGCGGAGCAATTATTCTAGTTTGTACACCTTTATATTTCCCTTTTATGAAGCTACTGTTATCATATACCTACTCACTAAACTTAATATCTGAATCAAGTTCACTTAATCTTTTCAATAGAGTTTTTTTAGTCCTCCAGTAAAACCAATTATTTAAATATTAAGTCTTATGGAGACTCATTTACAGTTAATCTTTTTAATTAAAATTTACATACTTAAAAATGATTTGCTCCTTATGGGAAATATGAGAAGCACAACCCATTTGGGCAGTATGGATACCTGGTTGCTTTTATATTGTCTTTAATTTTGTTAAGACTTTGTTTCCTAATACAGAAATAATTTGTGTGTTTGTGTGCATTATGTACTAAAGGATGCACAATTTTATTTTTCAAATTTTTTATTCTGTTTATCCGATTCATTAAGGCCCAGTGGTCGAGTGGTTGTGTATCATGCTTCCATACCACACGTCCGGGTTCTATTCCCGGGCTGGCAAAGTGAACTCAGCCTTTCATTCCTACTGCAATGGCTCAGTAAATGAGAATGAAGCTTGCTTTACTCTGGGGCAGGGCGACTTAAACATTGTGGGCCTCGCTTCAGACTGACCACCTGATCAGGACATCTGCTCATGCACCTCGGCGTCCAATGGTCATGTATACTCGGATAGTCCCTGGCCCTCATAGGCTGTTGGACCACTGAGTTTGAGTTTTTGTATATGACCCAGGCGTTCCTATTCATTAGTTCCTCGAAGTGATAGATAAATTAGATGCTAAAAATAAAACCACATCTACAATTCCTTAAAATGGTAATTTAAGTCATTCTGTTTCCTTATTTATATTCACTTGATTCATTCGGTACTTATGTATTATTGCAATCACATTGGTGACAAATGAAACGAAGCACATGATTGCCAATTCAGCTTGTATGGCACATGTGAAATAGGGGTTGCCAACTTGGCAAGTTATCTTGAGTGTTGGCATTGTGGCAATAGTATGTAAGTACCATTTGTTTTATCAATATTTGAGTATAAATTTAATTGTCTTAGTTATTCTTTAAAAGCAATAAATAAAATAAAGTGACAAATAGAACTCTCATGATTTTGAATTACAGTTGATGGCTTTTTCTAGTTATTATAGCCAACTATAAATTGTGCTGGTTGTTCATTTCCTCTTTAAGAAAATAGTATTGAGTTGCAATTTTGAATAAATTAACCAGCTATTGAGCTGGTTTTCTTTTTTTTTTATTGTGTAGTAAAGAATCTACCTTCAGCATTCTTAGCAAAAACTTTTGTTATAAAAGTCTGGTTTTAACAAAAGACATTCTAAATTTATCTGTCATAATCAGTAAGAATTAGTTTGAAGATTGTCAAAAAATTCAGAGATCTAAAATAATGTTTATAATAAAATGTATCTTTTGTCGTACTGACGATGGCAGGAATATTGCCAAGTTTTCATGTTTAAGAGGGAATTATTTTAATTCTTGATGTTAGGGCCCCCTGAATTGTGAGGCCCTGTGCATAACATCCACCGCACCCCCAAATGGCCGACCGTGCTAGTATGGTTGACTGCTCAAAGGATTGAAGTAACAATACTTGCAAATAATAACAGTTTTGGCTAAAATTAAAATGATAGTATTATCTTGAATATATCAGACTAAATAATTTGTTGGGGAGGCTTTATGTATTATATATATATTTATTTTATAAAAATTTTGAGTAAAAAAAATAAAATAAATAATTTTGCCATCTGAATATATTTCATTTGTGTAAAAAACAGGATATTTATTGGTTAAAGGGAAAATGGGTTGGTGACTACTTTTTCAAAGTTGCCGCCAACAGAAGCATTGGCAATATTATTTAAGATATTTATATACTTATTAATACAATAATGGACAGAATTTAATGAATTTTTTACGTGTTTGCCATGTTTGGCTTCATGTTGTGGTTGCAAATGCCATCTGTATGACATTGTCAGATCAAGACCCATGAAACTCGTCACTGCAAAGGGCTAGTTGTACGCCTGTCATTATCCATAGCTTTGAGCACCATTAGTATGTTTTGGCTCGGTTCCACTCCAATTTTGAGAGAACACTCTGGAGGTGGTCAGGCGCCTTCCACCAACCTCACTAGAGGACTCACAGCTTAATAGTTATTTAGATTACTCTCATGCTGCAAAGGCACTATACATCTACAAACATCCATGCCTTCTCCAGGATTCGAAAGTAGAGCGAATCTGCACTAGGTTCTAATTAAAAATTTTACTTAGCTGTAATCAGGGAAAATACTTATATTTTACGTTGTCTATTTCTTATTTTAATAAATATGTTTAAAAAACTTATATGTACAATTTTGAGATTTTTTTTAATTATTTTGTTTAAGAAATAGTCATATTTTATGCTGTTTAATTTTATGTTAGGAAATATTTTTAATTGATGCGAAATGAATGTGTGATAAAGTTGTAAATCTATATAATGGAACTCTATTCTCTAACTCTGCATGCATTATCGCAGGAATAGAATTGTTTCAAAAATATCCTATTGTGTGGCATGCTGAGTCATAATTGGTAGATTGATTTTTGACACGCCACAGCTAAAAGATTGCCGACTCCGGTCTATAGGCATGAAACAACTATTTGACAAGCTAAAAGATTGCCGACTCCGGTCTATAGGCATGAAACAACTATTTGACAAGCTAAAAGATTGCCGACTCCGGTCTATAGGCATGAAACAACTATTTGACAACGGGCTTCCCAAAACTTGAATTTAGGCTGCAAAAAAAGTATCTTTTTTTAATTGAAACTACGTACAAGAAGTTAATAACTGATATACTAAAAGTCAAAAATACTTCTAAAAAGGAATCGAGGGCTTATTGGTTGCTGAAAAGCTATGATGTGATGTTTGGTGAAAATAAAAGTAAACTCATGTAACCTGTTAAAGAAGGCATCAGTACTATACAGAATGGTTCCGAACCACCGGTCGTTGGATCAAATGGTATTGATCCACTCAAAAGAGTATTAAATTATTTTCATTTTATTTACTGTGGTGCATTTCTTTAGTGTTTGTTTGACTTTCCATTAAACTCACTTTATATTTCATCTAAAATCACTTTATATTCATTTTTTGCAGTAACTAAATTTTATTCTGAAGGCATGTTTAAATACAATTAAGTTATTAAATCAAAACAATAAAAATATAAACAACGTCCCACCCTCAGTGGGCCGCGATAAAATTATCAAACGGTGACCGGTCCACTGGGATATAAAGGTGGGGAAGTACTTCTATACAGTATTACATCACGGATTCTGAGTTATTTTAAGTACTTCATGAAGCTCATTTGGCTATTGCATACGGGGGACGTGATATAATTCTGAAAGATATTTCAACCAAATACAAAAACGTCACACGTTATGATATTGAACTGTTTATCCACTTTATGAATCTTGACAGAAAAAAACAGAAGCATTATTTAGAAAAAGGCGTTGTGAAATTTATGATTTTTTTCTGAATGCCCAATTTATTGGCACTTGTAACGAGTGGGAAAAATGGTTTCTATCGACTTGGAACTTTTGAAGGAATTTTAAAAGTATATGAGAAATCACAGTTTATTTTGTACCCTAAGAACTTGCTTAGAATTAAAGATATTCCTGACCATGAAATTCCTCATCTGTCAGTTGCAATTGTTCATTCCAATGAAAGCGGCAAAGGATTCGTCAAATGTATGTGTAAAACAAAGTAGCAAAATAAGAATGGTCTTTGCATGAAAAATGTAATGAAATGTTATTCAAAATGCTATTCAAGCCTACCATGTTGCAATAAGTATATTAATTTTTAAGTTATTTTTTTATTTGAAAATTTTGTTTTTCTTAATAAAAGAAAAACATAAATTATGTTTAGTACAACTTTCTTTTTCCTTTATGTATTTTGAATTTTTTTTTTTAATGGCACTCTCATTATTTTGTCAGAATAACATTTGTACTATTTAGAAATGTACGTTATTGATATAGTAACCTTATCATGACCTTATTTCATACTTTGCCTAAACAGCTTTAGGCATTCTATACTATGCCTAGGCAAAGTATGAAATAATTCTCATATTTCATACTTTGCCTAAAAACGTCCGGCATTCTATAGAATGCCGGCATTTCATGCTTTGCCGGTAACATATAGATTAAATATATCTTCAGTAGTCTACTATGTAGAGCTTTTGGTGACATCTGTGGTCAGTTCCTTAATTATAGGATTCTATAGCCCATTTTGTATTCTTTTCCTGTCAATTAATCTTGGAATGAAAAATAAGAACCTCTTCTAGTGATGTGATTTCTCTGACCAATGTATGATTAATGGATGCAAGGCTTGTAAAAATCACTACCAGCTATACCTTCTTGTTTGCTATTTGAATGAACTATAAGAAATCTGAATAATAATGAAAATTTTTGTTTATAAGATTAATTTGCTTTTCAAAAAATTAAGATTCATATTCAATTCTTTGAAAAAATATAGCTTTAAAAAGGTGATGCATGGGTATTAGAGTTTCTAATTTCCAGTATTATTTCCTTCCCAGGAATAAAACAGTAATTCATAAGATACCCAGAAAGGAAGGAAAATCTAAAAAAGTCTAAAACTTGATTATTTTAAACTTGTGTTTATTGCGCAATTGAAAACTTGATTATTATATTAATAATAATTATGCAAAATAAGAATATTTATAAATTCCAAAAAGTATATGTTCCTTTGTATATTGAACAAATTCTTAACTTTGTGTGTTATGAACATCCTCTCCAATTTTAAGGGAAAATACCCTAGGATGGTCAGGGGCCTCTCACACCTCTTGCATTCCATCAACTTTTGAGAGGACTTGTGG
This sequence comes from Trichonephila clavipes, assembly GCA_019973935.1. Lineage (NCBI taxonomy): Eukaryota > Metazoa > Arthropoda > Arachnida > Araneae > Nephilidae > Trichonephila > Trichonephila clavipes. The sequence continues at coordinate 266,873 of BMAU01004239.1, forward strand.
CTTGAAGAATATTTAGAGTGCCCCCATGTTACACAGGTACGTTTCATTTACGAACATCCATGCCTTCTTGAATTGGAACCCAGACCCAATGGCACAGCAATCAGTGTCAATAACCACTGTACTGGATGGGTTGTCAAACCAATTTTTACTCATGTCAAGCTTGTTATGGTTGCAATAATATATAAATACTGAAGAATTTATTGATACAAGTAACAATAACCCAGTGGTATCAGAAGATAAAAGCTTATTGAATTCAATACAAGACACGCCACTTACTTTGTTTAATAGTGTACGGTTAGCAATACTGTACAAACTCAAAACTATCAATAAACCATCTCAAGCAAAAACAGTTGTTCTCCATTCTGATTTTAATTTAGGCAATAACATTAAAACGTAATCCAAAATTTAAGAAATTTTTGGACAAAGCAAAATTGTCAGCAAAATGGTACATTTTAGAACATCTTCCTGAAAAACGAATTTGGAAGGGAAAAAAAGATTGCATTCTAATAAATAGCAGTAAATGAAGTTACAGAAAATCAGGTTGAGGAATTTAGATGCTGATTATTAATACTGCAATTGATACTGTAATTGTACAAACAGAATATAGATTTAAAAGTATACTAAATATTACTTTTGATTTGAAAATAATAACTGATTTAAAAGCCTTAGAAAAATGTGAATCAAACCGTCCAATTACTGGCGTAGTTAGTTCTGAATGGGCCCCATATCATAGCTCCTTCGGGGCCCTGTTTTAGAAATGAAAGCCTTGTTAGTGGTACTGTAGTTTCACATGTTGGAGCCCTGTATCATTGATATGGCTGATACAGCGGTAGCTACGCCCTTGTTTCCAATTGATCGAAAAACTTTATAAAAATTTATGACAAAGAGGTACATGTAAACCTAATCCAGGAAATTGGTTTGTTACAGGATTTGATTTTAAGTGAAAGAGAAATAAGTAATGCATAAGACATGCTTATTTTAATACAAAGTAAATAATAATTATAATGAGTTATTTCAAAATGTATTAACTGCATTTTAAAACTGCGTCTTACATCGGCAGTTACCATAGAAAGTGCTGAGCACTTTTTCAGCAAACTGAAATTAAGATAAAATTATCTTTAATCAAGCATATGCATAGAACTCTTAAATGCCCTTGCCACATTAAGCATAAAAAAAGAAATTTCAAAATGCTGTAATATTTCTGAAGTAATTAGTGTTTTAGCAAAATCCAAATCATACATTAAACAAACATGCATATATATTCATGGTTTTTCTTTCTTTTTTTTTTTTTAACTTTACAAAAAATTTAGGGCTCTAAGTGGATACTTGCACTCAGGCTCCTTTGTAGAAAAAGATGGGTCTGCATACTAACTCAGATGTTTATATAAAGGTAAAACAATAACTGATGATTTGTTTACTTAAGCATCTCTAATAATTAGTCAATTTAAAAAGTTTTATGATATTTTGTATCATTTAGACCAAAACTGTCTTACAAATTCTTTCCTTTACTATCATACACTCATACTTACGAACACATTTTTTTAATTTAAAAATTTTTCCAAATACTGGATCCAAATATTGAAAAATATAATAATAAAACATTTGGGTACTTACATTATTATTGCAAGAATGCCAACTTTCAAAATAACTTGAAAAGTTGGCAATTCCGATTTCACATGTCATACGAGCTGAATCGGCAACCATGTGCTTCGTTTAATATGTCATGAAAAAGGATGTGATGATACGCAAGTATCAACATTTGAATTTCAGATACTGCAGAATAAGCATCACAAGAGCCAAATTAGCGCAGTGCAAATTGCACCAATTACTTGACTGATTGGTGTTTTCAAATAAAATGCAATAGAATCTTTTTGTAGCTTTGATATCATGGCGGGATTTGCATAGCACAAATTTTGATGTGGTGACACAAGTACCAGATTTCACGGTTCAGGTGAAGTATAGGAGGGTCACTTAGCGCAGTCCTTTATCTTGGTGACTAAAAGTGGTCACCAAGGTACTTTTCTTGGTATTATTTATTTTAGAATGAATTCGATATCTCACCATGACATTTAGATAAAAATCGAAAAATCCGAAGAAAAAAACCCAAATCCAAAGTGGGTATACTACACTTGAACTGATTTCACTTACCGTATTTTCCTGTATATAATCCGCGGATTATGTGTTAAAAAAGTTTCAAATTTCGTTGTGCATATTATATGCCGCTCATGGTCCTTATTATCTGAGAAAATGCATTCTCCATCAGAAAAGCGAACAATAAAGTTTTGGAAGAAATGCCGTTTATGTTTTATAAAATAAATAATAGATGGCGCTTTCATGACTCGGATGACGTATTTCAGCTATAACTAGTTTTTGTCCAATTGCATTCAAAAACGAATGTCGATTCCTCAGAAGGAAAAAAAAGTTATTAGTCGCTGGCGCCATTTCCAATTTTTCTCTCTTGACTAGAGCTAGTAAGTCCTGCTGCAAAGTTTTCATGAAGTTGAAGCGAAAGTGTTAAGTTACACTACAAACTTAAAAGGCTACCAAAATCGGAAGCTGCAATTATTTTTCAACGTTGACGTGTTGAATATTGTTTGTGGAGAAAAAACAAGACAAATTCAAAATTGTGATTGACGTTAAAGTGCCGATCATTTTGGTAAACCAGAATTAGAGGATTGATTTTCATTGGCTTTCGCACTGTTCAGAATTAGAGTAAGAAATAAATAAAAGGATTTTAAAAGAAAGAGACAGTGGGGAAGCAGTCTCGATCTTAACTTTTTTTTTGCTGCTAACTTGCTAAATTAAAAAAGAGATTTTCCCACATGGAATGTTTTGTTTAACAACTCAAAACATAGATGGCAGTAGCAAAGAATTTTTTTGTTTTATTGAGATTATCGTACAAAAATATTATGAAATATATTATTTAAATAGATGTGTTTTATTATAAATGTTGTACTCTGAACAATTTCTTCTATTTTTAATTGTATTTTTTATTTTATGTGTCTCCTTTCGGCAATTTATATTTTTTGATTATTCGCCGCCAAAACTGCCGCGGATTATACGCCGCTGCGGATTATACAATGTTTTTTTTTTTTACTCGAAAAAAGGGCTCTATGATAATATGCCATTTGCGGATTATATACAGGAAAATACGGTATACAAAATTTGGACTAACCAAGAAAAGTACTTATTATCTCTCAAAAAATATTTGAATTGATAAAATTCCAACCCTTATAGTAACAGTTTATTGATTGATTGATAATATTAATACTGTTCAGCTACACGAGGGCTTTTGTATGAGTTATTTGTCAATATGGAAATACTTACGTTGACAATTGAAATATTTTATTAATTTTTAACAGTACAATAATAGAACGTTTCAGCTCTACAGAAAACGTGCATTGCTATTAAAATGTGGGTCTTCATAGTTTGAATATATTTTTATTAATTAAAAGGACCCAACTTTTGGTCGCAAAATTTTTTTTGTCACCAAATTTTGAGCGATAATGATTAAATATGGTAACCCTTCCATTTATCGAAAAATTTGGATTTTCAAATCACCTAAAAAAATGGCAACCCTAAAAAGTACAGTGTTTTTCGCAAATTTTCAAAAAACGTCATTTTGACATTTGACTTTTTTGCTCTCCACCGGTTGTTGTTAATAATGGCTGTGTGAAAAAATTGCACTTTGAAAGTGAGGCAACGATCTTTATTGTGCTCCTGGGCAAAGGGGTAAATAAACATTAAATGGTGTACTTTTGAAAGCTAATTTAATAAATAAAATCTGAGGTTTATTAAAAAAATATGCTTTTCTAATTTTTAAATTGAACATATTGACGGCTAAAATGGCGGTAGCTGCCAGACAAAAGATAATACGTTGTTGCTAAATGTGATAAAGGGCACTTGGTTTAGCGAAAGCAAATTTGCTATAATAATTATCTTGCGTTTGAAGATATTTGTTTGGCAAGAGCATGAATGCGTTCATGGACGAATGACTTGAAAGTTAATAAAATTGTCACAAGTTGGTGGATGACAATTTTCATGAATTCCTTGCATCCATCGCTAAAGGGTGTATCCACCAACTGAACATGACGAAATGCAAGCGTAAGGTAAGTTTTAAAAATTTTTTAAAATGATTGATTTCATGTATTTCTTCAATTTTATATTTGTGAAACGCCCCTTTCGTCCTTTTTTAAAAATGTAAATCATGTTGTACAAACACTGGTTTTAGAATTATTTTTTAAAATGAATTTCATTGCTTTCTCCGTTTTTCAAATTTATTTATAATGATTAATTTAATGTATTTATTGATGTTCAACTTTGCGCAAACGCCCATTTCATCCCCGCTGGGTCGATGCGTTCCCAAGATTTTGTCATTGAGGCCTTTTTGAAAACCTTCAATTTGGCTTTTTTCGTTAAAATTTTGGCGTAAAAAACAGCAGTGGGTTCTCCTAGGATTTTACCAACTAAATATAAACTGTACTTACATAAAATGTCAACCATTAATATGAAAAACATCAATTCAAAATGTATGAACTATAAACTGACATTATTATTACTGCAATTGAGCATGTGTACAGGAATAATTTCCACATAAATCACAATATTTGGAGATAAATATATAACAGCATTTGGAGACATATTTTGATTTGACGAGATACTACAATAGTATAAAATGTAAGTAATATATAAATATACCCTTCAATTTTTAAATACTCCATTCTAAGAATTTTTAGACGGATATTACACAAGTTAAAAATTTATCATTGAATTCAAAAAATGTATAGCATTTTAACACAGACAATTTTTATTCATATGTAAAGTAGCTCTATTATTAAGACTGTTCACAAGTCACAGAGCTTAAAACACTGATTCATTTGTTTTGAGAATATGATTTAGAATGTTTGTTTGTTTTTCAATAGCTGCTTAAACAAACTAGCATGACATTCATTAATCCTTAAGGATGTTTTGTATAGATGCTGAACATATATGTTGCATGTGAAACATTTTTCCTTAATAGTTTGTATATAAGTCTGTATTAATTATTATACTTACACAAAAGTTTTAGAGGCAAGTCTTCACACTTTGATTCAAAAATATCCTCCGTTTTAATAATATCATCAACTTCATCCATGTCAATATCTTGTTCAATATCTGGACAGTACAATATAGAATGTCCTTCAGTCAAGCACGCACAACAAAATTTCTGAATACGGAATGAATATGGATAACGGATAACATTAACAGGGATGTAAATTTCGCTCTCTTTCCCAGGTATTATGAAACTGATTTCACGTTTTCCACTTAAAACGTGACAAAACTTTGACGAATTAGGAACAACATGATGATCCGACACAGAAAAAACACTACCAAATGCTCTAAACATATTGGTTAGTTCTTCATGGCTGAGGCTCGGATAAACATTATCCACAATAAAATATTCAAGTAAAGGTAAAAAAGTAGCTTTATGCGACCTAAAAAGAATGTTTCTTCCAATTACATGGCACACAGATTCGATATCAGTCAAAAAAAGTACATAGAAGTTGTAGAAGTAATCATATACCAAAGCTTCTATTGAACCTGGTGCTACATAGTCAGAAATGATTTCCAAAATTTCGACTTCGGAAAGATCAGCATTATTAATACCGATTAATTTTAAAGCCCATTTATTCGTCATTATTGGAACACTTTTAACAGCACTCATAACACAAAGTGACATTATTAGAGGATTCTACAAATTCATAAAATTATAATAAATTTCTACTAAATTTACATGTTTTGTCATTTCTTAGAAACTTACGCTCAAAACACCATGAAATGGGGTAATTGATTGATTGATTGATTGAAAGGTTTAAGGGGATATAGAGCAACACAGGCTATGATCCCTCAAAAAAAAAGACAAGACAAGAGAAATCCTAATAGATTAGTAGATATTGAAAATTTCATTCCCTTTAAAAAAAACTCTGAAAGTTGATTTATTATTCATCGCCCTTTCCAAAACATCTCTAAATGTAATAGTGGAATGTGGATCAATACGAAGAATAGACCAGAGATTATTACGATATATGCTTAGTATATCTAATACAATTTAATATAATGTGGTCCAAATCATTTATACGTTTACATGTAATACACATTGCATTATCCTGTAAATTAAATCTATGTAGAAGGCCTGGAGTAATAATCATTTTACTGAAGATTCAAGTGCTTAAGATTTCTTCTCTTCGATTCTCTGTCCACTTTGAAATGATATCAATGGTTGGAATATTTCCCAATTTTTCAAAATATTTGCTTGAGTAAAATGTTTCATTGATTTTTTGAATTCTATTTCGATATATATTTTTATGAATGTCTTCTGAAGCAATCCAGTCAATGTAAACATTGGACTCCGTGACCGATCTTGCGAGATTATCCGCCTGCTCATTCCAAACAATTTTCGAGTGTCCCGGAGTCCAAAGCAGAATTAACTGGTTAACGTAGTTAGATAGCATATAAATTTTGTTAGCAAGTCTATGAATTACCTTATTGGATTTGATCGAGAAATTTTGAAGTGCAGAAAGAACCGAAAGACTATCCGATAAAACAAGTAAATTTACATTAGATTCCACCAGATCATCTAAAGCTTGACAAATGGCTTAAGTTTCTGCAGAAAAAATGGAGTTATAATGGTTGATCCTGTAAGCAAATGAAGATTTTTTTGATATACCTGCTATCGATGTAATTTGGTCACACATTTTTTGAAGCATCAGTAGCTATAATGAAAAACTTCTGAAATTCCCGTTCGACCGTTTCAACAAATAAAACACTTATTGCAGGAATCGGTAGATTTTTATCTTGAAATTTAAACCTATTGGTATAAATTTTACATCGAAGGTCGAAAAAGGTAATTAATCTGGGAATTGAAAAAATTTGATCACCACCAATATTTAAATCTTGCAGCACACTAATGATATAATTTTTATCTTCTTCTAAAACATTAAGATTCATTGCCTCTGGGCTGTTGCAATAAAGAGGAGATAAATCACTATTGGATATTTGTGTAATAAAGAACTTGTTTGCCAATCTTCTAATTTTATCTGACAAAATCTCTTGACCAGCCAACTTTAGTAGCACAATATTTGGGGTCCATTGAGGGAGACCTAATGCTATTCGGAGGGCTTTTGTTTGGATAACATTAAAAGGTTTTAATTGATTTTCAGACCATTTATTTATTATGTGACAGATATAATAAAAAACACTGCATATGCTGTTATTGACTAAATTAATGAGATCTCTTGATCTCGGCCCATAGTGTTTATATGCCATACCTTTTAGTGCATTGATCCTTTTCAAGGCTTTACTGCTTAGTTGATTTTTAATATATAAATTTTGACAATGTTTAGAAAAAAAAACTCTTAAATATTTAATAGAAGTTTGCCATTGTAGGGGAAATCCAGCCAACAAAATATTAGGAAGAGTATAATTTCTTTTATTTGATAATTCAGCTATTGTACATTTCTCTGGGCTTAAATTTAATTTCCAATATTTACACCACTGGAAAATTCTTCGCACAGTGTTTTGTAGTTTTTTGCAAATAACAGCAAGGGATTTATGAGAGCAAAATATAAAAATGTCGTCAGCATAAACCAGGCATTCAACTTCCGATTCTAAGGTTTCAAAAATATCATGCATGTAGATAGTATATAAAATAGGAGACTGCCTTGGGCTAGGCCTTGCGGAACAAGTTTTTTGGGAGAAAAATAACCCCTCCATTTTATTTGGAAGGATCGAGATGTGAGAAATTTATGAATCCAATTTGCTATATTTCCTGTTATACCAATTTGTAAACATTTATAAATAAGACCATCCACATAAACAGAGTCGTATGCACTTTTAATGTCTAAACTTATTCCTACAAAAAAAAATTTCTGTAATTTTGCATTCATATTATTGCTTTATGTACCAGATAAGTAGCATTTCTGCTATCTTTGAAAGGAACGAAATCATAATGTTGGGGATGAAGTTTTCTTTCTTTAGTTAAATAGTAAGAAATCCTATTAGCCAAAATTCTCTCAAAAGTTTTTGAAAATACAGAAGTCAGAGCTATTGGTCTGTAGGAAGATATCTTAGTTTTATCTTTACAAGGTTTCGGAATCGGGAGAATGATTGCATGCTTCCAAGAATCTGGAACGATTGCATTATCAAATAATTTTTGGAAATATCTTAAAATTACATCCCGTTGACCCTGATCAAGATTTTTAAAGAAAATTGCTGTAACATGATCCGCCCCAGGAGTTGTATTTTTTGAATTTTTTATTGCACTATGCAATTCAAGAATATGGAATGGTTTATTAAGAAGGTTATTTTTGTCGTAGAGAAAATCCAAAGGAAGCGGTTCATGATAGGCATTTTTAGCAAAATAATGCAAACATATCTGCAAACATATCTCAGCAACACGAGGGCTTTTGCAATTGAGGATGAGTGATAAACCTATTTTGCATTGCACTACACGGCGGGTCTTTAATGGTACTGGGCTCGAACCCGTGACAAAGCAAGCCACGGTCCTGAAGAATATTAAGTTTTTGATCCGTGTCAGTAACTGTGGAAAATTTTTCAGAATATTAAAAAACATCTTGGGATTAGAAATATTATTGCATATCTTGTCCCAGTACATTCTTTTGGCATTTTTAATGTAGAATCTAAGCTTGCTCGCATATTGTTTATATCTGATCCATAATTCAGATGAAATTTCTTTAATAGCTCTTTCCTAAATATTTTTTAAGCTTATAGAATTTATAACACGTACTATTCCACCATGGTGGGAAGGATCTATTCGAGACTTTAATTTCCCTAATATTATTAGCAATGACTTGCGATATCTTATCAGAAAGATTCTCAGAATTAACTTCAGGATTATTTAAAATAAAATGCGTTTGGTTCATAACTGCTTGCCAGTTTACTTTTTTAAAAATTCGTTTATTTGAATTGAGGAGAGAAAGCTCTGTAATAATTGGACTATGATCACTTTCAAAGGAGCAATCTAAAACATAACTATTGCAGTATCCAGATATGCTTGAAGAACAAACTGTGAGATCTATCAATGATGTTGCATCTGCTGAACTTCTATAGGTGGGAACAGTCTTGTTAAGAACCAAATTAGAATCAGTAATCCATTCAACGAATTCATTACTATACCTTGAAATGTGATCCGATCCCCAGATCGGGTGATGAAGGTTAAAATCACCAAAAATAATCATAGGAGCCATCAGGGATTCGAGAAAAGATTTGATTATTATAATATTAAATCCCCGTGGAGCGTAAATATTTACAATATAATATGAAATATTTCGAACATGTATTTTAATGGCGAGGATTTCTAATTCTCTGGTTTGTTGAATCTGTATAGGAATCTGTTGTGCAGAAATATTGGAAGAAACAGCAATTAATAAACCACCACCTGATCTGTCTTCTCTGTATTTTCTAAAAATGATTTTATTTGGAAGATTTATATTATCGTGAATTGATAAAAAAGTTTCTTGGAAAACCCAGATATCTGCTTCAGAAAAGGGAGGGATATTTAACCAAATGAATTTATTTTTGAGGCCTCTACAATTCCATTGAATTATATTCATAAATACTGAAGAAAAAAAAATTAACTAGAACAAACTATCCTCCCTTTGAGGAAAGAAAACCAAACTAATGAAGACAATAATTAGCCCCCAAAACAAAAACTTGAATAAAAGAAACATAATTACAAAAACCCATATTACTTCCGTAATTATCCCCTGTCCATGTTATTGGATGCGTCGCTTTCACTAGAAGCGCGTGTTTTACGGATTGAGGATTTATTACCAACAGCTTTTTTTTCCGCAATGGGGAGTGACTTGATTTCCCCATTTCAAAAATCCTGCTAAGGTGAGAAAGTACAGACTCCATTGTTTTTTGAAAAGCTTCCATAATTAAAGTGGTTTGCTTTTCTAATATTGCTTGAAAAGATGTTTTAGCATGTTTTCAAGTTTTTTTCCCAGATAGTCTTGCATATCTAGATTAACTGTATTAGTCTGGATTACTGCAGAATAAGATGTCCTTTTATTGTCCCGGAACCTTCTTCGCGCTTCTCCCAATGTAAGATGTTGCTCACATTTCAATTCTAATATCTTTTTTTCTTTTATATATTCGGGGCAATTTAATGAGTTAGCTGGGTGATCACCTTTGCAATTTATGCATCTTGAGTTATTAGAGCATTGTCCAGAATGTGAATCACCACAGTTGATACATATTGCAGTTTTTTGGCAAAATCTAGTAGAATGAAGAAAACTAAAACATGTTGTACATTGTCTGGGTTTATCGATAAAATTTTGAATTCGATGATTGATGAACCATAGTTTCACAGTTTCTGGTAGAGTTGTCCCGAGTATTGTAATTAATACTGGTGAGAATTGTTGCTGTGAACCAGTTTTAATAAATCTTCTCATCTCTATTATTTCAAAATTATTAGTTTCTTGTAGCTCTTTTGCTATCTCATTCAGAGATATATCGAGTGGTATTTCATAAATAAGGAATCTTGACTTGATTCCCTCCCAAAGAATATTCGTTTTAACGGACACATTTGAAATTTTCTCAAGAGAGAGTATTTGTGCTGCACATACTGGATCTAGCGTAGAGAACCTGATCTTTCCATTACGAGTAAGACATACTTTTTATGTTTTCATGACGAGCAATTTTTTTCTTTATTTCTGCATTTAAAAGCTGTGGGTTAGACTTTGGAATCTGAGAGGATCCTTGACTATTTTCAACCAAGATATTGATTTCGGATATAATTCTTTGTCCAGCTCGTAGAATAATTTCCGTGTTCCTCAGAGAATATCTGAAAAATTTTGAAAATCCTGTTTCCATTGTTAAACTATTATCGATTAAGGGTTGTTCAACATCAGAGAAGATGAATCTAGAGCGACTCAGCTTGAGTCGTTTTTCAAATCAAAAAACCAGAGAATAATAGAAATTGGAAAATTACCAAAAAACAGAACCAAAAGTAGGAAAAAAAACCCTCTTGCTCTGAAAAGGGGGAACCAAAAATAAAAAAAAAGAATGATACAACCTATTAAGACTTGAGGAAATGAAAACACCACCTTCAACCTTTCAACCGACCACCTTCCTCCGATCCTAAATTCGAATCCACCTCGATTGATTGATTGAATATTAACGTCGCACTGTTCAGCTACACGAGGGCTTTTGGCGACGGACCACGTAATTTTGAACCATGGTCAAGTGACGTGGACGACACCTGAGCTGGCACCCTCTCCTAACTACCACACCACACCAACGGGAGGACGTTTCAGCTCTCGACAGATTTAACGTGCATCGCTGCCCTACACGGCGGGTCTTTAGTGGTACTGGGCTCGAACCCGTGACAAAGCAAGCCACAGTCCGATACCTATACCACTCGGCTACCGCGGCCACCGAATCCACCTCGAAATGACCATGAAACGGAGCGAAAAAAAATTACACTTTCACTTTTCATGAAATGGGGTAACAGTGAAGCATCTGCATCGCGCGAATCCAAACAATAGGGGAGGGACTAGTCTACTAAAGAGAAGGTGGAAGGAGAGAGTTATATATATAGCAGGGAGAAGTAGGGATTAGGTGACTACGGTGAAAATTCTGGGCATATGGCTCGCGATGCGAGCCTCCATCCCATATCCGAAAAATATATGTGGAACGACTGTGGGTTGTATCCTGCTAGCATGTAGGAAGTAGCTGATTGGTCGAGCCAATTGTTAGAGTTATTTCCTGGGTTGATCGTTGACGAGCTTGATTGGAGCACCTAGGCCTGTAGGCCTCTAATCTCCTGTCATGGAATGGTAGATGATTGTAATGAGTTTTACAATTGCCCTTTATAAGAAGGATTTGATTTTAAAAAGAAATACTTTAATATGCAAAAGAATTTTACAGGGAGTAAAAGTTTATTTAAAATATAATGGAAAGTGCAGCTCTTTAAGATCTAGAAAAACTGAGAAAAACACAACGCCCAGAGTGGGCGGAGTATCGTTAGCCAATCAGAGAAAAGCTGCAATTCAACAAAGTTGGATCGCAGTAAAAGAATTAAATTATGAAAGTAAAGGGAAAACATTTAGAAATTAAGATATAAATATTTGTAATTATTAAGAATATCTACACATTATTTGATAGAGGTTTTTCAGTTGGGTCGGTACATTTAGAAGATTTTTCCATTTCGGTGAGAAGAGAGGGAAAGAGGGTAAAAATCTTTTGCATTTCAATGATGGCTTGAAAATAGCCAAAATCTTTTGAAGCATTTTGTGGAACATTAAATGTTTCCTTGTTAGATGAGCTATTTTTACTATTTTTAGACTTTTCTGACGCCGAGGAGGCAAATCCGCGTGCTGACATCTGGTGTTTGGAATCTGAATTAAGAACTTGTGAGTAAAGTAATCCGGGTGTTACTGGGGTGGTATTTGAGTTACGTTTTAAGTTGTTAGCGGGGATTTTCCCTTACCTTTTCTAGGCTTGGGAAAGAGGGGACATTGGCTTGAGGAGGCCATATGGCCTTTAGCATTACAGTTTATACAGAGCGGGTCTGCGATTTTTTCTTTAATTTCGCACCTACAGTCGGTCGAAAAAATTGTTGAGCCCCGTGACCCTTTCAAAAAATGCTTGGAAATGGAAAACGACCTTTATTGAACTGACCTTTGTTGAAACCCTCTCACTTGAAATTTATCATGAACACCCTCTCATTTGAAATCGTCTCATTTGAAATTCATCATGAACACTGTCTCATTTGAAACCATTTCACTTGACATTCATCATGAACCCTGTCTCATTTGAAATTCATCACATCTCATTTGAAACCATTTCCCTTGACATTCATCATGAACCCTGTCTCCTTTGAAATTAATCACATCTCATTTGAAACCATTTCCCTTGACATTCATCATGAACCCTGTCTCCTTTGAAACCCTCTCCTTTGAATTAAACATCCTCTCCTTTGAAACCCTTTCACTTGACATTCATCATGAACCCTGTCTCCTTTGCAACCCTCTCCTTTGAATTGACACCGTATTTTCGTTTCAAACGACTCTTTTTACATGACTCTTGTCCCCCTGCTTTTTATCCAAACCCTGCCTTTCAGAAGGAACGTTCCAACGGCTCTTTTTGTATGCATCCTCCATTTTTCACCCCATTTTTTATCCCAACGTTGTTTTTAGGGTCTCGATTCCCATTTGAATCCACGTCTGCATGAGGTGTAGGTTGGTCCACGTGTTGCCTGTAGGGTCTCGATTCCCGTTTGAAGCCCCGTGTGCCCCAGAGCCACCCTGTCCCACGTTGTCTTTCGGGTCTCGATTCACGTTTGAAACCTGTCCCACGTTGTGTTTCGGGTCTCGATTCCTGTATGAAGCAAAGTATGCAGGAAGCGTTAACATGTATAACATGTATATATGTATGTTAACATGTAAAAATTTTCAAATTTCCCACCAAAAAATATTTTAGCACGGGGCGAGAGAAAATGTTTCATTCCATCCCAGAGCGACGATTGAGACAGGGGTCATCCACAAATGAAATGCTGGACAGGTCCAATGAAACAGAGGTCTCCCAAAAATAGTTTTAACACGGGGGTCCAATGGGGGTCCAATGACATGCTGAACAGGAAAAATGAAATGCTGGACAGGTCCAATGAATGCTGGACAGGTCCAATGAAACAGGTCTCCCAAAAATAGTTTTAACACGGGGTCCAATGACATGCTGAACAGGTCCAATGACATGCTGAACAGGTAAAATGACATGCTGGACAGGTCCAATAAAATGAAATGTTTGGACAGGTCCAATGACATGCTGGACGGGTCCAATGACATGCTGGACAAAATAGTTTTAACACAGGTCCAATGACATGCTGGGGGTCCAATGACATGCTGGACAGGTCCAATGACATATTTGGTGAGAGGGCCACCCCATTCCAATCTAGGTGACGATTCACAGGTAACTTGATGCATCTAGGGGGACCACCTCATTCCAATCTTGGTGATGATTTACAGGTAATTTGATGCATTTAGGGGGACCACCTCATTCCAATCTTGGTGACAATTCACAGTGATACATCTAGGTGAGAAGGCCTCCCATCTTGGAAACGATTCACAGTGATGCATCTAGATGAGAAGGGGCGATTCACAGGTTCCAATCTTGGTGTATGAATGGACCAATATTGGTGTATGAATGGACCCGAAAAAAGAGGAGGGAACTGCCCCCCCCTATATTCGGTTTTGAAGATTTTTGTTAAAAAACATTTACTGTGCCAGAATTTGAGATGGAAACAAGACTCCAAATCCTGACAGTCTTAACAAAAAACATTTAGCCATTCAAAAGCACTCCGAAGGTGCTGGCCTTTTATACTCTAATGAGGTCACGTGAAACAATTTCTATTGGCTGGTCCTTCCAACGTTGTCTTGAAACACCGAGTCGACTCGATTGGCCCAGAAAGATTATTCAGCCTAAATGAGCGCACATTAGCTGAGCGATCCAAACTTGTTATACCCGAAAAAAGGGGGGCCGAGTCAACTCGACTCGATCCCCCTTTTCCAATTTTTTTTTACAAAATTGAAACGCCAAAGTTGGGTTCAAAGGATATTCTGACGCGTGACTCGATTCGACCCAGATTTCTAAATACGATAGGGGTGGTCCAACAAGTGTTGTACCGAAATCATTCTGACAAAAAATGAGACTTGTTCATTATTTATTGAAAAAATATATACAATGAACTACAGGCAACTATTGACAGATCCATGGGTTGGATGGCTCCGATAGATTATTGACCGATAGAACTATTGACAGACAGATCCATGGGTTGGATGGGTTTAAATCCGATATTTTTGACACAAGAGTTTAGTCTGGGCATGGTCAAGTCCATAGGCTTCCTTTCAAATTCATCCAGGAAGGAGAAGAGATTCTCATCAAAAATAGAGGGTACCGTGTGAAGCATCTGGAGTTCTTGGGGTCAAATACGAACGACATGAGCTGGTCGAATGCATCTGTCGACTCCAAAGGGTCCAACATGTCGAGCTCTGCGAGAAGCTGCAGAGGTTCTGGGAGACTCTGCACAGGTGACTGTGGAACTTGTGACACTGGAATTTGCACAGGTTCTGATACATGTAGAATCTGCACAGGTGACTGTGGGACTTGTGACACTGGAATCTGCACAGGTTCTGATACATGTAGAATCTGCATAGGTGGCTGTGGGACTTGTGACACTGGAATCTGCACAGGTTGGCTGTGGGACTTGTGAACACTAGAATGTTCATAGGTTCTGGAAGAATCTGCATAGGTGGCTGTGGGACTTGTGACACTGGAATCTGTACAGGTTCTGGACTTGTGACATCTGGAATCTGCATATACACATGTAGAATGTTATAGGTTCTGAATCTGCATAGGTGGCTGTGGGACTTGTGACACTGGAATCTGCACAGGGTTCTGGACATCTGGAATCTGCACAGGTTCTGATACACGTAGAAATGTTCACAGGTTCTGAGAATCTGCACAGGTGGGTGGAATCTGCACAGGTGGCTCTAGGACATCTGGAATATGCACAGGTGGTATCTGGAAGTGGACATCTGGTTCTGGGACATCTGGAATCTGCACAGGTGTTGTGGGACAAGTGCACAGGATGGACATCTGTGGAATCTGCACAGGTTCTAGGACATCTGGAATCTTGTGGAATCTGCACAGGGGCCATCGGTATCTCAGATCGTCTGGACACACGTCTCATGACGGGAGAGATGCGCACTCGTTTCTTGGGTAGAATATTTTCCTCCAAAGGTTGCTTTTCGGCCGGTACATGAATCGGGGTAGGTGGAGGTAGCTTGTAAGGAGTTTGATTAAACTTTTTTCATTTTCCGGAAATCTCCACGTGGAATCCCTTCTGAATGAGCTGGGGAGAAGGGATTCGGAGATAATGTCCAAACCAAAGGCGGTTTTTTGAACCGTCAACACAATGTAGTGTGTTCCAGCCGGGATCGGATATGCCGTGTGTGGCTCCAAGATGGTTCGATGGTAGAGCATTTGGTCATGGGGCTCAAAACTTCTCCGAATCACATTGGGTGGGGCTCGGCACTTGAGACTGGAGGCTGGCAATTCATAGATCAACATGGGTACATGCGTCGTTTGAATCAAGTGAATCTCTTCGGATTTCACCGTTCGCAAGCCAAAGGTAAAGTCTTTTTTTAGCAAACAATATGTTGTTGTAAATGTAAACCATTCTCTTGTCGGTATTTTTTAGCAGTCTGTCTGGATTTCTCAACAGGCCTTTGGATGTTTTTTCCCTCATCACGTCGTTGTGTCTAAATTCATTGACATGCTTTGCCTCCATGACTGCTCGTTTGAAATTGTCCAACCACGTCTTTTTTTTATGCCAATGGCCTTTACAAAACAGAACAAACACTTGTTTGGCGGTGGGCTCTTGGTATATGATACCAGCTCGGACTTGGCCCTGCGGAGCAGCATATTCCAAAGCATCGGGTTTATCGGGCAGCGTCACGGGCACCACCGTGGTAGAAAGGTGCTCGGGGAAGGCATCAATCGGATCCATGACGAAGTGTTTAAAGCACCTCTCGCTTTTATACGTTTCAAACAGGATGCGATTCAACAAGGATTGCAAAAGGAAGCCGTGGCGTCTTTAAATGCGTCCGTCACAGTACCAACATGGATGGACCATGGATGAGCGGTCAAACTTTGAGTGTGGAAAAAATCTTGGGAGTAAAAGTTTTAAACTATACTACGTCACAGAACCAACATGGATGGACGATCACCATGGATGAGTGGTTAAACTTTAAGTGTGGCTCTTGAGACAATCGTGGAGAGTAAAAAGTTTTAAACTATACTACGTCACAGTACCAACATGGATGGACAATCACCATGGATGAGCAGTCAAACCTAGAGTGTGGAAAAAACTCTTAAGACAATCGTGAAGAGTAAAAAGTTTTAAACTATACTACGTCACAGTACCAACATGGATGGACGATCACCATGGATAAACGGTTAAACCTAGAGTGTGGAAAAACTCTCAAGACAATCGTGAAGAGTAAAAATTTTAATCTATACTAAAAAAAATTTTTTTTAGTGAAACCTTTCATCTTTTCTGCCCGAGTCCTTTTTAAATTTTCTTACATTTCATTCTTTCCATTTTCGACCCTGATGGTGAGACAACTCTTGTGCTTCCCAATACGCTTTGGAAGCCAACCTTGGCGTCTAGAATCAAAAAATGGGAGAACTGGTCCAGAGCTATGCTCCTTTCCAGTTCTCCCATTTTTCTGGGGACGGTCTCTAGGATGTTCTCAATGGGTTGGGTGCCCTGCAGAGGGGACAGGTATTACTCACGTCCAAGTGTTGCAACAAACATTGCAAATGAAACTCATGGCCACAGTGTGTCTTTTCTGGCCAGTGCATCGGACAGATGGAGCATACGTCGGGGACTTGAAACACGGTATCGGGACATTTCTCTGCATAACATCCACCGCTTGAGCCAATAGAGTCCACGTGGTCAAGTTTTGCGGACCCTGTCGTTTCCAAGCCTTATATGCCAAACGGTATAAGCTGGATTTGGCATCCACAGAGCTTGAATGAAGGCTCCTTTTACTTTGGAAGCCTCCTGCTCCACGTAGTCACTGGACACGTCCTTTGGTTCTGAACGAGCAAAGGCTCTGACGTGAAGAATGTCCAGACAATGATGATCAGGGAGCACTTTGGTCAGCAGCTCCCCAATACGTTGTTCAGTGTCAGTGTGGAGGTCAATAATTTCGGGAGGTTGCAAGCCGTTGACAATGATTCGAAACTGCGTCATAAACGTAATGTAATCAGAGAGATGCACTCACTGGTATTGGATCAGGTAGACTTGAAAGGCATGCTCGGCCTCCATGTCTATGAGGCTTCCGAGTTCTGTTTTTATACTAGAGAGAAGCAGGAAGTGGCTTTTGATTGACTCGAGAGAGAAGCAGAAAGGGAGGGGCTATGAAAGACAACAGGGTTGAACCATTCTGCACCCAGGCCAGCAAAATAGTGTGGGGCAAGGTTGGGGGTCACCACGAGGGGTGGAAAACACTAAAAAAATTCCATCGATAAAATATTGGACGGGAGATAATTTGTAGCTCACGCCCGCATGGGTGGGGTTCGTTTATAAGACGATAAATTGGAGGCATTCAAAATGATACATAGATTTCATTTTTTGTTCAGATTTTATTTTCCCTTCAGATTTTATTTTACAGTGAAAAAAAGTTTATCTCTGTGAAGAATTTCCGTTGTGTCGTGGAAAGCCACTTTTGACATAGTGATACATTATCTGCCAACGTACGCTATTTTGGTCCGTCATATGCATGGCTCGAGGTAAATATTCCTTTCCATTCTGTAAAATTTCCTCCAATCTTGCTTCGGTGGGCTCGCCGTACAACATGTGTTCTTGAAACACCATCGATTCCAGTAAAACGTGGATGGCACAATCATGGGGTGGTACATCTCCCCGACCACACACTAAGCAATCGGGTTGACAAGAGCATGGAGCCGAAACGACTGGCATGGCGGTACGATAAATTGTCAAGATAAATGATCAAAGAGGTGTCCAGGATAAAATTTCAAAATGAATTGATTCTTAAAATAGAGATGGTATTCTCCCACATTGACAACTGGCTTTTGTCAAACAATCCTTGTGATGTATTGATCCATCCCGTACAACCACATGATCCAATTGTTTCACAATAAAATACTTCTCGGGTTCGTTAAATAAAAAATAACATTCACAAGTGTCTGGACTTTCAGTGCAGTTTTCCGTACTCCAGAGGCAGTCCGTAATTTGAAATCCATTTTCATTCTTTACCATCTTGACTGGAACAGGATACATTTTCAAGAGTTCTTGAAATTTCAATATACCCGCTAAACGTTCCAATCTTCGTTTATAAGACGACAAATTGGAGGCATTTTCTTGAAGCATGCCTGGGACAATGTTTTTTTCCAATTCAGAGATTAAAGTTTTCAAGGAAAAGGCCATAATTATGAGTGCTTTCAAAACAGCAAATAAAATTGAACTAGCAATTCAAATGAGGAATAAGTTTAGAGCTGCAACAATTGGCAACATTCTTTATAAACAAACATTTAAAAAAAAA
The DNA here is from genome assembly GCA_019973935.1 of Trichonephila clavipes. Lineage (NCBI taxonomy): Eukaryota > Metazoa > Arthropoda > Arachnida > Araneae > Nephilidae > Trichonephila > Trichonephila clavipes. Next base: position 286,006 of record BMAU01004239.1, read on the forward strand.
ATTTTTTTTTTTAGTTTCCTAATCATTTTATAAGCTCAGTGCATTTTTTTAAAGAATCAATTCATTTTGAAATTTTATCCTGGACACCTCTGATCATTTATCTTGACAATTTATCGTACCGCCATGCCAGTCGTTTCGGCTCCATGCTCTTGTCAACCCGATTGCTTAGTGTGTGGTCGGGGAGATGTACCACCCCATGATTGTGCCATCCACGTTTTACTGGAATCGATGGTGTTTCAAGAACACATGTTGTACGGCGAGCCCACCGAAGCAAGATTGGAGGAAATTTTACAGAATGGAAAGGAATATTTACCTCGAGCCATGCATATGACGGACCAAAATAGCGTACGTTGGCAGATAATGTATCACTATGTCAAAAGTGGCTTTCCACGACACAACGGAAATTCTTCACAGAGATAAACTTTTTTTCACTGTAAAATAAAATCTGAAGGGAAAATAAAATCTGAACAAAAAATGAAATCTATGTATCATTTTGAATGCCTCCAATTTGTCGTCTTATAAACGAACCCCACCCATGCGGGCGTGAGCTACAAATTATCTCCCGTCCAATATTTTATCGATGGAATTTTTTTAGTGTCTTCCACCCCTCGTGGTGACCCCCAACCTTGCCCCACACTATTTTGCTGGCCTGGGTGCAGAATGGTTCAACCCTGTTGTCTTTCATAGCCCCTCCCTTTCTGCTTCTCTCTCGAGTCAATCAAAAGCCACTTTCTGCTTCTCTCTAGTATAAAAACAGAACTCGGAAGCCTCATAGACATGGAGGCCGAGCATGCCTTTCAAGTCTACCTGATCCAATACCAGGGAGTGCATCTCTCTGATTACATTACGTTTATGACGCAGTTTCGAATCATTGTCAACGGCTTGCAACCTCCCGAAATTATTGACCTCCACACTAAACAGCGTATTGGGGAGCTGCTGACCAAAGTGTTCCCTGATCATCATTCTCTGGACATTCTTCGCGTCAGAGCCTTTGCTCGTTCAGGACCAAAGGACGTGTCCAGTGACTACGTGGAGCAGGAGGCTTCCAAAGGAAAAGGAGCCTTCTTTCAAGCTCTGTGGATGCCAAATCCAGCTTATACCGTTTGGCATATAAGGCTTGGAAACGACAGGGTCCGCAAAACTTGACCACGTGGACTCTATTGGCTCAAGCGGTTGATGTTATGCAGAGAAATGGCCCGATACCGTGTTTCAAGTCCCCGACGTATGCTCCATCTGTCCGATGCACTGGCCAGAAAAGACACAGTGTGGCCATGAGTTTCACTTGCAATGTTTGTTGCAACACTTGGATGTGAGTAATACCTGTCCCCTCTGTAGGGCACCCAACCCATTGAGAACATCCTAGAGACCGTCCCCAGAAAATGGGAGAACTGGAAAGGAGCATAGCTCTGGACCAGTTCTTCCATTCTTTTGGGCTGCTCTAGACGCCAAGGTTGGCTTCCAAAAAGCGTATTGGGAAGCACATTATTAAAAGAGTTGTCTCACCATCAGGGTCGAAAATGGAAAGAATGAAATGTAAGAAAATTTAAAAAGGACTCGGGCAGAAAAGATGAAAGGTTTCACTAAAAAAAAAATTTTTTTTTTTAGTATAGTTTAAAACTTTTACTCTTCACGATTGTCTTGAGAGTTTTTCCACACTCTAGGTTTGACTGCTCATCCATGGTGATCGTCCATCCATGTTGGTACTGTGACGTAGTATAGTTTAAAACTTTTTACTCTTCACGATTGTCTCAAGAGTTTTTCCACACTCTAAGGTTTAACCGCTCATCCATGGTGATCGTCCATCCATGTTGGTACTGTGACGTAGTATAGTTTAAAACTTTTTACTCCCAAGATCCATTTTTCCACACTCAAAGTTTGTTTTTCCACACCGCTCATCCATGGTGATGGTCCATCCATGTTGGTTTAAAACTTTTACTCCCAAGATTTTTTAAAGACGCCACGGCCGCTCATCCCTGGTCCATCCATTTGCAACGGACGCATTTAAAGACGCCACGGCTTCCTTTTGCAATCCTTGTTGAATCGCATCCTGTTTGAAACGTATAAAAGCGAGAGGTGCTTTAAACACTTCGTCATGGACCCGATTGATGCCTTCCCCGAGCACCTTTCTACCACGGTGGTGCCCGTGACGCTGCCCGATAAACCCGATGCATTGGAATATGCTGCTCGGCAGGGCCAAGTCCGAGCTGGTATCATCTACCAAGAGCCCACCGCCAAACGAGTGTTTGTTCTGTTTTGTAAAGACCATTGGCATAAAAAAAAAAAAGACGTGGTTGGACAATTTCAAACGGGCCGTCATGGAGGCAAAGCATGTCAATGAATTTAGACCCAACGACGTGATGTGGGAAAAAACATCCAAAGGCCTGTTGAGAAATCCAGACAGACTGCTCAAAAATACCGACAAGAGAATGGTTTACATTTACAACAACATATTTTTTGCCAAAAAAGACTTTACCTTTGGCTTGCGAACGGTGAAATCCGGAGAGATTCACTTGATTCAAACGACGCATGTACCCATGTTGATCTATGAATTGCCAGCCTCCAGTCTCAAGTGCCGAGCCCAACCCAATGTGATTCGGAGAAGTTTTGAGCCCCATGACCAAATGCTCTACCATCGAACCATCTTGGAGCCCCACACGGCATATCCGATCCCGGCTGGAACACACTACATTGTGTTGACGGTTCAAAAAACCGCCTTTGGTTTGGACATTATCCCCGAATCCCTTCTCCCCCAGCTCATTCAGAAGGGATTCCACGTGGGAGATTTCCGGAAAATGAAAAAGTTTAATCAAACTCCTTACAAGCTACCTCCACCTACCCCGATTCATGTACCGGCCGAAAAGCGACCTTTGGAGGAAAAAGCTCTACCCAAGAAACGAGTGCGCATCACTCCCGTCATGAGACGTGTGTCCAGACGATCTGAGCTACCGATGGCCCCTGTGCAGATTCCAGATACCCAGAACCTGTGCACCTGTGCAGATTCCAGATGTCCAATCACCTGTGCAGATTCCAGATGTCCCACCATCACCTGTGCATATTCCACAACCACCTGTGCAGATTCCAGACCACCTAGTGCAGATTCCACAACCACCTGTGCAGATTCCAGATGTCCAGAACCTGTGCAGATTCCAGATGTCCCCAAGCCACCTGTGCAGATTCCAGATGTCCCAGAACCACCTGTGCAGATTCCAGATGTTCCAGAACATGTGCAGATTCCAGTGTCACAAGTCCCACAGCCACCTATGCAGATTCTCCCAGAACCTATGAACATTCTACATGTATCAGAACCTGTGCAGATTCCAGATGATCCAGAACCTGTGCAGATTCCAGTGTCACAAGTCCCACAGCCACCTATGCAGATTCTCCCAGAACCTATGAACATTCTACATGTTCCACAACATGTGCAGATTCCAGTGTCACAAGTCCCACAGCCACCTATGCAGATTCTCCCAAGAACCTATGAACATTCTACATGTATCAGAACCTGTGCAGATTCCAGTGTCACAAGTCCCACAGTCACCTATGCAGATTCTACATGTATCAGAACCTGTGCAAATTCCAGTGTCACAAGTCCCACAGTCACCTGTGCAGAGTCTCCCAGAACCTATGCAGCTTCTCCCAGAGCTCGACATGTTGGACCCTTTGGAGTCGACAGATGCATTCGACCAGCTCATGTCGTTTGTATTTGGACCCCAAGAACTCCAGCTGCTTCACACGGTACCCTCTATTTTTGATGGAGATCTCTTTCCTTCCTGGATGAATTTGAAAGGGAGCCTATGGACTTGACCATGCCCAGACTAAACTCTTGTGTCAAAAATATCGGATTTAAACCCATCCAACCCATGGATCTGTCTGTCAATAGTTCTATCGGTCAATAATCTATCGGAGCCATCCAACCCATGGATCTGTCAATAGTTGCCTGTAGTTCATTGTATATATTTTTCAATAAATAATGAACAAGTCTCATTTTTTTTGTCAGAATGATTTCGGTACAACACTTGTTGGACCACCCCTATCGTATTTAGAAATCTGGGTCGAATCGAGTCACGCGTCAGAATATCCTTTGAACCCAACTTTGGCGTTTCATTTTTTGTAAAAAAATTGGAAAGGGGGATCGAGTCAAGTTGACTCGGCCCCCCTTTTTTCGGGTATACCAAGTTTGGATCGCTCAGCTAATGTGCGCTCATTTAGGCTGAATAATCTTTCTGGGCCAATCGAGTCGACTCGGTGTTTCAAGACAACGTTGGAAGGACCAGCCAATAGAAATTGTTTCACGTGACCTCATTAGAGTATAAAAGGCCAGCACCTTCGGAGTGCTTTTGAATGGCTAAATGCTTTTGAATTTTTGTTAAGACTGTCAGGATTTGGAGTCTTGTTTCCATCTCAAATTCTGGCACAGTAAATGTTTTTAGCAAAAATCTTCAAGACCGAAAATAGGGGGCCCCCCCTCTTTTTCGGGTTCATTCATACACCAAGATTGGTCCATTCATACACCAAGATTGGAACCTGTGAATCGCCCCTTCTCATCTAGATGCATCACTGTGAATCGTTTCCAAGATGGGAGGCCTTCTCACCTAGATGTATCACTGTGAAAATGTCACCAAGATTGGAATGAGGTGGTCCCCCTAAATGCATCAAATTACCTGTGAATCATCACCAAGATTGGAATGAGGTGGCCCCCTAGATGCATCAAGTTACCTGTGAATCGTCACCTAGATTGGAATGGGGTGGCCCTCTCACCAAATATGTCATTGGACCTGTCCAGCATGTCATTGGACCCCCGTGTTAAAACTATTTTGGGGAGACCTCTGTTTCATTGGACCTGTCCAGCATGCACCTGTTCAGCATGTCATTGGACCTGTTCAGCATGTCATTGGACCCCCGTGTTAAAACTATTTTGGGAGACCTCTGTTTCATTGGACCTGTCCAGCATTTTTCATTTTACCATGTCCAGCATGTCATTAGACCTGTCCAGCATTTCATTTTACCTGTCCAGCATGTCATTAGACCTGTTCAGCATGTCATTCATCAGCATGTCATTGACCCCCGTGTTAAAACATGTTTTTGGGAGACCTCTGTTTCATTGGACCTGTCCAGCATGTCATTGGACCTGTCCAGCATGTCATTGGACCCCCGTGTTAAATCTATTTTTGGGAAACCTCTGTTTCATTGGACCTGTCCAGCATTTCATTTGTGGATGACCCCTGTCTCAATCGTCACTCTGGGATGGAATGAAACATTTTCTCTCGCCCGTGCTAAAAATTTTTGGTGGGAAATTTGAAAAATTTTATTTTGTCCATACATGATAACGCTTCCTGCATACTTTGCTCATACAGGAATCGAGACCCGAAACACAACGGGGGGACAGGCTTCATACAGGAATCGAGAGACCACAAAACACAACGTTGGGGTATAAAAAAACGGGGACAGGGTCGCTCTGGGGACACGGGGCTTCAAACGGGAAAGAGACCCTTGGCAACGTGGACCACCAGGGTTACACCTCATGCAGACGTGGATTCAAATGGGAATCGAGACCCTAAAAACAACGTTGGGATAAAAAATGGGGTGAAAAATGGAGGATGCAAACAAAAAGAACCGTTGGAACGTTCGATTCTGAAAGGCAGGGTTTGGAAAAAAGCAGGGGGGACAAGAGTCATGTCAAAAAAGATCGTTTGAAACGAAAAAAAGAGGGGGACAAAGGATACAGTGTCATGATTCAAGTGAAAGGGTTTCAAAGGGAGGATTTTCAATTCAAAGGAGATGGTTTCAAAGGAGACAGTGTTCATGATGAATGTCAAGGGAAATGGTTTCAAATGAGATGTGTTTAATTTCAAATGAGACAGGGTTCATGATGAATGTCAAGGGAAATGGTTTCAAATGAGTTTTCATGATGAATTTCAAATGAGACAGGGTTCATGATGAATGTCAAGTGAAATGGTTTCAAATGAGACAGTGTTCATGATGAATTTCAAATGAGACGATTTCAAATGAGAGGGTGTTCATGATAAATTTCAAGTGAGAGGGTTTCAACAAAGGTCGTTTTCCATTTCCAATCATTTTTTGAAAGGGTCACGGTGCTCAACAATTTTTTCGACCGACTTTATGGAACCTATGGTAAGTACTGTAAAACGAGAGGTGAAACTTGATTTACAGTTATTGCCATAGGCTAATAGTTTAGTGTTAATAACACCGGTGCCTTGGAAATACCGTAGCATTGTGCCGTTTCCGCAATACTGGGGCCCACCCAGCATGGTGCCGTTTCCACAATACCGGGGCCCACAATGAGTGACATGCGCTAATGGTACATGGAGAGGCGACGCAAATGGAAGCATGCAATGAAAAATCTCATGGGATCAAAAGTTCCCCTTGCAGAGGGATGTGCAAACTTTTTGGGGGCCAAAAGGAGGGACGAAACGAGCGTAAAGAGAAGGGTGGATGATTCAGCTACCCGAGGGCCTCGTCAACCATGGACGACCCATGGGAGGACCTATTGAAAAGAAAATGGAATTTTTGTAGGGGCAAAGGGTGCACGATACCTGGAAGGACTGTAAAAAGGATGCCCAAAAGGTGTACGGGACACTTGGCAACAAAGACTAGGAGAGAGACACACATTGAACGGCAAGGACTGTAAAAACAGGTGAGAGGGGTTTGAAACACACTTGAACGGCAACGACTGTAAAAAGGTGAGAGGGACTGTACACTTGAATGGCAAGGACTGTAAAAAGGAGACTGTACACTCTAAAAAAGGGTTTACACTTTTGGCACACTTTTATTGCAGTAATTACCATAGGCTAATGATAAAATGGTGAATATCCCAGGGTACTGAGAAATTTCTGAAATTATTCACTTGAAAGGCAAAATTTAAAAGCTACAGAAAATAAATTGTAAATATTCCAGGGTACCGAGACATTTCTAATCACGCGAAAATCAACATTTAAAAGCCACAGTAAAAGTTGAAAGGCAAGAAACATTTAATGCTATATTAAAAAAAAATTATTTGTAATAAACCCATACCACACATGTAATTTTCCAGTATATTTATTTTTGCATTCGAGTCACATTAATCACCGTCCACAATTTTCAACAAATTATCTCATTCTGTTTTAAACTCATTTCTTTCGGCTTTAATCACCATTCTTCGGCTTTGAAATTTTCCAACAACAAAATCTCTTTCGGCTTTGAATGTATCCCTTTCGGTTTTTATCTTTCGGTTTTAAACTCATTTCTTTCGGCTTTGAAGGTATCTCTTTCAGATTTAAGAACATCTCTTTCAGATTTCCATTCATTTTCTTTTGATTTAAACTCGTTTTTAAATACGTCTCGTTCCAACTTCAATTCTGCCACTATTGTATTCCAATAATTATCTCGTTCCATTTGCACCTTTTGTTTTACTTTCTTCAGTTGCTTCATGACATTCTGTTGCTTAGAGGATAAAACATACATTTCGTCCTTAAGAATTTGAAGGGTATATCGTGGTTTGAAATATAATTTCTTGTCCCCGTGCAGCGTCAAATAACTCTCTTCTTGGCCGTTGAAGGGAATTTGACAATGTATAAATTTCCAGCCCGTTACTTTAATGGGTACTACCCATTTTAAATTGCGCCACTTGTCTCACGCATTTGGCGTGATATCCCACAGTACCACATTCTTCCGACCATTTTGTTCCAAAAGTAACCTTTCTATTCCGTTGGGAAACAGAGTGCATAAAAATGCAATACTGTGTTCATGCATGGGTCGATTGATATGAAAATGGGAGGTGTGTTTTCCCCCTTCTACATTTTCTGGGATTCCAGCGTCACACATGGTCTTGGGTTGGCTCACGTATACAATGGTCCGGGCCAAGTGAAAGGCATCTCGGATTTTCACGCATTTCTTGGCGCGTCCCTTGTTTGGAAAATCATAACGAATTTTGTGTTTCCAAATGTCTTTAAACGAGCTACCTGGCTCACAGGCCAGAATCATGTGCCGGTGTTGTACTTTACCTTCCAGTCCATCGCACAGACACCAGAAGGGTAAAAGGACAAATTCATCCCGAATCGTTTCCATCTCCCGACAAAATATAGGAAAGGCGTCGTGTTTCACCATAATGTGAAACCACTCCATGTCTTGAGACAGGTAGCGTTGGAGGATTCCGTGAACGTCCTTTCCCAAACCACTCGCTGCACTAAATTCTAGTCCACGTGGCCACATGTCGGGTTTTTCAAACACTGAATCGTAAAATCCCACATATGTGGGGTCTTTGCTACGATCATACAGGGAGTGGGGCATCGAGATGAAATACTTGCAATCGCACGTGACACCTTCAAATAAGTCGTAATCCGGGGGTCGGTCATCCTCTTTCCTACGAGCCACAAAGCCTTTCAAGCATTCCACTACATGCTGTACATTCTCACGCTTCATTCGTTGCCCATGAGGCCAAGATTTCAATCCCATGCAAAAAACGCACTCTTTACGATTTTTCAAAAAATGTTCTTTCGAAGCATGTTGGTGATAGTAATGTCCAAAGGTCATGGATTCAAAGTAAACGGGACAACCAGCGACAATATCCGAAGATGAATCTATAACCTTGTAAAGCGTCTTGATAGACATGTCCTGCTTCACTTGGAACCAAGAAATGGAAAATCACTGAACAACAATAAACTTGACATACATACAGTTATTGCCATAGGTTAATGGTATAGTGATAATAACACCGGGACCTTTGCCTGTATTGTATTAAATTATTTTTTATTCTTATATTTATATTTTCATCATGACACTCACCTTTTATACATAAATTTATGACGTCATACATCAGAACCTCAAATATTCCTTCTCATAAAATAAGCCACGGATTTGGGCAGGGTGTCGTGGGCATGTTATGAGCAAGTAAATAAGCAGGTAAAGAGTCAAATGGTGTGCCTTTTTCAGGTAAATACGAGAGATTTGAAACAAAAGGGAACCATGTGGAAGGAGGGAAAGGGTTGGACAAAAATCATGAAAAGGATCGAGTGGGATCAAGTAAAACAGACCAAAGCATGCAATGAGCCAAGCATAAAACAAATCATTTTCTTTTTCAATGCTTTGAGAATCAAGGTGAATATTCATGGGGGACAGAATCATTTTGGGACAGCGACATGTTCAAATCCTCTACTTCTTTCTACAGACATCTCAGTAGATGGTCCAACACTCTCGTGTCCTGTCCTGAATGTCAGGAGCCAATGACCGTACGTAACTTTTATAGTAAACATGCAGCTAAAAAATATAATCTGGACGGTCGTAAGCAATGCCTGTTTTGTTTCGGAAGGAAGCATTGGCCTTACGGGCAAAAGAATCGTCCCGAAAACGTAAACCATGTCACGGCCTGCTTGCAACGATTCGTAGAGGAGGCCAAGATACAGGAGGAGACGGAGGATGCCAAGATAAAGGAGGAGGAAGTAGTGTGTGGATGTAGACACTTTCGACCCGTGCCTCGTGACATGCGGGGTCGTCGCCAAGACAGAGTGAGCGAATACGTAGGGTTTTACGATTCCCTGTTGGAAAAACCCGAAATGTGGGAGGAGGGGGTCACCTTTCAGAATGGCTAGGGAAACGATGTGTGGGGGATGGTGCAGCGCTATCTGAGGCAGGACTGGATGTGGTTTCACATTATGGTAAAACAGGATGTGTTTGATACATTTCGTAAGGAGATGGAAAAGATTCGGGATCAATGTGTCATATTACCCTTTTGGTGTCTGTGCGATGGATTGGTGAATGAAAAGGGCAAAATACAACATCGACACATGATTCTAGCGCCAGAGAGTTCGTTTGAAGACGTGTGGAAGGGTAAAATTCGTTATGAATTTCCAAACAGCGGTCGGGCCAAGAAATGCATCAAAATGAAAAGTGCATTTCATCTCGTGCGGACCATAATGTACGTGAGTCAACCGAAATCCTCGTGCGAAAAGGACGAGATGTCTGACATTTGGATGGAGTCGGTAAATGTGTCACATTTTCACATCAATCGACACTTACACCCGCATAATATTGCCATTCTCTGT
>BMAU01004241.1:0-47269 GCA_019973935.1 Trichonephila clavipes
TGAGTGGTCTGGGTTACGTTATTTCGGGATTATATATATTGTATGTTTAGTAACACCATAGATTCTCTCACATATATTATTATTATCTAATTTGTTAAACGTTTAAGTGAAAGATCTTAATAAAGTCATACTAAGATCATGTCTGCTTCTAGTTCTTTCGTTAATCCTACACCTCTAGCTCACGCTGATAATCGAGGAGAAGGGCACCCGAGGGGGCGCCCTCACAAGTTGGCAACCTGCCAATCCTCAGGAACTGGTAGCAATACCAAGACCAGCTTTTCAAGCTTTTTTTGACAGTGGTCAATTTTAGCCCAATGATCGATTTACAAGTTTTGTTTTAGGAAAGCACTAGTTTTTAGCATAGCCGATGGAAAAAAAATGGTTCTATTCTGGAATCAAGAAGAGAGATTGATTAGTATATGGAATGAAGGATTGATAGAATTGCGCTATGAATGCCTGCAATTTGAAAATGATACGAATTTGTTTGATAGAAAGGTGAGTGAGGGAATATTAACATCGCACTCTTCAGCTACTTGAGGGCTTTTGGTGACGAACCTCGTAATTTTGAACCATGTTCAAGTGACGCACCTCTGAGCTGGCAATCCCCTCTCCAAACTACCATATTAACGGGAGGACGTTTGAGCTTCGACAGATTTAATGTGCATCTCTCTCTACACGGTGGTTTTTCAGTGGTACTAGCCTTGAACTCATGACACGCCACCTATAAGTCCGTTACTTTGAACACTAGGCTACTGTGGCCACGATGGAAAGGCGAAGTGTTACTTGAAGCGACCTAATACATGCATTTCTGATGTATTCAAGAAGAAAAAAAAACATTTTCCTTCTTGAAGCCATTTTGGGGACCACGTTTTCCTTAGAAGACATTTAAAAATACGCTACTTCCTTTGGCATCATTTGGCGATATTTTAGTATTCAGGGATCTTAACTAAGATTTTACCACATCTCCACACAATTAATCCCTAAACGGAGATATTCTTAAGAAATCTAGAGAATTTGAATATTTTAAGGTATCCGAACACTTTGAAAATGTCCTAATTCGGTCAAAACAGATATTTTTGCTTTTTAATTTATTGAATAGAAGGATTTTTTGTTTTACAAAACATACTTCGTTTTGTTTCTACGTTATATAGTGACCAAGTTACAATCAACTTTATAAAATTATAAAATCTGGAAGTAGGTTTTTGAACTACCAGAAATGGGCATTTAAATACACTGGCCTCAAAAAAATAAAGTACAACCGGGTTTTTGTGTCTAATTTGCAAATGAATGAATGTAGAAACAAAAAATTTGGAGGATATGTGCATTAAATAGTTTTTTATTGAATGCGTCATAGAAATTTGTATAAGTGTATTGCAAAAACGATTTATAACAAAAAAGGCAATATCTGCGGAAAAGTCCATTCTTGGAGAAAACAGCACATCACAGTGTTATGTGGTAAAATGGCATATAAACAATACAAAAATGGGTTCTAATAAGGAATGTGTCCACCCCTAACTTGAATGCATTGGCGGCATCGATTTCCCATGCTGTTTATTAAGTTGTCGGACACCGGAATAGGAAGCGAAGACCAGACACAGAGTAAGCCTTGTTTCAGCTCATGTAACGACCTTGGAGGAGGATTTAAAGCAGCAACCTCTCTGCCAAGATAGTCCCAAAGGTGTTCTATCGGATTCAGGTCTGGAGATCGAGCTGGCCATTCCATTCGTTCCAAACCGTGATCCCTCCAGATACTCCTCAACAATCCGAGCTTGGTGAGGTCGTGCATTATCATCCATCAGAATGAAGTCGTTACCAATAGCAGCAGCATATGGGCGGACATATGGATCAAGGATCTCATCCCGATATCTAAGACCAGTTACGGTTCCTCCATGGAACACATGCAGGTCAGTGTGGCCACCGAGCGAGATCCCTGCCCAAACCAGGATTCCACCACCCCTATAACTCGTGTCTTTCAACAGTGTTGGATTGATGGTATCTAGTGCGCTGTTCCCTCCAGATCAGTAGACACCCTGAATCACTCTCCATTGTAAATCTGGACTCGTCTGTGAACAGCACAGAAGCCCATTGTTGCTGCGTCCAGGAAACATGTTCTCTTGCCCAGCATAAGCGGTTCCTTCGCTGTCGTCCGTTGAGGGGAACGCACACAACTGGTCTTCTTTGCATACAGACCCGCATTGTGAAGACGATTTCGCACCGTAGTAGCGGAGATTCTTCTTCCTGATGCTTGAAAGTGGTCTGCAACGAGCTGCGGCACAGTAGTGGTTCTTCTCCTTCGTGCCGAAAGAGCTAAAAACGGTCTTCTGCAGGTGTTGTAGCTCGTGGTCGGCCTGGAACAGGTCTTCTGGACACAGAATCTTCGGATTGGTATTGATCCCAAAGTCGCTGAACAACACTACGAGACACATTGAGACGTCTAGCAGCATCAGCCTGCGACAATCCCATTTCCATCCATCCAACTGCCCGCCACCTTAACGAATTGGGTAAACGACGTCTCTGAGATATTTCTAAACTCTATTGACTATTGTCACCGAAACTGCCAACAACTGTTGAAAATCAACACAACTTACACAAAAGTACGAAAGCTTGATATTTGCATATTTTTCTCTCACTCATAAATATACGTTCTTTTCTATAAAATAACGAGTGGTAGCAATCGTTTTGCATTAATGTTTTTAAAGTTCGTTATTATCATTCATGTAAACTATGCATTTATTGTTACTGCCATTTTTATGGTGAGCTTCGAAAAAACACATATTTGTACCTTAACTTTTTGAGGCCAGTGTAGGTCGAAATCTATCCATGGTGAGTCTGATAACTCAAAATGTTATAAATGTACCTCTATAAACTTTCTGAACCTGACACTTACATTATTTCCTTGAGCATTAGACAATTTCTTATTGTATGAATATTTTGAAGTTGGGGCATGTTATTTAAATAAAGGGTCTCATAAACAGGCGGGCATATTTCTTATAATAATGTTCACTCAAGCAGCTCTAAAGTTTCAAATTTTAATAAAAAATTAAAGAATTTACCACACATTTTCCTAGATAAATGAATTTACTCTGCTTTAGTAATACTTTTTTACTGATATAAGTTAATTACTTTTTCTTCTAATTACTTTGAAGTTTTCAGAAATGCTGCCAATATTTGACATATAATTTAGATTTTTCGTAAAATTAAGATAATTTTTTTTAAAAAATATTGTTAGTTAAATATTAGTATTTATTGGTATTAATTCCTGAAAAAGCATTTATAATGTTTAAATATGATATTTTTTTAAAAAAAAAAGTACTCCGAACGTGTTTGGATACCTTAAAGAATTCGATATCAGAAAAAAGTAGAAAGTAGATAAACGTAGAGATTAGAAAAAGTGAAAAGTCTAAAATGTTTTTTTTTTTCATTTTCTAAGTGTAACTTCGCACTTTTCGAAAAGACTTTATTCCAAAACTGATTGTTTCCGTGTATTTCAAAAAAAAAATTCTGATTCCTACACAAAATTCCTGATAGTGTTGATAATGTGTTTGAGGTAAAATTTTTAAATAAAGAAGTCTTTACAAGAGCATTTCTTATTCTTTCTTCAATAAAATAAAAATGAACTCATAACTAGACATGTTTTAATGCTTAAAATTTATATATAAGACGAAATGCAATATCACGTGCTCTTCTTATACAAAAAGAAGTATAACACTAAATTTCACGGGTGAATTCATTTATTAAAAAGAAGAAAAAAAATCCACATTTTACAAAGATATATCGTGTCGTCCGTTCGTGTTATTCGTGTGAAGTAATTGATGATAGACACGATTCTTTGAAATCTTTCGCTGAAGTTTCTGAATTTAGTTAGCACAATATGAAAGGGGAATACTGCATACATTTCTTAAAAATTACATAAAAACCGTAACAAGACAAGAAAAAGAATTAAAATTTCTTATAAATCATGTCTGCATATAATGAGAAATTTTTTAAGAAAATATTCTTTATATATATCCGATAATTGTAAAAATTCATTTCTATCAAGAACTTTAATAAGTAATATCGCTGAAGTTAGATTAAGTTATTTGTGAATATATATATATGTTTGACGTAAAAACTATCAATTACAACATATGTTTTATTTACCTTTATAATTCAAAACATTAATTAAAAAAGTAGTATTAATATAAAAAACATCAAAAACCTAATTATGTAAATTGCGTATTTCTTTTCAATTCAAGGCTTTAAATGGTCAATGTAGACTTAAAAATTTGGTAAGCATGTTTCTTTTGTTGGTAAACTTGTTAAGAATCTGAAGAAAATTAACTACTAAATCGTTTGCGAGCATCGTAGAAAAATTCTACAATTTTTTGTACTATAACGCCTAAGAGTTAGAAAATTTGCTTTTGCTGTGTTGATTGTGTTTGTTTACTTTTATTGAGAAATTCGCTTAAAACGGATTTTGCGGAAGTCGACTACTGAGGGCTGGTCGAGTAAAAGATAAATTTCTAAAACGGAATATATTTAAGTCCTCTTCTTTTTAAACCAAAAATTGAAAATTATAAAAAAAATTTAATGCAATCGCGTGAATTGACATGGATGCAAATAAATACACACGGATGAAAAATAAATCCCAACACCAAGAAAAAACTATTGTAGAGTTATGAAATTTGGACAATGTAATTGTCTAGTTAACACGTTTAATTGATTAAATTTTTCAAGATTACAGATCAATTTAAGATCATGAAAACGCATTTCAAATGTGAAATGCTGTTACATTAATAGTCGGCGTAACCACCAGAATTTTGAATGCAAGCCAGCATGCATTGTGTCATACAGGTACATGTGCCAAATCTCCTTTTGTGGTTTGACGTTTCATGCTTATTGTAATTGCTTTGTCAATACTAGAACGGTCAGTGCGAGCTGTTGATGAAGCTGGAGTTGTCATCCAAAGATATCCCATGCATGCTCAATTGGAGACATATCTAGTGATCTCGCAGGCCAAGGTTACAAGTCAGCACTCCGTACTGCACATTGCGTTACAACGTGGTGTTGGGCGAGCGTTATCTTGTTGGAAAACTCCCACTTGGATGCTGCTCAGGAAGGGCGGTACTGTAGGTTGAATTAGAAGACTGATGTACAAATTTGCAATCAGTGTATTTGAGATAACCACGAGAGTGCTCCTGTAGTCATATAGAACATTTTTCTCTGACCATGACACGGGATGTATTGATTGATTGATTGAATATTAACGTCGCACTGTTCAGCTACACGAGGGCTTTTGGCGACGGGTGAGTGAGTGAAGATTAACGTCGCACTGTTCAGCTGCACGAGGACTTTTTGGCGACGGACCACGTAATTTTGAACCATGGTCAAGTGACGTGGACGACACCTGAGCTGTGCCCCCTCTCCTAACTACCACACCACACCAACGGGAGGACGTTTCAGCTCTCGACAGATTTGGCGTGCATCGCTGCCCTACACGGCGGTCTTTAGTGATACTGGGCTCGAACTCGTGACAAAGCCAGCCACGATCCGATGCCTATACCACTCGGCTACGCGGCACGCTTTGGCGACGGACCACGTAATTTTGAACCATGGTCAAGTGACGTGGACGACACCTGAGCTGGCACCTCTCCTAACTACCACACCACACCAACGGGAGGACGTTTCAGCTCTCGACAGATTTAACGTGCATCGCTGCCCTACACGGCGGGTCTTTAGTGGTACTGGGCTCGAACCTGTGACAAAGCAAGCCACAGTCCGATACCTATACCACTCGGCTACCGCGGCCACGACACGGGATGTAGGTCCAGCGTGTCTAGGACGCAGACATTTTTGGTTGCAGGCCTCCCCTGGCCTCCTTGTGACCAACATAAGGCCATCACTAGCACCAAGGCTGAACCTGATTTCATCAGGAAACACAACAGATCTCCACTCCGTCTTCCAATGAGCTCGGCTTGAAACCATTGGCGTCGCAAACAGCAATGGCTTGGAGTCAATGGGTTACAGAGAACAAAGTGCCTAGCTCAGAGCTGTTTTTGAAATAACCAATTTCTAACCCTTGTGTCACTATGGTATCAACTGCAGCTCGAATTTCCGCCGCCGACTCAGTAGGAGGCACCACAGTCGTACACCAATTATGGCGGTCTTCCCTCTTAGTAGCACCACAGAGTCCTCCGGTCTTCTTGAGGCAGTATTATTTCTACACCACTGCTCCCAATAATCATGGACAGTGGATACATTCCTGCCAAGTCTTTCTGCAATATCGTGGCAAGAAAACCCACCTTTTCGTAGCCCAATGACACGACCTTAATAATGGGTGTTAATAATGGCTTCTTCGTCTTAAAGGCATTGTTATCTAACAACAACTCTGTACATCAAATTTCACAAACTAATAACGCTCATGAACTTTACAGCACGCATTTAAAGCAACCCTGATTTGTAAGTTCTGAGCGACGCTACTAACG
Source organism: Trichonephila clavipes (assembly GCA_019973935.1). Taxonomy (NCBI): domain Eukaryota; kingdom Metazoa; phylum Arthropoda; class Arachnida; order Araneae; family Nephilidae; genus Trichonephila; species Trichonephila clavipes. The sequence goes on from BMAU01004241.1 coordinate 6,465, forward strand.
CCACACTTAAGCACAAAATTTGAATCGATGTCATCCTTCAGATGTTTAAACACGCCTACCAAATTCTGTTTATCTAACACAAGTTTTTCTTGGTGTTGGGATTTTTTTCCGTCAGTGGTATACTGTTAGACGTTATCACGAAATACACAGCGAGGTGGATGCGTAATGGATAATTTCGATTGCATACTACTTTTGAATTACATACTGTAGATAAGGTTATTAAACTATTCTAAAGAGTGTTTTTTTTTCAGGTATAGAAGTTTAAGTTGGCATTACTTTCCAAGATGGCGACCGATTTAACAGCTGTCAAGGGAATTATTCTCAGTTTGGTTTGGCAATTCATCAAAACGATCATCAAGCAAGGCGCAGATTCGTCGAATGGGCCCAAAACGAGATTGCCGTTGTTCCCGATTTTCATAAGCGAATTTTGTTTAGCGATGAAGCGCACTTCTGGTTGAATGGCTACGTCAACAAACAAAACTGCTGCATTTGGAGTGACGCTAATCCACAAGTGCATGTCGAAACACCGTTACATCCAGAAAAACTGACTGTTTGGTGCGCTTTATGGGCTGGTGGAATCCTTCTTCAAAAACGATGAAGGCCACAACGTTACAGTCAATGGTGATTGGTATAGAGCCATGATTACTAACTTTTTCATTCCTGAATTGAACAATCATGATGTCCAGAAGCTGTGGTTCCAACAAGACGGCGCAACATGTCACACAGTTCGTGCCACAATCGATTTATTGAAAGACACGTTTGGTGACCGCCTAATTTCACGTTTTCGACCTGTGAATTGGCCTCCAAGATCTTGTGATTTACCAACGCTAGACTATTTTCTGTGGGGCTATGTAAAGTCATTGGTCTATGCGGATAAGCCACAAACGCTTGACTATTTGGAAGACAACATTCGCCGTGTTATTGCCGATATACGGCCAATGTTGGAAAAAGTCATCGAAAATTGTACGTCCAGATTGGACTACATCCGAGCCAGCCGTGGCAGTCCTATGCCAGAAATCATATTTAACATGTAATGCCACAAGATTATCTTTCGAATAAAAAAAGTTCATGTCAATCGAATAATACATCGTTGTTTTATTGCAATTTAAAGTTCTATACCTCTAAAAAAAGCACCCTTTACTTTACAATATCTCGAACTGTTCCTTCGTGCCAAAAATATTTTTTTCACTCACACTTAAGCATGAATTAAAGGAGCTTCTGCCTCCCATTTTACACATTATATCATAAATATAAATTACTTAAAATGAATAATTAAATCTCACTGTAATTTATTTATTCCTTCCTAGGTACATTTATTAGACTTTGTTAATGAACAGAAATTCCCGTGATCTGCAAGGTAATTCATTTCATTATGAACCCGTAGACGAAATTACGATCTCATATCTGCTCTATTTCGATCTATACCCAAATGCTTCCTGGTTAAAAAGCTCCTGGAGAAATGATTTCTCCAGGGCTTGTTAATCTGCTGAAGAATAATTTGGCAACGCTAATCTCGAACACACGGCGATGATTACCACAATACCCCGCTACAATGACTTTTTAACAAGGTAACAGAGTATGATCGACCGCTGTCAAACAGATGAGGTATCCGAGGAGTAATGGTTGGACCACTGCGCATGACTACAAGGCAGGCGAACATGGCTTTTAAACTTGTTTTAAAAATTCTTTTTTAAAAATATTTAAATTGTTGAATTTTCACAAAGTTTTATAAAAATGACATATTTTACTGTTTGTATCATTGTAATATTTTCATTGCTAAAAATTTTATTCTTTAGATTGGTGTGAGTGAGTTATATTAACGTCACACTGTAAAACTTTACGAGGCCTATTGGCAAAGGACTTTTTAATTTTGAACCACGGTTGAATGATGAGGTGGACACCTGAGCTTCATGCCCCTTCCGAATTTCCACACCACGTCAGCAGAAAGACTCTGAGCCTCGACAGATTTAAAGTGTATTAGCCACTTTACACTGCGGGTTTCAGCGCACTAGACTTGAACTCATGACACACCAGCTACGAGACCGTGACCTTGACCACTAGGCTACCGCAGACTTTTTTTTAGATTGAAAAGTTCTAGTCATTCAAAATATCGATAAAATTAAAATTACAAAATTTTGCAAAAATAAACAATATCCAAAAATTTGGTTTAATCTCTAGAATTTTATTGTTCTTTCTTTTCTCAGAGTTATTATAATCTAGGTATTTTTCAAATAAAACTCCTTTTGATTGATTTATGTAGCGATGTCTTACAATTTCTTGAGGCCCTAGGACATTTTATAAAAGTAAGCCCCACTTTCGATCATTTTAAGTAGATAGTATATAGCATACGTTGTTAAAAACTAGTACAAACGGTAACTCACCTCAAATAAATGGGGCGTGACTCACAATATTACAAGCTTAAGCATAATCCAATAATTACCGCTTGCCAACTTTCGACTAAAAATAATAATGACGGTGTTTGATGGTAGGTCAAGGCTAGACACAGAAGATGGACATAACATTATACTGCAGTTTTCCGTGTTTCATTTGGCATATAGTTCAAAATGTCCTGTACAATTGTCCTGGAATAATATTTGACGAATAAAGTTATTCGCGCGCGCGTGCGCGGATCATAGCCTTATCTAGGTAGAGCAGAGAATGAGATGAGACCCTTTTCAAACCATTCGACCCTGGTAAGTGATGCTCAATCTGCGGCCGGGGCCGCATGTATCCGGTCTTTTCTAAGTGACATTGAAATTAAGACATAACTCAGTAAAAAACGCATAAAAGTAAATATTTTTTGTGTGTGATTGAAATTACTATAGTATTAAAATAAAAGCCAAAAATAATGAGCTTTACATTTCATCAATTTAACTGTGTCCAATGTTGCTTCGGTCTTATAGCGTTTTCTTCATTATCCTCATGTTGCGACCCGAGTAAAATATCTGTCATATGTCTGTGGCTTGGGGGTAATAAAGGTTGAATACCTCTGATGGACATCTCCCATTCTAAAGTCTTGGAAATTGGTGCAAATAAATAATTCTATTAAAGTTTTTTTCAAAGGAAGGAAGGAAGGAAATAAAATTTTCAACAGACAATTAATAATATAAAATTCAGTATATAGAATTGAATCAGTACTTAAGAAAAATTTTTAACAAAGGGAAATGAATGGGGGAGTGACAGGCATTATTTGTAGGTGTATATAGATGAAATTCTGTAACCTTTGAATAAAGTTTAATGTTTGACTTAGGGTAATTGGCTAAGAGCCTTATCCTTCTGAATCAAACTCAAGCGACAAGGACTACCCCTGAGCCGGTACCAAACTCTCCAAACTTCCAGACTACTGCAACGAGAGCACTTTGTGTCTCAACATATTTAAAGTATATTGGGTCCTCTATATGATGGGTCTTCAGTGGAACCAAAATTTGATTCCATGACTCAAAAAAGCAAGCCACGAACAAGTTCACTATCATGACCATTCATCTAAGCTGCCAGAGTAAAATTTTCTGGATGTTACAGACTAGAACTTTGGGATTGATCTTAAAATGATGCTAGTAGCCAATCATCTACTTCAGAGTTTCCCAAACTGTGGGGCGCACCCTTCTAGGGGGTTAACCCTACGGGGGTGCGAGAATTTTTTGAAAAAGTCAAATATAAAAAATTAAAATTATTAATTTACTGAAAGATAGCAATACAAAAATACATTTTGACGTAAGAAATAAAATGCATTTTTATACTGATAGAATATACTTAAATTCTTCAGTACCGCACAATGCATTTGACAGTTTATCAATGCTAAGTTAAGAACAAGTTTAATAATTACTATTGACTCTCCCATTGGCTTGAAATATACAAAATACTTTTTCTTGATAATTTGTACGATTTATAATTAATGTCGTATTGTAGATTTACGCCAAAGTATGTTATTATTGCATTCGTGACTCTCGTTTCGGCGAGCATCTCTATTTATAGGCCTAATATTTATAGGCTTAATATAGATATATATATATATTCCAGAAAAAATCTGCTTGCGTCATAGAGCGTGAAATTAGTTGAATTCCTCACAAGTTTCTAGAAGAAATCAGGGTTCGAACTCGCCAACATGGTTTCCAATGTCGACAAATTAGCCACCAACTCGGTCACCAAAAATGATGCCAACTTGGCTCAATCGCCAAGATTCTTATTGAATCGTCACTATAACGTAAGGGACGACGTTGCTAATGAACACATTACAAGATTAACATAAAATAAATATAACATAGAATAATATATAAAAATGCATTACACATGCAAACACAAATTATTTACACTATTTACACAAATTTCGTAACAATATTTTATTGCCATTCAGAACGATGTATTTAAGTGAAAATATTTTTCTCTCAACGTATGTAGCACCAAAAAGAAATATAAAATTAAACGCAGAATATGAAAAGCGATTGCAGATAATGTCAATAAATCTAATCTTTGACAGTTTGTGTAAAAAAATTTAGCAACACATATCCCAGTTATAAAATACAATGAATGGGTAGGTGATTCTTGGATCTAAAATTAATATTATTAATATTAGAGTATGAATTATACGAAAATAGCAATAATTTCTTATAACAAATACAATACTTTTAAAATTGTCCTGACATAAAGGTATCTATCATAATGACCTGCTTTAAATATTCTAAGATATATTTTCTATGTGTGGAATAGGGTTCCTCAAAAACTTCTCTTTAGTTCTAAGGTTCCGTGAGTCGAAAATGGTTGAAGACCACTGCTTTAAATAATAAAACTGACCATGATTGTTTTGTGAGCATGCGCTACAAAGCAGTTTTCCAGCACATCTTCTAACTATCGAACCATTTTTTTTGTTTTTCTCTTTTAACAACCTTCACATAATCACAGCTCGTTCGAAACTTCTAATACCTTAATTACATTTTCGGCCACCAGATGGCAATAGCGGCACGAACTGGAATTACGACGCCATTAGTTTGGCAGAACGAGTCGCAGGGCTCAATGATTTAATTGCACCACTTTCCCAGATTTAATGTTCCAAACATCCAACTGATAAACAGACTCTCAATTTTAATTGGTGCACCCTCGTTCGCATTTAATGAAGTAGAACATCGTTTGTTTATGGCCCTGATTTCGTGGAACATTTCCGGAATTCAATTGAGGATAAAATTAAGTTGGACTTGAATTGAATGAAATCAAATGACTAACTTTTGGGCGTATAGTAATTGTTGTTTAGGTGGGAGTGTTCGCTGATAAGAGGGAAAATTTCTTTATTTAGTGCGCCGGCCCTCTTTGACTAATGCTGCATTTCGGATAGTTTGGAATTTTATTTGCTGCATTTTTGGAATCTTTTCGCGATAGAGAATTGGAAATGTTTCGATAAAAAATTTTGATATTGAGAAACTTTGTGTTTAGGAATAAATATATTTTTAATGGAGAAAAAGAATAATGTTTATAAGTAGGAAATAAATATAAAACCACATGTGCTTTGTTTTCTTACTTTTAGCTTTAGGTAAATTCAGATGTTAATATTTGGCACATTAAAGTTGTTTAAAGTTATTCGACTCAATATAAATTATTTTTCGTTATCAAGTTGTTGGAAATAGTAATTTTTTAATAAGTGAATTTTTTGGAAAAAAAATTATATGCGCTTTTAAACTTAATTATAATTTTTTTTGTTTCCTGTTCGCTTAAAATGCTGAAATGTTTGTGCATATTTTTTAATTTTTTTTGGCAAATTCAGATCTAAATGTATTTGAAGAAATACAAAACTATTATGTATTAAAATTGTTTTATATTTTAAAATTGCTTTCAACGCCCATTATTTTAAGTGTGTTTTTATAGACTCTTTATATTTTTTCTCTATAATATTGAAACACGTCACGTATGCTGTTTTCCCTGCAGTGATACACTGCATGTGGGAAAACATGCGTGGCGTATTTCAACATATATAGTATGCTACACATTATCATGATACTAATATTTGTGCGATAACTTAAATAGCAATTTAACCGAGATTATCAGTTAAATCTAATCAATCACTTTTTTTCTAATTAAGTTTTATATTTTTATACTATGGCATTCCTCTTCATATGCTTATAGAGAGAGATCACTCTTTTCTATGCAAATCAATATTATATTTATGCGTATTAAAACAGATATCTTATAATTGCAATGCTTGAAAATTTTAAAAAATTTTAAAACAAACAATTGTTTAAAAAAACTCCAAGAGATCTCTGAATACTACAGACCATTTTAAAAACTTCCGTATACTCCGAAGAGATCCACCTAGACCCCATTGATAAACTTTCTCTAAGCCACTTCTATACAGTTCATAGAAGTAATAAGACGTCATATGTATTTGGAAGTGTTCAACAAGATTTCGAGATACCTAGTTCTCATTCTCTCTTAACCACAACAAATACAGCAATACAAAATTCTGGAAAAAATCTGAAAATGTTTCCAGAATTTATTATTTAGTTTAGCATACCTGAGATAAATCCATATGTTATATACAAGCAATGTATATAATATATATTGTTATATATATATGGGTATATGTTATATACACTTGCAGAGATGCCAACTCTATAATCATGTAATCAGTATTGAAAATCCGATTTGTAATAACAGTTCTAAATGTATCATTAGCATTTGAAATCTTTCCCGATGTTTTTACTTGAATCAAAGCGTTTTGTTCTTCTGAATAATTTTTAATGCAATGCTGCACCTTAATATAGTTGTTGAAGTTAAATCTCGCATTTCTTGCTCTCTAAAAATACTCCTTGTTAAGAAATAATAAAAGATAAAATTTTATGATGCAAGCAAAATTAAAAAAAATAATAATTATAAACATATTTGAAAAATTGAATTCATATTCCCTTAATATTCAGCCAGCCACATGTTAACAGTTTCTACTTTAGGGGGTATTTAATTTAGAACTTCCGGTTGGTCATTCATAAACATGCGCCTGATACAAATAAGAAGATAAATAAAGATATATTAAAACTTTTACGTCTAACGTTTACTAGTTCCTATTTAAGGTATCCATTTAAGTTGAACCGTGATTTTGCAAAGCGTGTTAATGGATAATATTTGTGATATTTAGTGTCACTTAAGATTAGAAAAATCTGTATAATAAATTGTTTTAAGAGAATAGACTGCAATACAAATTATTTAGTACAATATTTTGATTAAAAAAAAGGAACATATCAGAATAATATTCTCCTTTTCTGAAAAAATGCTTCTATTATAATAATATTTAACCTGTATATAGCCTGTGATCTCTCGTAAAAAGAGGTTCAACTAGAATTTTGAAATATATAGCTTAGAAGTGGGTTTATCCATGTTTTACGACAGCAAGGGGAGAGAAAATTTTTTAAAACGCGAATAATTATTTCAATTAGTGTATAAATCTGAAATATTGTGAATTTTCAAAAATTCTAGTTGAGCCTCTGTGAGGAGGCTATATACAGGAAAAATATTATTATAATAGAACCTTTTTTCATAAAAGAAGAACATTTAAGGAAAAAGATTGTTCTAAGTTAATTTTTTGCCAAAAATATTATATTTAAATAATTTTTTGTCAAAGTGCTCTTTAAACAGTTTTATATATATGTGTTTTAATCTAAGTGACACCAAATATCATGAACATTATCCATTTATGCGCTTTTTAAATCACGGTTCCGAATGTATCGGATACCTTAAGCCAAGAAGGAATGTCGAGTTTTAGCGATTATCAAAAAGCAAGATTTCTTTTTATAATCAAAAGTTTATATGTTACCGCAAGCAGTAGCAAATGCCGGCATTCCATAGAATGCCTAGGCATTGCATAGAATGCCAGACGGTTTTAGGCAAAGCATGAAATATAAGAATTGTTACATATTTTTTTGCCTAGGCCTATAGAATTTTTAGGCAATGAAAATTGAATTGAATTCATATATATTTGCATTGAAATTATCAGAAAGTAGGTTGCTTTTCCAGCAGTCATATACTACTTGTAGGAAAAAGAGTTTGACAGAGAAAGTACTCTTCCCAGCCTGGCAACTTTATCGCCCTTTGCGGCAAATTATATCGTCAAACCAACCAGAAGTCTCTGGAATACTATTGTTCTGGGAAATGCCTGTGAGGTTACATAAAGGCCGGTGGAGTTCCGAGGTGAGTCAATCGACTTCAGAAACTGTTTGTGCGCTGACTGCGATAAGACGGAGAGACTTTATCGCCTGAGTTTCTGCAAGTGGAACTGTTTAGAGCAGGAATCGCCTTTTTAACTGCGCCAAACCAATCTACCAATATGATTCAGCGAGCCACACAGTGGATACATTTGAAATAATTTGATTTCCACCATAATGTATGCAGAGTTGGTAATAGAGGTCAATAATATTTAGATTTACTGTCATACATTTTTAATTTTGCATCATTTAAAAAGATATAACATAGAAAAAAAGCATAAAATATAACTATTTCTTCAACATAAATAAAAAATTAAAGCTGCACATATATTATACATTTTTCAACATTTATTAAAATAAGAAATTGACAATATAAAATATAAATATTCCATTTTACTATAGTTAAATATTAAGAAAAAAATAAGAATTTTAATGCGAATCTAATGCTAGCACCACTCTACTTCATATCGCAAAAATCAGGGTATAATTTGACTTTTTCAGGATTGATACAAATCTGAAAATTCAGTTACTAACAACTTCTTTGCGGACTAAAAAAATATTTTTCATGAAACAAAAAATTTGGTCACTTAGATATCTAAAATCAAAGCGGAAATGTACATGCAATTTTCTCTATTTAAACGATTAAATCTGTTCAGCAATGAAATTTAAATGATTTACAAAACAGCTCTGTATACTTATCTTCGAGTTATCTTTCAGAGTTTTTCGCCATTCCAAAAAGGTCTATAATTCACTGAAGATGTTTGTCAAACAAGGTCCATAACAAATTGATCAACTTCCATCCACTCAAAAAAATTGAACATTTTGTAGAGTAATGTAGAATGTCATTGAGAATGTCTTAATGCCACATGTGGTACACAAAGTTGAAAAAAATATGAATATTTTTCCCACGCAAAGTTGAAAAAAATGTGAAGGTTCTTTTAATGGATCTTGTACTTCTAAACTCTTACCAATTGAAAAGGAAAATTTCTCACTCAATATATATTTACTCTCTAATTTCTACTCACTTAAGGACTCTGAAAGCTAGAATCATTTAACTCATAACAGCTTTTTTTAAAGGAGCATTTAGTACAATCATGATTTAAGTGAGCATTTTCAATAGATAATATACAAGCTCTTGCCTTTGCAAAAGGAAAACAAAGTATCAAAAACAGTACTGAATTTAATCCCTTTGCTTGCTTAACCCCTAAAAAGAAAAATATTTAAAATTTTTAAAGTTGCAATTTCATCTTTCTTGACTTTTTACTAATCGCTCATACTGAAATATTTACTAGTCTTAAAACATAAGTACCCGGGAACACAAAACCAAACACTCCACAGATTCTTCTGGAGAAAAACAAAGACAAAGAGAAAAGAAGAAAAACGATCTGCTTTAGTAAGGAAGAAGAGTATCTAATTATAAGTTAGCATCCTCAAGACTTTTTTATTGTTTCTCGCCAAATCGTTGTTTCGCGTGATCTTGTGTCAAGGGGGTGAAAGAAAAAATGATGTATAATAAGTTTTTCTTGTTGGCAACATCATCTTGTTTGTAGAATATAACCTCGCAGACATTGATATGAGTCTTTTTTTTTATTTTTTATTGCACGGAATAAACTTGAAATCTGAAACTTATGGGGTTTTCCTATTAAAAACACAATAAATTCACATACAGGAAATATCCTTAACCTTAAAAAATTTTACTTTTGCTTTTCTAGATTAATCTTTCATGACGGTATTATTGTATTATATAATGTTCCGTTAGGGGGAAAAAGATGTGATGTTTTTGTGAAAATATAGTTATATATCGACACAGCTGGCCATTAAAACTGCAACACCAAGAAGAAATGATCTGACGAACGTCAAAATCACCATGAAAGGAAGAAAAAGTAAGGATAAGCTAATGATTAGTATTTCAGCGCATTTAGACGACGTAAGAGAGAGAAACGACATCTGAAGTACTGCATAAAGAAAAGTCGTGTATTGATTTCTCATTAGGAACGCAATTTTTAAGGTCAAAATTTGCTCAGAATATCGTGTTATGCCTCGAATATGATGAAATGCTTAGCAGAAAGTGTAGGAATTCGACAAAGGCAAGATCGTTGCCTATCGAGAGTGTGGATTATCGTTTCGTGATATCACCCGTCACACTGATTGAAATCCAGCCAGGTATAATACAAAGATTTAAACAATGAGTTGCTGAGGATCATGCTGAACGACATACAGGATCTCCACGGCCCTTATGTAACTAACGCCAGAGAGAAGAGACGTTTGTGAGGTCAGACCTGCCCAAACGTATAACCACATTCTTTCCTTCTACAGTGTCACGACAGCCCAGGGTGGGCCTTGGCCTTCTCATCGAAGCCTTTTCCAGGCCAGCTCTCTTTCAGCTAGTGTTCTCCAATTTCTAGCTCTTAAAACTAAAAAAGATCTTTTTTTTAGGCCATTAATCCATCTGAAATTTGGCCTTCCTTTCTTATTGTGTACTAATTTGTTGAGCATTGAAGACTTTTTAGTGATGCGGTCTTCGTTCATTCTGATAAAATGACCTGCCCCATTTAATTCATTGTATTTTGATGAAGTTAAAAATGTCAGATTCTTCATATGATCGATAGAGCTCTAAATTTGATCTTCTTTGCCGTGTGTTCCATTTTCCTGAATTTTTTCAATTGATTGATTGATTGATTGAAAATTAACGTCGCACTGTTCAGCTACACGAGGGCTTTTGGCGACGGACCACGTAATTGAACCATGGTCAAGTGACGTGGACGACACCTGAGCTGGCACCCCCCCTCTCCTAACTACCACACCACGCCAACGGGAGGACGTTTCAGCTCTCGACAGATTTAACGTGCATCGCTGCCCTACACGGCAGGTCTTTAGTGGTGCTGGGTTCGAACCCGTGATAAAAGCAAGCCACGGTCCGATACCTATAACACTCGGCTACCGCGGCCCCTGAATTCTTCCAAAAAGGAATCTTTAAATCTTCCTTTCGTAGATTCTTATTATGTTCTCATTTGTTCGAGACATGGACCAAGTTTCACATGTATAAGTTAATGCTGATCTTAATAGACTTTTTTACAATAAAACCTTCGTTTTCTTTTGATTAAATGATTTCATATATTTTCGTATTCCATTAATTTTCGTATTACATCTATTAGCCATAGTAATTCTCTTGTTTCTGTAGTACAATCGTTTCTATTGTTAATTTCTGAACCTAAATAAGTGAAGCTGTCAACAAATTCAAATCTTTACTCTTCAATTTTAACTGTTAATTCAATTTTAATTGGGAATTGTTAAAACAGGATTTACTGCAAGGCATGCATTTGATCTTATTCAACTATCCCATGATGGCAGCGTTTCTTAAACTATGTGGCACGCCCCCTAGTGGGGGCCCGGAGTATATTGCAAAATTGAAAACAAAAGATTATTAAAAACTATTATTATTTATGGTAAGTAAACAAACAAAATACATTCTGACATGATAAAAAAATCGAATACACATTTACACTGATATAATACCCTTAATAAATGTATTAATATTGCACAAAGTATTTTATAATTAATTTAACAATACTAAGTTAAGAACAAGTTTAATAATTACCATTGACCCCATGGTAAAAATTATATCAAAAAATTAACATTTATCTTGATAATTTATACGGCTTATAAAACTGCCGGTTAAAGTTACATAAATCACTCCCCAGTGCCACCGTTTTCCACCTAAGTGAGCATGTGATATTGGGGGAGGAGGAATAAATAAGCAAATCCTATGAAATAAGTAAATCCTTCGCAAACACTTTCATGGCTCTTTTATTGCCTTCCAAAGCCTTCGAATAATTTCATGGATAGCAGTACAAAAAAGGATCGTACTTCGGAAAGACATATATATACGTCTGTGGCAATTAATGCTTTGACAGAGCAAGACATTTATATACGCTGATTGTACTTAAGAGGTTAAAGTCGTATTATAACTTTAGCGTCAAAGTAAAGTATTATTGAAATCAATACATTGTGATTGTACGAAAGGGGGGGGCGCGATGGAAATTATGATTAAGTAACGGGTTGCAAAAAACAGTGAAAGTTTAAGGAACACTGCATTAAGGACCATTAATAAGGAAATTGGCAGGATTGCAGAACACCTAGTATGTACTCATAAGGTACGAAAACGTTTGCAGTAAGCTTGGACTGTCAGTAAGGCGACATTGCTTCGACTTCCTTGACAATGCAGCACAGACAGACATGGCGGCACTGGTACGCCAAATGACAAAGCTGGATACAGGAATGACACAATGTCGTCTTTTCAGGTGAGTCATGGTACTGTGAGCGGTATTCTAATGTCCACATACGTATCTGAAAAAAGACCGCTCATCGTCTACTTGCATTCGATATTGGCATAGAAGCCCTACATCTAGTGAGATGGGTTGGGCAGCCATTGGGCACACGATACGCACATCTATGTGTGTTGTGGTTAATGCCACCTGTCTGATCTAGTCAGAACGAGGCCTATGAAACTCATCGTGGCAAGGGGCTAGAAGTACGCCTGTCGTTGGCCTAGGCCTAGAGCACCATACAGGTGACAGTACGAATTAGATCGGCGAAATTCCCGAAGGAACGATAGATGTCGACACCACCTATCTCCACCTCCGCAATGTTGCGATAGGATTGGAGGAGGGAAATATCTCTCCAGTCCCCTGCACTCGTGATTCATCCCACAAGACTTTCAGGACCCACTGATTAAACGAGCACGTACTCCATGTGTACTCGGGGGGTATTTGTGGCATCGAACTCAGGCCTTCCGGTCTGGGTCCGATGCTCTAACCACCAGGCTATCCACGGCCCCCGCACATCTCTAGTTCGTATCAATGGTAATTTAAACGAAGATCGGTACATTTTTAGCCTTTAGGTGCAGTGGCTTTGCCTTGTATTTGAAGCCTGCCAAAGACCATCTTCCAACAAGATAATACGACACCACTTGTTGCATGTGGGGGTCTTTTTCTAGATGCAGAAGGTATTCGATTGTTATCCTGGCCTGCACGGTCACCAGATCTGTCAAACATTGAAAACATCTGGTTATTGGGTGGGTGCTGACGGTTCATGCAGTGTCACATATACTTGAAGCAGAATGAGCGCTTATTTTCTTTGTCAGACAAGTTTCCCCCGGGGGTTGCACGAACATTTTTGAATGTATAACATATTGTCATGGAAATTCTCCTTCCCCTCTCACTGTCAGCCCTTTCTGTGTGTGTGTGCGTGCGTGATATTTTGTATTAACGTCATTACAAAATTCTCATGATAATTATCCACAATTAATTGTTACTGCCCTTTTAAAATGTTGCCTTCCACTGAACATCCGCTGTTAATCGGGCGATGCACGTTGAATATGTCAAGAGCTTAACCGTTGGTGTGGTATGGTAGTTAGGAGAGATGAGTGCCTGCTCTAGTCCCATCCTCGTCACTTGACCATGGTTCAAAATTTCGAAGTCTGTCACCAAAGCTCTCTAGAGGTGAATAGTGCTACTTTAATCTATTCACTCACTCACTTAGCAATTTTTAAGCCTCCGAAACAAAAATTTTGACGAAACTCCCGATTTTGACGTAGTTGGGAACCTTAAAATAAAGAACCAGAGCAAATGGATTTTTCCCTCAGGTGCTCAATGTATAAATAGATTCTAATAAAAACGATTATTTTCAGATATAAAAATCCTGCAAGACTATGGCACGTTATCCAAAAAAATGGAAAATCATTGCTGACAGCATGAGCAGCTACGGTGAGAGAGCCAAATGGGAATTTAATTTCAATAAGAGAAAAATGTTTCTCTCCATAAAGAACACATTTGCTTGCTATTTGCATGAAATGCATTATGCGTGCATCAGAAGGAGATAGGAGTCCGCTTTGATATGTCTTTTCAATCCTGGGCTCAGCAGGAATATTTCGTATAAAATAAGAATACTTACAAAGAAGCTCAACATTAATGTTTCGCGTAAAAACATGCATGAGAATTAAAATATGCTCATGCATGGTGTTTCTATAACGGCTAAAAATTGGCGTTTAAGATGAGCAGGAAACCTCTCTCTCCCCTATTCCGACAATATAAAATTGGCTCTTTTCGATGTATCTTTTCTCAAAATCTGTTATATGTACATGTTTGAAATTTTTCATACAAATAAAGTATACCTTTCTCATTACACTGAAATGAGTTTTAGCTAATTTTGAATTTTTTTCATAATTTATAAAATATATCAAAAATAGTGAAATTTGACCCATTTTTCACTTAAAAGATTTGTAAAAAATTAATTTTTGAGTTTTTTTTTATAAAAAGCTCATTTCAGTATATATTAGCCATCATAATAAATATATCATAAAAATTTACATATGTGTGAGCGGTAGTTTTTCGGAAAAGGTACCTCGAACATCAAAATTTGCATTTTGAGATAAATTGATTTTTATCTCCCGTAAGGCTTCTAATTGGCTAGGAAATAAAAAATAAAAGGCTCAATTTACAATAAAAGATTAAATTGTCTTGGTTTGTATCAGACGTTCAACTTTTAAACAGAAACGAAATACTTTGTTTACATTTTCGCCATTCAAATGGGCGTGGCCCAGTTTAAACGATCGTTTAAAGAAGGTGGTTTTAAAGCAGTGTTTCTCAAAACTGTGGGTGAACCCTCTAGGGAGCGTTGATAATGAAACAAGGGGGGTGCGATCATATTGAAAAGTCGAAATTATTTTTAAAAATTATTAATTTACTGTAAGCTAACTAACAAAAAATACATTGACATAATAAAAAATAAAATACACATTTACACTGATATAAACACACTTATAAAATGTATTAGTACTGTCAAATGTATTTCATAATTAATTTAACAATACTAAGTTAAGATTAAGTTGGATAATTATCAGTGACCCCCATGGGCTTGTATTAACACTTATCTTGATAATTTGCACGGATTATAATTAATCCATTAACTGCCGATTAAAAAGTCACGTGATTTGCTCCCCAGTGCCACCGTTTTCCACGTAGACGCGTATGGGATATGATTTTTGGGGGATGGGGAGAGAAAAGGAATAAATAAGCAAATCCTCTCTGAAATAAGTAAATCCTTCGCAAACACTGTCAATGTTTTACTGTATTTCAAAGTCTTCGGAATATTTTTATGGATAGCAGTGTATAAAGAAAAGATCGTACTTTGGAAAGACATTTGTGTATTTACGCATAGAAAATTAATACTTTAGCTGAGCGAAAACATTTATATACGCCAGTGGTTAAAGTGGAGGTTAAAGTCGTACATTGTAGCTTTAGAGTAAGTATAGTATTATTGAATTAAATTCATTGTTATCGTATAGAGGGGGCGGTATGAAATTGCGATTGAATTTTGGGTCGCGAACATTGAAAGTTTGAGAAGTACTGTTTTAAGAACTTCTAATTATCTAGAGTTTAAAGTAAGGTATTTTAGAAAGGTTAAAATCTATACAATTTCAAAATGCAAAAGTCTCAAACTGTCAAAAAAAAATAAGATTTTTAGCTTTCCAACACTTCTTAATAGGATTATGTTTTTAAGGAATTCATGCCTTTAGTTCAGAAATCTAAGATTGGATACGAAAGAGACAATTGTAGAGTTTTATTTTACAATATCGGCTTTTGAGAAGAGACAAAGAAACTAAAAGAGAAAAATGCTTCTTTTAGTTAGATGAAAAACGTATGCTAATTTATCAATACTAGTTATCAATACTCTCCAACTTGATAGTGAAATCAGAAAAGAACTCAATTTGGATCATTCCTCCTTGAAGTTCCTTCAGGAACCCCCTCATTCCCTAAAAAACCACCAAAGAACACCTGTTTTGAATTGGAATTGTTGCAGCCATGTTCCAAAAAAGAAGACCCTGTAACTCTCAGACAAAAAGGACTTGAAACTATAGCAATACTCTCTCAAGATAACTTTGCAATCGCCTACACCGATGGTTCCTCAGACAGATCCCTCAGCAAATGGAGGTGCCGGAATCCTCCCCTCCTTCTCCCAGATGGTAATAACTACAAACACAAAATTAACACCTCAAACTTCACTGAGTGAACTCGTGGCAATTAGGGGAGGCCCTTATATTATACCAACAAGACCCACATGTTATTGATTCTACAGAAGGATTAGTAATCTTCTCAGATTCTAAATCAGCTATAGAAGCCATAAGGAACGGAGAGACCAACATCTCCTGTGATTATTACCCTTCTAGAACAGCTGCACAGCAAAAGAAAATCTTGTATCCTGCAATGGATACCCGCACATGTCAACATTGAGGGTAATGAATGTGCAGATTATATATATATATATATATATATATATATATATATATATATATATATATATATATATATATATATAGCCTAGCTCATAAAGCTAGAGACATCGATCATAAGTGCACCACCATCACACTTGACGATGCTAACGCAGTAGCCAAAAAAAAATAGAAATATGAATCACATTTTTAAAAAACCCCTAGTTACGGAATTTGACTGTCCCCGAATTATAACATCCACAATTGCCAGATTGAGAACTGAACACCTTAAGGGCATGAAGATTCACCCAGACAAGACAAGATCATATGTTCAATGCAAACTCTGCCCAGATCTTCAACTCACGCCCAATCACATCTTGGAATGCCCAACCGTCGCAACAAATATCGGCACGAGATAAAAATGGGAATATACTAATGGGAATTATACTAAAAATGGGAATGGTCCCTCTGAGGGACTCTTAGCGGAAATCCTGTACAGCCCTGATGCTCCCAGAATAGCAGAGGCAGTGATCGAGACTTTCGATGGAATTTAGTGATATCTACTGCATTTATTCATGGACACGAGAACAACAACAACATCAATACTAGTTTCAAAATAAGTTAACTAGAAGTATTGTTTGTAAATGTTTTACAATATTTATGAGATGTGTTGTTTATTGATTATTGAGAAAACTCACATATCTCGCATGTTTCTATTGGGAATTAATTTTACATTTTCCTTTTAATAATGTGGATACATGTTGGTGTACGAAAAAAGTCGTAACCTCAAAGTTTATCTAGCCCAGCGGCTAAGTGGTAGTGTATCGATCTTCCCCGCCACAGGTCCGGGGTTCAAATCCTGGGCTGTGAAAGGTCGACTCAGCCTTTCATCTCTTCGGAGGTTTGATAAACGAGTACCAAGCTTACTTGAGAACTGGACTTTAGGATTTCACGGCTTTTCGATTTTGTAATAATTTTGTGAAATGAAGCTGTTAAAATTTTCTCTAGTTTTTATTAAATAATTTATTGTATGATCTTAATCTTATCCAATCAAATCTACCTCTACCAACGAATGCATGCTAATTCGCCACGACATTTTTTTTTTATGTCTTCTTTATAGGCTAACTTGTTTTCTACGCAATTGACAGCTTTATTAGAAAACGAGTCACGTAAGAAATTATTTTGAGTTGCGATTGTGTAGGATATATTTTGTAATTGTGATTCATAGTCACTGATGTTAAACACATCTAGATTTAGATTTTATTGTAGTAATAATTTGCACATCTTATTCCTCTTTAGCTGTAATTTATACACAAAAGTATCTATCATTGACTTATATTTGTCCCCAGTACAATATTAAAAGTGTAAAATCGTTTAACCATTAAATGGATAAATTTTTATATTTAACACATAAAATTTGAAATCAACCGTGAAATTTTTACTGTTAATGGGAAAAACCAAAAAACGCATAAGAATTATTTTTGAATTTAAAAAAATATTCATGTATTTTTACATTTTTCCTGCAAATTTATCAGTATATATAAATATTATATAAATATTACTATTACTATTATATAATATTTATATATATAAAGATAAATTATTATTATTATTATTATTATAAACTATTATTATTTATATATAAATATAAATATTACTATTTACTCATACCTCGTTTCTATCCGAAAACAATTTTCCCTGTGTAGGTTTTTTTTTTTTTTTTACTTTTTATATAAATTATAATTTGTAGCACCAGCCGAAATGAAATTGCTCAAAATAGCGTTCCAACAATGACATTTTGTCACAAAATAAAGAAATAAAATGTCAAAGATTCTACTTTTTTGATCAGAAACTATAAATAGTTTGGTAAAACTAAAATTTAAAAAACAATATGCAAAAAGATTATTACATAAAGAAGTGAGGTTTTAAATACACGATGCTGATCTACATAGCTATGCATTTTGGGATTGCAAAATATTGCAAAAAAATTGAGTTATCAATTGTTAATGAATAAAAGAACAGTTGAGCTCTTAATGCAATTCTTAGTTAATATCTGACTGAACTTGATCATATGAGAAGAAATAAATCGAAGTAAATTAACAAAGACTAAAGAATATAATGTTCACTTCTTAATCTTGTTTGTGGTTCAAAAAGTTTTAATGTTCTTTCTGAATTATTCATCATTAAAGTCGTATTTTCGCATTCTTCTAATACAACGGGACTCTAAATATATCCTTTTAAATGAAAATATATAATTGTATAAAAAAAAAGTACAAGAAAATTTTTATTTATTTTTAAAGTTTAGTAATAATTTCATGCTATTATACTCAATTTTTTACAAAACGAATGTAAAAAGAAATAAATTATAGATAGCAAACAAGTCTTCATTTTGAAAAAGTATTTTACATTGACTTTCAATATTAGGATTCAATTCATGAATATTTCAGAAATTTCAAAATCCTTATAATAATTTATCTTATGAGATTCTAATATCCACTTTCAAGAAGGGATTGCATACGCGGAATTTTTTTTTATAAAGAACTTCCATAACTTAATTCTAAAGTAATTATTGTTAAAAAAATAATGAATATACTTAGTTTTTTGTATTATATTATATAAGAAACGTTTTCTTTTTATCTCTCTAAATTAACACATTTTTATTAACTAAAGCAGTATTGTTTTTTTTTGTAAATCTTTTCTAAAATAGAAATTTTAAAGGAAGTTCTTAACCTTGGAGAAAAAAATAGGAAAAGAATTTTACTGCTCAAAAAGCGCGTGCAACGCCGAGCTAAACAGAGGGGGATGCCTAATAAGGAAGTGGGAAAAAATTCTAAAAAAGAATTTTAATGATAAAGAAAGAAATTATTCACATAACGCACTTTACACACATCTAGAACTGCTGGCGTTTTAGATGGAATGAGAAAATTTCCAAGGGCATAAAGTTATACACGCGAAAGTAGCCCGTGAAACGCCAGGATAAGCAGAGGAGAAACAAGCCCGTCCGACTAAGCAAAGTGGAGGAAATTTCAAAAGGGAATATTTTAATTACATTAATTTAGAAATCTCTTAAACACACCAAGCAACGGAGAGGAAAGGAAATTTTCCTGGGTAAAAGATTACACACTCTAAAAAGCCCGTGCACACCGACCATGCAGCTAGCTAAAATTTAATTCAGAATGTTTAATTGCTTAGCAAAAATATTAATAATGTAACAATAATAATAATGTTGTTGTGTCCTATCCTTTAGGATCTAGCGACAGCGTTAGATCCATGAGACCATTAACCTAGCAAAGTGCAACACTAGAAGTGACTCACATGGACGTCTTCCAAAGCTAACCCCAAACAAATAATAATAATGTAATAATTATTATGTAATATGAAGCTTTTTCTAGAACCTACATGACTGAATTTATATATATGCTTTTTCCTTGAAACCCCAATGAACCCACTTCGTGATTTTTAAGTATAAATGAATTATATACATTTCAGTTGTGAAAAGAATGTGATGTTTTTTCCACTGATAAACTGAAACGGTAATATTAGGATTTTTTCATAGTGTCTTATGTATTATTTAAGCTAAATTTTATCCTCCATAAAAATATTTTCGGTATAAGTTATTTTAGGATTCTAATGGAAAAAAATATAATAAAGTACTTTCTAAAAAATGTAACTATCTGGTTCGTAAATATTTTAAGTTAACCATGAGCCTCCTGTTTTTCTCCATTTTTAAAACAATTTTTTTTAAAAATTATCTGAATTTTTTTTCTTTTTAAGAATTCATTTTTAATATGACTCTTCCCTCAAAATTTAAAACTATGGAGAGTGTTGAACAAAGACTAAGCACAATGTGGTGGATTCGGGGTTTGGGTTCAATGTATAATCTCTTTTTGAGTGCAAAAAGTTATTTATTATAATTTAGGTTAAGTTACTCAAAGACAAAAATATCATTAACAAAAACATGGGATAGAATAAGGACAAAGAACATGGGAGGTTTTTCATTACAACCACATTCTTTCCTCACTTAGCCTATACCAAAAATTCAATGGTCATTAGAGGGCACATCTGCTGTTTAGGACAATTACAGTTACTGATATAAGAGCAGATAAATCTATTATGACACATACATGCCATGTAATATTCATTACCTTAAATTAACTCAGTGGAGCAACATCCCAAAAGGACCAAAGTCTACTGTGCTTAACTCAGTATACGTTACCTCCGGGCCCTGAGGCGCATGCGTGATATTCTGATCAAGTAGTCAGTCCGATGCAAAAAAAACTCCCAATGGTCATTTCCCAAGCAAGCTTGGTACTCATTTATCAACCCACTGAAGGGATAAAAAGCTGAGTAGACATTTCCCAGCTCGGGGGTTTGTACATAAGACCTGTGGTGGGGAGGCACGATGCACTACCACTCAGCCACTGGGCTTCATAGTATTCATCATAAAATAATATTTAGAAACGAAAAACAATTCCAATACAGGATATTGTTTCCCCCTTATTTATCAGCCAATTCTTAGTGAAAAATGAGGTAATATTTCCAAAATGCATGAAATCAAAGGAATATATAAATACAGAATAAATACAGACACCATATTGGTGGCATTGAATCTAAAATCGAATAACGCACGAAATTTAAAAACGAAATACGCTGACGGGAATATGGGGCGTGTAGTCAGAAAATAATAAGTAATTATAAATAAATAATTAATAAAAGAAAAAAACAATTAATTTTTATTTAGTTAATTTTATTTTATTTATTGTTAATTTTATAATTATTATTAATTTTATCATTAAATTTTTACTCGAATCTAAGCCGCACCCCAAATTCAACAATTATTTGTAGAAAATGAAGAATAGAGCAATTACAAGTTTCTAAGTTATTTTTTTCATACTAATTGCTCCATCTGACACTTTTTTTTTAATTTCGATTCTAAGTGGCACCTAGTTTTCTGTAGCTTTAATATTGGGAAAAAAGTGCGGATTAAGTACGAGTAGGGTATTTAAGAATTTGGTAAGTCCCACATTCGTATTTTTAGCATTTGAGCTTGCCGTATCAAAGAACAGTTAGATCAAGAGTGGTGTCATGTGAAGAAATATGAAGCGAAGCACATGGTTGCCAATTCAGCTACCTGAGCGAAATCCGGGGTTGCCAATTATGTGAGTTATCTTGGAAATTAATAGGGCTGCGATAGTACGTAAATATCCCAAAAAGTTGTAATTTACATATATTTTTTGTGTATTATAAAATTTCTTTTACTTCTAAAAATATGGCCAATTGAAAAATTCATGTTGAAATCTCTTATATTTGCCAATAAAAAACAGTAAAGAACTTAACTAGACATATTTCAATCAATACAAATCTAACAGTTACACGATATTCTTAAACAAAGCTCAATCTTAGACTTTCCGACACATTTAGAACAAAACTTACTGAAAACCAGAAATAAATATTCTTCACAATTCTATATCATACCTTAACACAGTAGCGGGTATAAATATAGTGGCCCAAGCGACCTGAAAATAGTTTGTAACCCACCAAGATAGTCAAAATAATCGACTGTGTATCAAAATTTCTTTCTCGTGAACAATTAAAGATTCGTTTTGTATTTTTCACTACTAGGTAACAAAACTCCTTTATTAATTTATAAGAAAAACAAAGTTAAATAGTTTCTACTAAGAAATTATCTGCGTGCATAGTTTGGAGGACGAAGTCAAAGATCGCAATGTCTTTTTTTTTTCTAAAACTGTGCCTAAATTCGATTTACACTCTTATTCTATTACTGATGATATTAATACAACACCTGAGAAACTACAATTTGAAACTCATTAGCTTTAAGTCATTAATTGTGTGAGGAAAATGTTTAATGCTATAATGACTTTAACAAATCTTTGTCAGCTGAAAAATTTCCATGTTGGTTAAAATTTTGCGAAATTGTTCTTTTATATTTTTAATCGACATATATTTCTGATCAAAGTTTTGCCTGAAGATCTACAAGAGTAAATATAGATGAGTTGGCTGAATTACACTTGCAGTTTACGATAAAATTTTAACAAGCAATTTCACTCCTGATTTTTAAAAAATAATTTGTAGAAAAGTATATATAAAAGGGTACATTTGTATGAATAAACTAATTCTAAAAATAAATGTGCTTGGAGTTATATACAATATGAAATTAGCACAACAAGTAATATATAAAACAAATTTAAGTCCATTCCTACTTAGGTCAAAAAAGAAAAGTTTTATTTTAGTTACTTTTTATTAAATAGTTACAATTAATATAATAAAAATATGTATATACATATGACTGAATCACACTATTAAGGGGCAAAATAGAAAGCGACTTTCCTTACAATTTTCCATTTTCTTTTCTGTATATGGTGTTGGATTATTATTTTTTGTGTTTTTTGTTACTATTTATCATTCATTAAATTTAATTATTCCAATAAAATAGTATGACAAAAAAGAAATCACATTCTCAGAAATTATGCCATTTCAGGTGGTATTCGAACCCACAACCTTTGGATTAGAAGTCCAACGCGCTATCCATTGCGTTACGGGGACACAACAGTGATTTTTCCTTTTTAAATACGGTTCTGGACTACTATTTTTGTTGTTACTGTTCATCCATTTTTTTTTAATTTAATTGCTGAATTAATATTTGAAAAATTGTATTATATATATAACTTCATTTCATTCACACAAATTTTTAAAAGTATTATTTGACCATGAATGGAGGAATAACTAAGTATTTGCTTAGCGATTGGAAAATTTGAAGATATATATAAATAAATATAGAGAGAGAGAGGTATTATTAGACTAATCGCAGGAATTGAAAAAGAAATTGTTCAAAAGTACGATAGAGTACATTTTTATCAATAAACTAATTCTCAATTTAAAAATGTGCTTGCAGCTATAGACAATATGAAATTAGCACAATAAATGGGGATGGAAACTGCCACTATTTTATTCAACTTACGAGGTGTGATTAAATAATGAGACTAATTTTTTTTTACTTGTTTATTCCAATAAACTTACAATTCAACAATTGTCTCCTTCAAAGTAACTGCCTTCTGAAGCACGCAGCGCTGGAAACGTTTCTTCCACTCCTCATAGCACTGGTGGAACTCGGATATTGGAATAGTCTTCAGCTGGTCGTTTTAAATGTTTCCAGTGTCCCAAAATGATGTCCCCTTGAGGTGATTCTTGAATTTCGGAAAGAGGAAAATGTCACAAGGACTCAAGTCGGGTGAATAAGGGGGCTGAGTGAGCAACAGGAATGTTCCTTACTGGACAAGGGCGGTTCACTGAGAAAGGTTTTTTTGGAACCATTTTAAGCATTTTTCTCATCTTCAATTCATTGGTAAAAATCAGATGAACGCTGGTGTGATTCAATTTCAACTTTCTCCATCCATTCTGACTGTCAAGCGACGATCTGAACGCACAAGATCCCGGACTCTAACGACATTTTCAGCGGTTTTGAAACTGGGAGGGCCTTCCGCTGCGAGGTTCATCTTCAATTGACTCTCTTCCTTCTGAAATGCCTTAAAACCACCGAAAAACCTGGGCCCTTGACAAAACACTGTTCCGTAGGCTTGCTGAAGTTTTGCAAATGTTTCCAAGCTTGCGTTGTGTCCAAGTCTGAAGCAAACTTGATAGCACATCATTGATCGCTGTCACTCATTTCAGACACACACAAGAAAACCTGTTTCACTAAACAAATCACTACAGACAATTAACTTGACTCAGGGACTTGAAACTCATACTGATGACGCATCACATGTTTACCTACCTCCCCCATGTCCCACTCTCAGTGTTGCCAGATCAAACACTACGCTACCAGTCTCATTACTTAATTTACATACCTCGTATTTTTTATTATTTTGAATAATGAATTCGATCCTTTTAAAAAGTGTGACCCTCATTTATCCTCCTTCCCCAATGAGCCCGTGGGCCAAAACCTCACCTCTTTCCTAGATCATACCTTAACACAATTCATAACCATTACGCAAATCATCGCAACTCAGTATGTCGAAACTGTGGGAGAGAGATGCATCCTTCTCATTTGCATTTTATTTGGTAATGCTATGAAATTCTAAATACCAGGTCATTTCTAAGCATTTACTCCTGTTTTCAGTAACAGTCACATCGTATTTATTGAAGCACACATATTTGTTCTCCAGACGATGCAAGTCATCAAGAAGGCTCTGCAACAAATTCACTCTCTCTAATGAAGACGAGTAATCAGTGAAAGTAATCTAACTGGAACTGAAAATCTAATTTGAAATTTCGAGAGATCCTGGTTTTTCGTGGACAGAGAAGAGAATCGAATTCCAGGGAAGTCCAGAATAGGTACAATTTAAATAGCGCAGTTCGCATTGTTGTATTCTGAATATAACATATGTTTTAGAGTCGGGTAATGATCGATTTTTTGAGAAAATATTTGATTTGTATTTTAAGAAAAAAATAACTCCAAAATATTTATTCAAATTTATGAGGTTAGAGAGTTTACTATCTCCCTATCTTCTTGTTCAAATTTTTAATCGTTAATAAAATACAGTTTAAAGCGCTCGTTTGAGCTGGAATTTTCTATGCACGATTAGTTTGGATGACAATACGGTAATTTAATTATAATTAATAAAAATTAATTGATTAAAACTAAGTATTCAAACAGTTCCCACCACGTTAGCATCATTTTTTGCTAATTTGAAGGACCCTTTTAGCGACTTGTGTCAAAACTTGAAAAGGTTTTTTTTTCTCACATTTAAAGACATTCCCTTGAGCTAAAATTTTCAATACACGATTGTTTTAGAGGACAATGATGTTTGAATGATAATTAATAAAAATTAATTGTCACTTAATATAGTGATTCTGCCATATGTATATGCATATTTATATTAATTATAATTATTTGATAAAAAGAAACTAAAATAAAATTTATGTTTGTTGACCTAAGTAGAATTGACTTTTAATTCTTCTTTTTTATTTATTTTAAATATTAAATGGATAAAATCATTAGGTTAGTTTTTTTAAAATTTCGGGGTTTCTTTTATACGTAAGTGTTTGTTTCTCTGTTTTAGTAATGGTTTTGTTTTTGATTAAACCTCGTTTATAGTCAAATGTTCACTGCCAGAGTCGTATTCCAACAAAAATGTTCTTGAAAGAGTTCCATTTGTTATTTGTTTTAAATTTCCTAATGATATAAATTCAAGCGATATACGTAGAACTCTTATAGTATAAGTATAAAGTAGTTCTTAATGTTACAAAAGCAGTAGCAACAGAAACTTGGCATTTGGAGAATATACTAATAACGATAAAAAAAAAAAAGTAATGTGTTAATTTGAAAATATTCAATCTGGTAATTTTTCCTTGCGAAGTGATCCTGTGGGAAAAAAAAAAGACCCATAATATCTGTAAAAATGACGCTTTGATAGCACATTGTTTTAAGGTATCCGACTACGTCTCGAACTGTGATTTTAAAAACGCATAAATGCATAGTTTTCATGATATTTAGTGTCACTTAGATTAGAATACATATAAAATTGCTCTTTTAAGGATATTTTGACAAAAAAATAATTCTAAAATACAAATATTTTGGCAAAAAATTAACTTAGAATAATTTTTTCAAAATGTTCTCCTTTTGTGAAAATGCCTATTATAATATTAGCTTGTATACAGCTCAGACCCTGTACAGCAAAGTAGTTCAACTATGATTTTTGAACAATCCACATTACTTCAGAGTTACAACCATTTGAAATAATTATCGGTGTTTTTTTCTTTAAAAATTTCTCCCCCTCTGTCGTAAACATGGGTATATATAAAACCCACTTCTAAGTTATATAATTCAAAAATTCTAGTTGCGCCTCTGTACAGAAGTCTGGCTTTTTTATATACAGGCAAAATATTATTATAATAGAAGCATTTTTCACAAAAGGAGAATATTTTGAAAATGGGTCATTCTATGTATCCTTTTTGTCAAAAATATTGTATTTAAATAATTTTTATTGTAATACTATTCTTAAAATAATTTTATATACAGTTTCTAATCTAAGTGACACTAAATATCATAAATATTATCCGTTTATACGCTTTTTGTAAAATCACGGTTCCGAACGTAGGTCCGATACCTTAAAATATGTAATTTTTATTTGAATATATATCAAAAGATTCATCATTTAGATCAGTGGGATCCTGGTGAAGGGATCCTTACTACTCCCCAGATTTTCCAGATATTATTCAGGAGGTCCCAGAAAATTAAATTTTATTTGAGGTCTCGGACAACGTCAGGAGGTCGGCGTGTGAAGATTAAATTATATATATATATATATATATATATATATATATATATATATATATAAATCCATTTTTATTTTTATGAAAATTTAAATAAATAACAATAGTTCACTTGGATATTCCTGAATGGACATTGAATTCCATTGCACGTGAACTGACTCAGATCCCAAAACACAGCTGAATCCATCCTAATACTGGATGATATTATTTGAAATATCTACAAATGAGAGACATAAAAACCAACGTTTGAACAAGGGTGCTCAAGTTCTGGTTACAAAACAGATCCTAAATTTAATATCCCACATTATGGGTTATTGTACAGAATTTGTTGACTACTTTCCCTTCTTCCAATTTGTGTAGAACATAGATCTGGTGCCGTAAAACCTCATCACAAAAAAGAAAAAATAAACAGACTAAAAACTAGTACTTTTAGAATTTGGTGTTGATACTGATAAACATTGAGATGAACATAAATACACTCATAATCTTTCATCACGTTCATCTAAGTCATTAATTTTTTTAATTTTA
This sequence comes from Trichonephila clavipes, assembly GCA_019973935.1. Taxonomy (NCBI): domain Eukaryota; kingdom Metazoa; phylum Arthropoda; class Arachnida; order Araneae; family Nephilidae; genus Trichonephila; species Trichonephila clavipes. The sequence continues at coordinate 33,732 of BMAU01004241.1, forward strand.
TTTTAAACAATAGTTATAATCTCAATAAATGAATTCTTTAACAAAATGTTTTAAATTTGTAATTTTTTATACTATGCATTTATGTAGCTTTTTCATTTGGGGGTCCTGGGGAGTTTTGACTTTAAAAAAGGGCTCGTGGCAAGTTTTGACTATAAAAAGGTGTCTACATGGGATTAAAACAGCTTGGGAACCACTGATTTAGATGGACTGGAATTCTTCAAAAATATATCAGATTTAGTTAGATGATTTTATATCGGAATACCTTTGTAGTTCTACCACTTTTAAATGAAGAAAAGAGTGAAAACTTGAAGACAAACTTAGAGAATACTTATTTTTATAATAAGAGTGAAAAAGAATAGCATTACTACATAAAAAAATACTCACGTTAAAAGAATCTAAATACAAATCAAATATTTATGGAAAATAATGCGTCTGCCGAAAAGCAGAAGTTTAAAATGAAGCCAAAAAATGAAAAATATAATCTTCAATTGGAAAACGATTTCGACTGTTAAGAATACATCAGTTCGTTATTTGCATCCAAAAAGGTTTTATGTATACCATCAAAGAAGATGGTAACTTTTAATATATTTTCAGTGCTGCATTAAAAATAATTTGTGTATAACAATGAGAAACATTATGAAAACTAAATAAATTTATTGTTTCATTTAAAAGTCATGAAAGTAAATTATTTTTCATAGTAAATTCATGATTTTTTATGATGATTTTACTTTTTATGGTGATTTTTGTTCAAATATTTGAGAAAAAATAGTGTGGATGAAAGAAATTTCAGATGAAAGTGGAAATTTTTTTTTCACTAAAGCTTCTAAGAATATAACAAAGATCGTGAAATAGAAATATTTCGGAATTTAAAACCCGATTACATTTGAGTTTTGATAAATCCAATTACTGAGATCGAAACAGTTATTCTTCGATGTGTTTCTCTAACACAAACAAAGAGTAAAATAAATGTTCCCCGTTTGGCATTGTCATAAATTTATAGTTTACCTCAAAAATGGTTTATATGAAACCTAAAACGGTTTATATATGTTTTATATTATACCTTTTATATGAAAATGCTTGGCTACTAATTTTTCTTACTTAGAAGAGACATCTACTAATCCCTCTTCATTTAATTTCACACACACACACACACAATGACGGATAACAAAATAATTCCCTTGCAGCAACATTTTCCTTGTAGGAAAATTGAGTTTTACTGACAGTTCGCTTCAGGCTGTATTCTCCATATGCACAAGAGGGTAACTTAACGCAGAGCACATTTTCCGACAGAAAAATGCTTCAATTTTTATAAAAATTTGTGACATTGTAACTCATGCATTTGTTTATAGTATAAGGTTTTTAAAAAATTCAGAAATATTTATAAATATTGAGTTGTTCGGAAAGTAATTTCGTTTTTTTCCCCGACAGAGGATTTAATTGTGTTTTTACACCCAACTCTTACATTTCTAAGCCGTATAATTTTTATATGCTTTGAGAGCACATATAGCATAGCTTGTGTGTGAAAATTCCACTAATTCTACGCAGTAGTGTTTGGTTGGTTTCTTTTAAATTTGGGAGAGCGATAAGCAGCATTTTCGACATATCTTACTGTTTTACTACAGAAAGGGTAAAAATGCAGTTCAACCCAGAAAGAAATTGACCGATGTGTATGGAGAAGGTGTGTTAACAGTACGCCAGTGGCAGAACTGGTGCGCTAAATTTCAATCCGGCAATTTGACGTCGAAAATGCACCACTACGTTCGGGAAGTGTGCCGAAGCTGATAAAGACGCGATAGAGGCATTAGTTGATGCGAACCGGCGAATAACAGCACGGATCGAAGTTGAATTTAACAAATTCAACAGTTTATGACCACTTGAAAGGCCTTCCGGATTATGCTCGAAGCTGATATATGGTTCCATGTTCTCACAGAGAGAAATCTGTGTCGCCGCATTGACATCTGCGATTCGCTTCTCAAACATCACGAAAATGATCCGTTTTTTGAGCGCATCATCACTGGGGACAAAAAAGGTCATGGGAGCAAAAGATGAACTTGGCTCAAACCATTTCAAAAAGCTGGATATTCACCAAAAAAGTGTGATGCTGTCTGTTTTTATGGGATTTTAAAAAGAGTCGTGTTCTTTTTTTTTTAGCTTTTACCGGATAATCAACGATTAATTCTGGAAGTCTACTGTCATCAGCTGACAAACTGAATGATGCACTTCAACAGAAAAGGTCAGAACTAACAGGAAAGGTGTAGTGTTTCACCAAGACAACGCGGAACCTCACACAAGTTTGGTCACTCGCCAAAAAGCTTTTTCTTTACAGCTTGAATGGGCCAATGCCACACCCACCATATTCTCCAGACCTGGCACCATCGGATTATTATTTGTTCCGGTCACTCCAAAATTTGTAGACGGTAAAACCTTCACCTCAAATGAGGAGGTCAAAAACCACCTCGATCAGTTTTTGCTAGCAAAGACCAAAAAGTTTATGAGCGTGGAATTATGCTACTCCCAGAAAGATGGCAAAAGATGTTGACCAGAAACTGGCCAATATATAATTTAATAAAGTATTTGTTTATTATACGAAAATCCTTTCATTTCCACAAAAACGAAATTGCTTTCCGAACAACCCAATAGTTAGTTTTACCTTTTAACATGTAGAAGGATAGCTCATTATGATTATGGCATGAGAGGAAAAGGGAAACGAATTTTATAAAAGAAAAAAATTTGTCAACCCGTATAAAAATTAGTAATTCTCTACAGCCGGAGTGGGCATTAAGTCGATCGCGATCGACCGGTGAACCGTTAAGACATAGAGGTGACCGCCTTACTAAGATTTAAGAGAGAGATGCGCATATTAACAGAAACATTTATGGAACATCGATGCTGCTTAGAAATGGATAATCGGCTTTTCACAATCCATGCAACTATGTGTAGATGACACATTTATTATCCATGGAAGATCACTAAAAAGACGCTTAACACATTCTCTGTGATTATAGGGGAGGATATGCGATCAACACGATGCCAGCAGGAGAAATGTACTTCCCCCACACGCCGACTATAGGGGAAAATAAACGTTAGTCAGCTGTTTTTACTATAACACGGATTAGATTCTTGTGTTACGTTCTGGTGCCATGATGGCGGGCACCAGCAGCGAACGTGTTAAATACATTGTCGGTTAAGGATTCATTAGCTTTCCGTACTTTGAACCATCCACGCCCGTGACCTAGCAATCGTTCATAATTGTTCCAACATTCAATTTGAAGATTTTATGTTATTTGCGTGTGGTTTTTTTAGTAAAAATAGTAGTCTGTCATATATCAAACACATATAATATTGAAAAAGTATTAAAAAAGAAGAAAACCTACAATATTAATATAGATTGGGAAGAACAGTTTTTTTTTACGATGGTGAATGCAAATGTGTAAAGTATATGTCATGCAAGGACACTTCAAAAAAAAAAAAGGAAAACGTTGAAAGACATTTCTAAACTACGCAGGAAGTTTTGATACACATTTTCCTTAAAAAGCGAATTGCGTAACAAAAATTAAAAGAATTTAAATCGCAATTAATCAGACTACAGTCATATTTTGTTAAACCCAATACTTTATCTAAAGCTCGAACTGTTGCATCTCTTCGTGTTAGTCATCTGTTAGCAAAACATAAGAAACCTTTCGCAAATGGAGAAATAATAAAAGAAGTGTTTCTGGAAGTCAGTGACTTATTAATTGATTCATTCAAGAATAAACTGAAATTATTTCCGCAATTAAAGATATTTCAACTTTCGCGTAGAACTATCAAGCACGCCGCATATAAATGATGAATTATGATCAACAGATGATCGCCTGACCAAAGATATCACAAAACTGCATTTGCAAACAAAACAGTTTGACGAATCTGTGGAAGTTGGTTGATATTTCAACCTTGCATCTTCGTAAGAATGCCTTAGTCAGCGTCTAACGAGTTCGAAATGTACGTCATAACGTCGAGGTCAGTATCGCCAGAAATTTGTCGAAAGCTAGAAACGTGCATTCTGTTACCGCAAGTGGGGTTAATATTACAGTGCCAAAATCTTCAGGTGTCTTCAATACATGTGACCATGGAGGTACTTACGTGGTCCCTCGCCTAAAGCTCGTGTAGCTGAAGATTAATCTGCGACGTTAATATTCACTCACAAGAAGGGTTAAATCCATGAAAATGTGGAATAAAGAATTATTGACTTTTTTTTTTAACACGCTTTTAAAGAAGTTTCCCTTATTGAGGCGAAGATGTTTACTCGACTTTTATTCACATATAAGAGAAAATATTCCAATTCGATATTTGTATCGATGACAACTGATAGGGCACGATCAATATAATTTCATAATTTTGTTTCATTGCCCCTGATTGTCCTCATGAGAGACGATGATTTCGAGGATTTGGCGACTGATTCATTATCATTGTAATTCACCAACAGGCGATTTGTTGCATATACCATTTCAAAATATGCGTAATTCCACATACCATTTGCATGAAAATCGCAAACTCAATCCAGGAAGTCTTCAGAGAAAAATATTTCTTGAGTTGCAACAAGTATAAAAGCGAAAACGTTTGCACTAGAATTATTATATCAAAAACAATATTGTCTAGTTTTTCTGAAATATTTTTAAAAGATTCAGGGCTCATGTGTGGGAAAAAATTATGTTTAAAAATCTCAAATTGTGGGGCACGTACATTGAAGGGGATGATAAATTTGGGATGGATTTAGCATATGAAAGAGTCTAAAATAAAAGATTTAAAATAATTATTAAATTGCCGAAAGGAAAAATCAAAATACATTATGACATGATTAAAAGATAAATACATATTCAAAATGATATAAGTTATCTTATAAATGAAGTGTGGCAAAAAATATTTAATAATTTTTATCAGAGTTTTTAAATTGAAATCAAGTTTAGTAATTAAAATGACTTATGATGAAATACAAAATTCAATACAGAATTTTGAGGACGTTACAAGAATTCATAAATACAATCGTCCATAAATTAAGGATAATGAAGCTCAGGCAAAGAAAGAGACAGAAGCAAAACAAATTTGACTTGTTTGTAAAATCTATTTATTAAACAAAAGGTAAAGAGCAAAAAAGATGCTATATGTTTGATATAATTAATAAAAATTGCGATTTTTGCTCCCTGAAGAAAATTTCGAAAAAAAAGAACTCTATTTACAAAAACCAGTATAACATGGTTAGTATGATGGTTTAATACGGAGCATGTCTCCTGGACGATGCAATACAGGCCTTACAATGCCTAGGCATTGCTGAGTATCAAGTTATCAATCTGATCTTGGGAATATTACACCACTCATCAAACAAATGCCCTCCGAAGTTAAGGTAGACAGGTGGGAGGGGGTTGACGGCACCTGGCCAATTCATCGGCCAAGCATATCCCACACATGTCTATTGGATTCAAGGTCCGGTGAGTATACTGGCCAATCATACGTGATATATCCTCCGATTGAAGGCATTCGTCTACAATGTTTGCACGATGAGGACGGGCGTTGTCATCCATAAACAGAAATTCAACACCCTGACAACCCGAAACAAATGCATGTTGTTCCAGAATGACATCCTGATAGATGTGGCCTGTCATTGTTACACTCTGAACATGGTAATGTTGCGTGGAACCAAGAATAATTCTTCCTTAAATGAGGTCATCCTGCACCACCGTAACGGCATTGCCCAATGGTGTCCCCTTGCGGTAATATAGGCTACGGCACTCTCCATATTAAAGTCCGGCGAGAATCAGATCGCAAACTAAACCTGACTCGTCGGAAAACATCACACAAGACCACTGTTGTGGTCCACAATGGCGTGCTCACTCCAGGTTAATCAAGGTGACAGTGAGTTGCGGTAAGTGGGAAATTACTACCTGACAGACCTACGAGCATATAGACCAATGTGCCCTAAGCGTCTGTACACGGTCTGGCTTGAAACTGTCGTACCGGTAGCTGAAGAGAACTGACGAGACAGGACTGATGCTGGCCCGTCTGTTTCTTTTGGCAGTAATGCCAAAAATATACCGGTCCTCATTCGGCGTTGTAACTCGGGGGCAACCTGTGCTGTAACATCTACCACATTACCATCATCTTGAATCGTTGCCGAAAGATGACACCTGGGGATTCCGGTTTCTCGAATACTTCCAGCTGAGTACGTCCACATTCCAGTCGTCTTTATAGTTCTACCACGTAAAATCGTCCAAATCTCCTTCCCTTTGTAGCCATAACTATGCGGTTATTGCACTGAAAGGCTTTTAAAGGATTGTGAACATTTTTACTTTTCCAACATTCCTTATATACCGCCTCTTACACCTCATCATTGTGACGTACTCATCCAGCCATCTGGTAGTTTCCCGTAATTCCATATCTCCTTCTCAAGATGTGTGTGATAATTCTACAGGTGAAATTTTTTATTTTAGAGTTCAATTTCTGTATGATTCTGAATTATCCTTAATTTATACATGAGTGTAGAATCAATCGTTACCTTCATGTGTTACCCATTTGCAATATTCATATGGAAGACATAACCAAAATATAGATTTATGTTCTCTTTATCTTGAAGAGAAAACGAAGTTCTTTTCTTTCAAAATGACATAATTTTAAAAGCACGTAGCTCAGAACCTAAGAATAACTTTTTGAATCTAATGGACGAAGCAATGTATCCTAATTTAAAAAAGGTTGCATTCCATTTAACATCGTTCTTTGGCTCTACCTGCCTGTGTGAGTCAGCATTTTCAACGATAAATATAATTAAGAATACATGTCGATCCCGTCTTACTGTCCTCCCGTCAGACGACCACTTAGAATTATGTGCAAGATTAGCAGTCAGTAACTATATGCATCGATATTCCAAGTTTAATGGACAGTGTGCAGACTAAGTCCTCTACTAACTATAACTGTTTAAGAACTAACTTAAAGTAAAAAAGACATTTTTATGTATTTTGAATAGTTTGATAGTTAGCGCATCATTTAATTATATATTATATATTATATTATATTATATTTGTGGCTATTGTACAAATATTTGTATCTTGCATTTTGCTAAACGTGGCTTAAAAGAGTTAAGTTTTTTCTTTACTGTAATTATTAACGTAAGTACATAATATTCTTTATTTAGGACTAGCTGAAGTAGACTCTTGGCAACGAGTTAGTTTTTTTTTCCAAATATTGTTCTTGATATAACAGCTGAATTGTAAGGAGGCTATTTTTAAGTGTCAGTTCTAAAAAGAATTTTTGTAAAACATTTCTCATTGTGTGTGTGTTATATATGTTTTAAAAGACTCAAATATAGATCTTGCCCAAATAATCCTTTAAAATGCTCTCTGTGCCTTTTCCAAATATTTAAAGCTTTTTATATGAAAAAAAAGCTTAACAGAGAAATAGTTTATTTATGACTTCTCTGAATGAGGATGAAAACACATAAGTGGGGGGGAGGGAGGGGAACTCTAACGATGACAACAAATTCGAAGGCTAAACAGATGATCAGCAAATAGTTTTTGCTGCCTCGATAAAGAGTGAATAGTGCCTTCCCTTTTTGCAATTTCAATAATAATAACAGTGAGGAATTTTGTATCTCCTAAATTGTATTAGATTCTAGGTCTGAGTTGTTTTACTTTGGAGAGGTTTAAAAAGAAACATAACAAAAAACCCCTTATCGCAGGGTTGTATGTGCTTCAGCAAATCAAACAAAATGCCTTTTGATTTAGTTATTGAATCAAAGATATCTAATGAGAGAGCTTATGAAGTGAAAAGCTTTTTTGTTTAAGTGACGTAACATCGTCAACGGAGACACGATCTTCAAAATATTACCAATTTGTTTCAATTAAGCCACACCTCAAACTCCCTGACATGTTTTTGTGAAAAATAAAAGTAGTGTTAAATATAATTTATCAAAATCCAATATTGACAAAAAAATTATTTTCATTAAATGAGGACTAATAAGAAATGTATAATTAATTTGTTTTTACCAGTATTAATAATTGTAAATAATGGCTTGAATCTATTTTGCTCTAAACCGTCGTATAAAGCTCAATTTCCCCTATCCAATAAATTTTTCCATCTTTCGATTCGAAGCCGCACTCGATTTTAGTATCAAAAACATTAGAAAAAAAAATGCGGCTTATATTCCAATAAATATGGTAGTTTGAATTTTCATTTTTCTTTTGAAAACTTTTTAGCTATATTTTTTCTAGTATTTTGCTATAAAGTTGAGAACGTGGAATTTGTCGAAGAAAAAAAAGCAATAAACTTTTTTTTTAAGGAAGGAAATATAGTAATAGCTTTTCCAACCAAATGGTCATGCTATGCAGTTGGAAGCAAGCAATAAACAGCGCAAAAGTGTTCTGATATTCATGTGATACTTTAGCTCTTAAGTTTAATTTACTTTTGGGCCAACAAACACCTTTAATACTAAACATTGTAGACCCTTCTTTTAGTTCATGACTCCTACGTCACTGGGTGGACCGTGACACTTTGAAAAAATTTAGAAGTAGACCGTAGCCTGGAAAAGTCTGCCCACCCCTGCTCTACAGGGTAGTGAAGTCAAATAATAATGTAACGTTTGAGTACTTTTATATGTGAAAAATATTCTGAATTGGGGTTATATTCTTTGATATTAGCCGAAAACAGCCTTCACGACATGAAATTGAAAAATAAGATTATGACAACCGAAGGAAATGTGATCAGAGCTCAGAGTTGGCAGATTGGCGACTTAATCCCCTTTAACAAATTTGGTGAAAGATATGATATTTTCGCCAACAAATCATCGAGAAGGCACTAGGATCCAATCCATCTAGAAAATTCCATAAGGCTATATATGTATGTACGAGGGTTGGGACAAAAGTCATGGCAACATTTGTGGAAAATGTGACAGATACAGACGAAAGGAAAAGGTGTTAACTACACGTGTGGACAATGAATAGCACTGAAATATCGTAATACACTAATTTATTATGGTAGTTTACAGGGGCAATATAGCCTACACGGTGCAAAAGAATGACAACACAGTACATATAAAGTTGACATGACAAACCTGGACCTTAAGATCCTCAATGTAGTCCCCTGCTGCTATCACCACACGCTGCCAACGATGTAGGAGGCGCTGAATACCACCAGCCTCAGCATTTGCCGCACCATGTGTGAATCGGGTCACATATAGGCACACAGCATTAGCAATGTCCTCTCTCGTGTTGCAAACCACCTACCACATATTGGTTCCTTAATCTTGGGAAATTAGATCAAAAGTCACATGGTTAGATGAAATTCACTGTGACATTCTACAGAATTCTCCCTCGGAGAATGAGTATTTAGAAGTAAAAGGTTACTTCCATCTCACACAACACTCATCAACTGACTGATTTCACAGCCTTCACTGTTCTACTATCAGTTATCACAGAGTCATCTGTTGCTCTGTATACACACTATGGCTGTAGAACTTCTACACGACACTTATACGTTTGTGATCTGTTCACATATTTACAACAAGAAAATAGTTGCTATGACTTATGCCCCAACCCTCGTATTATATATATATATATATTGAAATAATAAGTGACAAAATTGTACAATCTACAAGGACAAAAAACAAAGAATTTGAATTCTAAGAAACATATCAAGAAAATAAATGGTGCAAAAGAATATTGTACTAAAATTGGTAAAAACAGACAAAACAGGAAACAGAGGTATTAAAATTGAAGATATCAAAAGAGTATGGACTAAAATGGAGACCTATTATGATTTCTAAGGCTGTCTCTGAATTAGGCTAGCGAAATTAGGGTTATGCAATACTTTATGGTGCCACCTCTTCCCCGTACAGCAAACATTTTCAACATAATAGAAAAAACAGATCCATGTTGAAAAATTAGGCCTCTATCTATCACACGTGGATGGAACACCTGACAGTAAAATAAAATGAAAATATGAACAGAGAAAGGACCTTGTTTCAAAGAGGTAGTTCAGAAGAGAGCTCAGTCGAGATCAGAATCTGCTTGCACATTGACTTCGATAAGAAACTTCATCCGAGTTCGTGGAAGTGGAATTGTTCTAAAGAACCGTTTCTGGAACGTTTATAACGAGTTCGTATTGCACTATCATAAATAATCTATCATAATATTTCTTTGAGCATATATGTCGGTTTGTTTTCTTGTAGTCATTTATATTTGTCTTTGTCGATTAATAAATGTATTATTCTTCAAATAATTGGAGTCGTCGGCTGCTTTTCCTCCCGCGAATTTGTAACACAATACTAAGAAATTCATTTTATAAACAAAATCCGAAATCTACTGATCAAAATGAAACTATCAATTCTAAAACAGTCCAAATTAAATCACCACCGATCCACTTCTGGAAACAATAACAGCAAACCGGAACTAAACTGAAATTTAATTTCAACTAACTCTCATTCCATGCTTTAATACAAGCAATCTGATTGTCATTGCTAACAGAATTTGAATCCGAAACGAAGGAATTTGGAGTTCAAATTTAATTTGCGTAAAGCTTAACCAAGACGCTCAGATTTAAATACTATTTCGTTTCTAATCAGTATTATATCTATGCTTAAAAATAATAGATTGTTTAGGGTATATTCGTACTCTGAAAAACGACAACGTTCCTCGTAGCTTTGTACCACAATGTATTTTCTTTGATTTGCATTCATAAAGCATTTTTAATCAGAATTGGTTATTAGTTTTAAGTGATATTCTAGCAAATGACATTTCTAAAGATCCCAGCTTACGCTCATAAAAAGTAAAAATAAAATTTTTTAATTTCTTGAAGTTTTTTCCTGAAGTTTTGAGAGGTCCAGAAACTCAAGTTCTTAGGATTTAAATCTGTCACACACTTTCTATATGTTACGCATTATATCGGCAACTATTGAGGATCTGTTTCAGTCGAAGAAAACTTATTTTTTGAACAATGTTTTATATCCATTTTTAAAGTATTGGGTATCCCAAATATGCCACTATAGTTTCAAAAATGAATTAAAAATAAATAATGACTGTGATTATCACTTGAGGGTTTTATGTTCCAAAGAGAAAAGATTGAAATTTCTGTTTAATGGAATGTACACAAGATCAAGCAACGACTATGTTTTGCATCACTCTCGTTTCAAAATGGCTTTACCACAAGTACAAGTGTATGTTGTAGCGTTTTTTTCCAAATATATAAGCGGAAATAGAGTGTCTAGTGTTAGAGTAAAACTTGCTTTTGTGCGGTAGATTGAGACCGCATAAAAAGAACCTGCACAAAAAAAAAATATTCGAAAATTTAATACATATAAACAAACAACTTTGTCAACATACTACAGAAAAAAATTTTATGCGGTGGGGAGGGGCCGCATAAAAAAAGTCGCACCTAGAAAATACGGCAATTATTTTCGAAATTTATGAGAAAGTGTTTCTAAACAAAATAAATAATTAAATTACTCATGGAAACATTTTAAAAACATTTAATTTCTCACTATATACATAGAGAAATTTTCAAAATGAACATACATAATTCTTTGTTACTCGTAGTAATTCATAGCGAGAATCTCCTTGTGATGAATTACTTCAAAATCGTTTTCGCCACTTGAAGATACAATTTCATTTGATTTACTTCTTGGCACCATAAAATCAGTAATAATTTTTTGCGAAGACGGTTGATTGGTCAGTTACTAGTAATTGTCATGATAACCAGATACGCATGATCGAAGCTCTTTTTGGAATTTCAAACTCCTTTTAGAATTGGTACATATTTTAAGAAACCACTTTTGCGATTTGTTGGAAAGCTTTGTCTCAAGAGACTGTTAATAACAAATGAACATAACGTTTTGAAAAGTAGACATTTACGTACATTGATAGAAACATTACAGAGAGTGGCGCCAAAACCGTTACAATTCATGTACCGCACAAAAGATCGCGCAAAAATAAAATCACATATAAAAGGACCGCACAAAACAGAGAGATTCTACAGTACAATTATAATGGTACATTAGAACAAAACACTTTTTTCTTTTTTTACTTACAGTATTGTCGCATAGATCGGGTTTTCAGATATTCTTACAATAAATATTCAAAATCATGATTACCAATATTTATTGAACATTAATTGTAAACATTGCTACAAGAAAGCATTTTCCGGTAATGTTATAATTGAATATTTTTTGTTTTCGTTTTTTTTTTAATCTCATCTTTGTATTCGTGCTTCAAAGCATCACTTCTGCCCACATATTTCTATACAAAAAAAATATTTGTTTGAGAGAGAACCCTTAAAGTTAACCCAAATTTTCAGAACACACTGTAGATTACACTATTAGATATAGATTTTAAGTATCCAATCACATACTTTCCACAGATATCAACTATTCTCGTAAAAAAAAGTATTTATAATTTTACAGAAAAAATTTTGCAAATGCATTAAATGCTCGTAGGAAATACGTTGAAGGAGTGTCTCCTACAATTATATGCTCAGACAATTAAAATAAAAAAGGCTTATTTGAAGAACTCTATTTTTTTCTTATCTAAACAAGTAGTTGTACTGTTTACCAGGAGCGTAGCTACTGCCGTATCAATGATATGGGGTCTCCAAGCTACAGGGGCCCCAATATGTGCATCTGCAGTCCCACTAACAGGGAATTCATATCTAAAAAAGAGCCCCGAAGGAATTCTGATACAGGGCCCACTCTGAACTAGCTACTCCAGTGCTGATTTGATTACATCAATTAAGTAATTATCATTACAATTTATTCTTTAAATCTTGAAAATCATAACCCTTTCATGAAGCTTCAATACAAACTACATCAATATAATTGTTTACCAAGGAGGAAAAACGATTAATAATCTGAATAAAAATTTGCGAAAAGAGCTTGAGAAAAACATGAAATTTAAATTAAATTTATAATAATTTCAATACAATATATACTGAAAATATTCCTCTGTATTATAATTACACAATTTTGGGTACTTACGTTAATATCCTGTGACACTGGTGATCTTTAACGAATCTCAACAAGTTTTCGTTGGCGACGGAAAATGTTTTGCATTAATCTTTAGGAGGAATCAAATATGTTGCCATAACTAGTAAAGTAATTCGAGATTCATCTCTGGCATGCAATAAATCTATTACAATATATTACTGATATAGTGTTCAGTTTTGGTAACAAATCACTGGATAGGATTAATATATTGTCACGGAGTTCGAAAAGAGTACACAGTTCAATTAAACAAACAATTAGATTTATTCTAACGCTTGGAGCTCGATGCAACACTGGACTGAGAACATGCCCAACTGGCGATGAACTCTGCTTTTATACACTTCCGGAATATTCGAGAAATAACCAGTATGCACTCTAAAGAATGATCTGGATTCATCTAGAACCTAGAGAAACAATACATTAAAAACGGAAACAAAATTCCAGTCTTTGGATAAATCTGCCGGGGCCGGGATTCGAACCGAGACCTGAGGAAGTTCAGTCCAACGCTCTGCCAACTCGGCTATCGGGACTTGTAGCAAATTATGCG